>CM038795.1:208429781-208843866 GCA_021764765.1 Vicia sativa | reverse complement strand
TTGAGGTGGTGTACTTCAATGTGTGTCAACTGATGCAAGTTGACTCGTATGGTGGCTGTAATATGGTGGGAGAACTGACTTGTTTGTATGCGTTTTATCGCAAATGTTGCGGATAGCAAGAGTCTCCACCGACTTTTCTTTTATCCAATTAAGGGAAGGCGAAAAGAACAAAAAAAGACCTTCGTTAGATTTTGAGTAAGGGAGGCGGTTATGAAAAGGGAAGGTATTAGCACCCTTTCCATCTGTAGTTATCTACGGGCTCTTAATTGCTTAGCTCACTTTAATTGCTTTTTGTGTGTGTGTTTGAAAAGAGCTTTGAAAAGGACATTTCACTTTGACTTCGTAATGATTCACGCTGGAATGTATACGAAGTGTTTGGAAATGTTTTGTTTTGTAAATGACTTTGTAATGATTCACGCTGGAATGTATACAAAGTGTTTTGAAAAGTTTTGAAAGTGTGAGGTTGTGATACGGTGAACTGACTTTGTAGGATTTTTGTATCCAAATGTGCGGATAGCAAGAGTCGCCACCGACTTTTATTTTTATCCAATTAAGGGAAGGTAAAAGTAACAGAAAAAGACCTTCGTTAGATTACGAGTTCGGAGAATGGTTATGAAAAGGGAAGGTATTAGCACCCTTTCCATCCATGATTTATTCTACGGGCTCTTAGTTGCTCTTAGATAACCTTTTTTAAAATTGCTTTCTGTGTGTTTGACAAAAATGTTTTGAAAAGGCATTTCGCTTTGACTTTGTAATGATTCATGTAGGAATGTATACAAAGTGTTCGGAAATGTTTTTGTTTTGAAAAGAATTTGAACTTTGAAAAGAGTGTGTGGTGTGAAAAGCATTTGTTTAGAGCAAGCAACTAAAAGACTTATTTACCCACTCAGAATTGGTCGTTTTCGTACTTTTACATTCCTTTAGAATAGCGCTAGCCATACCATTAGTTAGTAGGTAGCTCCATTCGTTGGATGTAAGCGGGACATTCGAAGGGACATCGGATGGTCATAGAAGGCAACTTGTAGGAGGTATCCTAGCACATTCGAAGGGACTATCATCATTTTCGTGGCGACAATCGAGGTCAAGATCATGTATTCGGAGGCGACATCGTGGGTCTTATGATCTTTGTATCGAAGGGACTATGATGATTTGTTTGGAAGGCGGTGCTAGAATACCTCTACGTTCGAGGACATGACCATTTTGAAATCGAAGGCATCGAGAGAGAATTACCCTAAGGGTGCGTGTGAAAAAGTGTGTTGAATTCAGATATTTTATCTTGAAATTAGTGTGAGCTATGTCCAATTATTATCTTGCCATACACGCCTAATTACTAGCAATTGATAAGGGTGCGGAAAATAAAATGCGGAATGTAAAGGTGCGGAAAGGTAAACCTACGCTATTACATGGCTTTGGGGCAGATACATAATTAGGAGTGCGGAAAGTAAAAGCCTAGATTTAACTATTACAACCCATGAGCAATTACATTATTGAAAAATAAAAACGGAAGAATCGTCTGAATCGGATCAACCTGTGAAAGGATAAGAAAATCGGAAAATGCAATATGAATCGAACAAGAGAAAAATGTTAGAAAAATGCAAGTTTTGATATGGAAAAATTAATACATGTTGGAAATAAGATAAATAAGTTAAAATAATTTTTTGGGATTTTTTGGAAAAGATTTAATAATAAAAATGCAATTTACAATGATTTAAATGCAAAAATAAAGATAAAATAAATATGCATGCAAAAATTATATTTTTTAATTTATTAAATTAAATAAAGGTTTTTGTGAAAATAATGTAAAAAGAAAAAATGTTTTTGGTAATTTTTTAATGCAAAAATAAAATCATGAAAACAATTAAAATTGGATGCAAAAATTAAATAATATAAAAAAAAACATGAAAATAGAGTTTTGGAAAAATGTAAAAGGGATTGTCTGAACCAGGAATCGAACTGGGGACATCCCTTTCAAACCTTGAAAAACCACACGCTGACCAACTGAGCCAACGCACGCCACTGTTTGGAAACGGGATGGTTTGAAAATAACACGCGTCGCTCGTCTGTTTCCTCCCGCTCGCGCCAATTCATCGTCTTCTTCATTTTGAATTTCTGAAGCTAGCGTCGGCTGTTCTTCGACGCTACGTCCCTGGCTAATATCAAAAATGCAACACACATAATATAAATACATTCTAAAGCCATGGTTCGATTGGAAACATCATTCCGAATGCAATGGTACTAGTCCCGAGGTCCAATTTTTCCTGTATAGAGAAACCCTAAAACGATCACATAAACCCTAATCATGGCAATACACGATTCCGGCCATAGAAATCCAATCAAAGTACCCAGAAAGTTTTTTAAGTTTCTCACTAAACACAAAAACAACAACAAATCGGATTAATAATGCATGAATATGGATAATCGAATTTTGAAAAATAAGAACAAACCGAAACTGGGATTGCTTGATTCTGGGTGGTTTTCGATGAAGTAGGTATCTGGAATCACTCCTGAGGTACCAAGGAATGTGTTTGACACCTTAAAATCGATTGAAAACGGCTGTAGGATGGATTGCCAATTGCTTCAAGAACACGAAATTTTGAGTTTGAAACTAGGGTTACGGAGCAATTCTTTCGTCCTCTTTTGATTGATATGCATTGTATATATGGAAGGATTTGAGATTGAATTTGGAAAGATTTGATCAATAATCAATGATAATCAAATTTGATTTTTCATGAAAATCAAATTTTCAAATTTGATCAATTTCAATCCAATCTTGCCTTTTTGCTTCAATTCGATTTGGCTAGCATTTGTGAGTTAATTGGACATCAAGGAAAGAATAAAAATCAATCTTTCAATTAATTTTGATTTTATACTTTATTTTTGAATTTAATTTGTATTTAAATGAATAAATTCCAAATTAAATAGAAAAATAAACCAAAAATTCGTGGCATTGGGCTTGGATATTCCTAATTGCTTGAGGAACAAGTTAGGATGAAGAAAAAGTAGGCCCATTTGCAAAAGATTTGATTTTTTGAAGTATCTCTCTTTGTGCATTCCTTCAAAATTGCCCAACTTGTGAATGGTGCAACTTGCTCAATTTTCCACATTTTGAGTGTTCTTGGATTTTTTGGAAAGCTCTAAGAGTCCTCTAACCAATGTCTTTGGTCTCATCTCAATTGGAGTTACCATGCTCAAAATATCTTCAAAACAAAAAGTTGACTTTTTGTTGACTTTGAAAATGACCTGTAATGTTTTGAGCTATACCTCTCAAATGAAGCATTTTTTGGACATTATTGTGAGACTTGAAGTTGTAGAGAATTGAATTTCCTTCAAAACAAGAGGTGGTGGAAAAATTTCTGAGAAAGTATGAGAAAGTTATGATCAGTCAAAGTTCAGTTGACTTTTCACCTAGAAACCCTAATTTAGAAAGTTTGACTTTTGAGCAAATCTTGAGTTTTCTTGATGAATCATGATCAACCCTTGATCAAATGATGAATGTAACTTCAAAATGAGGATGTTGACCAAAAATTATGAAGTTTGACCGTATGTTGACCACAGTTGACTTTTTGTCCAATACACCCGATTTTCAACCATCTGAGCAATTGTCTGAGGAAACTTGACTTGTGAAGCTTGAAACTTGACATGGAGAATCTTTGAAGCATATGAGGAGGCATGAAGGCCATTGGAGATGTTGGAAATCCATCTTGACTTGAGAGATACCAAACCCTAGTTTGGGTTGATTGTCTAGGAGAGAGTTTGTCTGATCAACTCTTGAGGAATCCTTGAGTATGGATGTATGAAATCTCTTGAGTAGATGGAGGGCAAATTTTGGGGTATGACAGAGGTGTGAAAAGTATTTTGAGCAAGCAAAAGAGACTTATTACCTACTCAGAACGGTCATTTTCGTGTTATTTTACTTTCCTTTAGAATAAAGCTACCCATACCATTAGTTGGCAGGTAATCCTATTCGTTGGATGTAAAGGGACGTTCGAAGGGACATCGGATGGTCATAGAAGGCAACATGTAAGGATACCTTAGTGTATTCGTAAGGATGATCATCACTTTTTGTAGGCAACAACCGAGGGGGCAACATCGAGGGTCATCGATGGACTATGATCTTTAATTCGAACGAACTGATTTTATGAGTTGGTCAAAATAGAAAGATAAAAACTATAATTTTGCCTTTTATATATAAATCTTAAAAAATAATGACAAAATATTTGTAAAGGTTACTTTTTTTTGGAATTAAAGAATTAATTTATTACCAAAAATCAATGATTACAACCGATCCGTGGATCCAAGAGCCTGAAAGACTAAATTAAGTATATAAGCCTACACGACCACTTAATTTCCTCACTACTACATCTAATCTTAATAGTGTGTATGATTCTATCTACAATGTTGTCAGCACTATAGTTCCATTGAAAATAAAACTATTTCAGTCTCTTCAGATTTCATAGGTCATTTCAGCAAGAGCAAGCTTCAACATTAAACAATGTAGGCCTTTCTTTCAAGTCATTATGTTTATCCAATCAATTTCCCTCTCCTGCTCCATTGGGTTATGGTGAATCTTTAGCCATGTGAGGATGTTATGCCAAATTTGCTTGGTGTGATGGCATCCAAAGAACATATGTTACAATGTCTCTTCATTCCAGCAAAAACAACAACAAGTATCCATAGCAACACCGAATCTCGCTAGTCTCTCTTTAGTTGGGAGCCGGTTTTGCAAAACCATCCACAAATGAAATTGTGCCTTTGGCCTAGCATAGTTTCAAAGTTTCCATGGAACCGATTTTATACTTACCCTTGTTAACAACCTCTTCCATGGGTTGAGCGATCGGCGACTCTACTTTTGAGGATCTTTTTCAAAATCCATGAACATGACTTGGAGATGTGCCACTCTAGGACATTGCAGCCTTTGAAATAGAATGTGTCGATCCACCTGATCCATAACCGATCCGCTTTCAAATGGATGTTCCACAAAGCTTCCCTAACGAAGCTTGACTCCAAATCTGCAGGTTAATTAGATTCAGGCCCCCTACAACTTTTGGTTTGCAAACCGAATCCCAGGCAACCAAAGATCTCTGACTAACATCCCCAGAGTCACTCTAAAGGTAACTTCGGAAAACAACATTAATACGCTTTAGGACCAACTTAGGGAGGAATAACTTTGCCCAATAAGTGGAAATAGCGAAGAGAATGCTTTTATTAGCTAACATCTTCCGCATAGCTCGGAAGATGTGCGGTCCAATCTTTATGCGTCAGTAATCATGTCGATAAAGGGTTGGGCGGTGGATAGTCAGTTTCCTACTAGCCAGAGGGACCTCCAGGTATTTAAAAGGAATTTCACCTTCTATGAAATTTGTAGCTTCAAGAATCTGCAATTTAACCGTCGGATGGACCCCACCAAAATGGACTTTGCATTTAGCAGGATGCGCACTGAAAAACGTACATCACAATATTGACCGAAGTAACATCGCCTCTAGTGAACATAATAAGATCATCAACAAAGTTGATATTAGTGATGCCAAACTTTTCACACCGCAGATAGAAATTAAAGTTCGGCTTCAACTTCAATTTGTTAGTCTGATTAAGGGAGGACAGAATAACAGTTAATGTTAGGTACGCATTGATCGACCGTGGTGTCGAGGGTTGAGGGATGACGGGGTCATCAGCTTGATCCTTGGGTTTCTGGTTATCCAATAAGGAATCTTGGTCGCCAGCATCTTTAGAATTTGGGGATGCGGTCCTGCCATCCCTATGATTAATAGTGTCCTCTAGAAGAGGAGATGAATTAGTCTTGTCCGTTTTTCGAACAGGTGAGAGAACAATCTTGCCGGAAAGGAGTTGATCATTGTTATCAGGCATCTCCTTAGGAGTTTCGAGAGTATCTTTGATCTTCGTATTTTGGGATGACGAATGAAGACGGGGAAGATAGTTCCCCAATACGGCGTCACTGATCTGCATAAATGATCAGAATCGGAGACGGCTGGAACGATTAATCATCCTTCGAGCAAGTTGATATTGAGGAGGGGGCAGTGTACCTGCAAGGCACTTGATGCTAAAGTAAGAAAATGTTCAAGGAAGAGGTAGAAATTATTAGGGTTTTAGTGTAAGAAAGTGATACCTTGTCCTCAAAGATATGAAGGTTTATATAAGGGACATATGAGGATTCTCATTGGTTACTATATTTGGGCGAAATCGCGGATCATAAATATAGTCGTCAGTGACTAGGACAAGGCCGAACAGATATGCCCGCAACTAGCCGTTATGTCGAGCATGGATGACATAACGGGCATAGTTTACGATGGGATAAACTGTGGATTAGCTCGACATACTTGACGAGTAAATGCAATGCTGACAATGAGAGCCACGAATACGTTCTTGAGGCACGATAGGTTGTTATAATTAAGGGAAATGACACCTTGAAAGCTTTTGGGCAGCCCAGAACAGTTAGCATATGGAATGTTATTCATGTAAACTCTTTTGACCTCAGTACTAGGACAATGATCTATACTCATCTTGAATTGAGGATTTGTTGGAGTCACAACATGCTTTAAATTCGACATACCAAACATGTTGTGAATCTTCCGTAGGTATGCCTCTGGAGATAAACATGATTTTGAATGTGTTCTGTCTCTTTAGATATTATTCCAAAGAATCCTGGATGTAGCTCTCAGATCCTTCATGTCGAACTCCTTATTGAGTTCAGCCTTCACCCTCATTATATCTCTGACATTGTTGCTTTCTATGATAATATCATCCACATAAAGAGACAATAACAAATTAATTATCAGGTCAATATTTGAAGTAAACACAGTGGTCAAACTGACTTCTAATGAAACTTATGTGTGTCATGATCTTGTCGAATCTCCTATTCCATTATCGAGGAGATTGTTTCAGACCATATAATATTCTATTCAGCTAGGACACATAATCTTCCATTCCTTTTTCCACATACCCTTCAAGTTGCCTCGTTAAGATTGTTTCATCTAGCTTACCATACAAGAACACGGTCTTCACATTCATTTGTTCCAATTCAAGGTCAAACCATCCCACCATGGCAAGCAACATTCGAATAGACATGTGCTTCAAAACAAGAGAGAACACATCATTGAAGTCGACACCTTCTTTATAAGTGAAACCTCTTGTGACCAACCTTGCCTTGTATCTTTTTGACGCCACTCCTTCAATTCCTTCCTTAACTTTAAAAATACACTTACAACTGACTATCATGGCTCCAGTAGGTTTCTTTATCAGATCCCAAGTGTGGTTATAATGAAGAGATTTCATATCGTCATTCATGGCCTTCAACCATTGAGTATTACTTCAACTCCTCGTAACTTACTTGTGTTCTCTAGGTTATTCGTCTAGAACCTCACTTGTAGAGACTAAGGCATAAGCTATAAGATATGCATACCTAAATCTTTGAGGTGCCTTGGTGACTCTTCTCATCCTATATCTTGCCAATAAGTAGTCATCGACAATTTCCTCAACTTCCTCAGCATCATCTACTTATTCTTTGACTTCATATGGGATACGCAATTCAGCACCAACATGCTCCACCTCAACAAGAATCTCTCCCCGTTCTAGATCTTCATCAGATATTTCTGCACTTCGACCAACATCATCAGTTTTCTTGAAAGTTGTAACACCCCTTCTAAAATACTCCGCGAATTAATAATTAAATCAGAGTTAACATATGACAAAGGGCATTACAATTCAAATTCAAATATAAAATATCAAAACAGTAGTCATGCTTCACTGAAGAACTTTATTAAAATAATCAAAACCAATGATATGTTCTACGCAACGGAAAATAGCAACCAAACGGAATAAAATTCAATTCATAATTATTCCCAAAATAAATCAAAAACGATGAGTATAAAACAAAACTCTCATTAAGCGTTCCCAGTGTTACAACTATCAGAGCATGACACTGACACGCGGATTGTGACACCCCAAATTAATTCAATTATTAAATAATTAGAAATTTAATTATTAATTTAATTAAGGGTTTAATTATTGGAATTTTTGAATTAAAGAATTTAATTAATTAATTAAATAATGGAAGTGTTGGGGGTGTGAAGTTGAATTGTAGGGTGTATGGAGTAAAAAGCTCTACTTAATTCTAATTAATTTATTTCTATTATTTGGCAAATAAAAAGGAATAAATAAAGGAATTGAGGAATAAGAGAAGGATTGGAGAAAATTAGGATTCGTCCTACGTGCTTTTGGAAAAGAGAAGAGAAAAGAGGAAAAAGCCAAACGCTGAGAATTTGAAGATTCATTGCGAGGTAAGGGGAGATTGATCTGATTAATATACCTTATAGGTTTTGATGATCAATAGAATAATTCAATTCGTTAGGAATCTCGAATTATGATTCTAGGTTGTGCCCTACCGTTATAATCCGACGTAAAACCATGATTGGAATTGTTATAAAAAATTAATTTATGTAAGATGAATATAGGTTAATTAGAAAACAAATTTTATGGTCAATTGGATGTAAAAATGCAGTAATAAATTTTGTTCTGTGATAATATGAGGTTGGGTGATGATTGGAATTAATGGGAATTCGTAACAGTGAAGAAAACCTGGATTTTGGTGAAAACTGACTGTATGAGTCGACACAAGGCAATATGGATCGATGCAAGTTGTAAAAACTTAGAAAACTAGAAGCATAGAAAAGGCTTGCATCGACACAAAATGACTTGCATCGACTCATGTGGTGGAAAATTGAGTTATGCATCGATACAAGGATGCTATGCATCGACACATAGGCCAAAAATTCAGTTATGCATCGACACATACGTGTTATGCATCGATGCATACTGAACAATTTTTAAAAAATGCAGAATTTTAAAGTTATGCATCGATGCATACGAATTATGAGTTGACACATGTTGTTTATGCATTGATGCATAGGCTTATGCATCGATGCATACTGTGCTGAGACATAACATGATTTTTCTGGAAACGGTTTCGGTCATATCTTTTGGACCGTAACTCCGATTTAGGCATAGTTGGTATCGTTGGAAAGCTTAGAACGAGTACTATCTAATAAAAATATTTTCAACACCAACAATTGAGATATGGAAGAATTATTTTGGCTTCCGTAATAAGAACTCGTTGTGAATTTATCAATCATTCGTTGAGTATATGTGCAGTATGTTAATTCCTTGGATTGTAATTAACTTTAGATGCTCATGATTGTTGTTATCATATGCTGTTATGGTTATTGATCATAATGGGAATAATGTTGTGTGATTCTATTCCATGTTTGAAATGTTGCATGCTTCTGAGGTGCATGCATGAGCATTTTGGTAATGGTTCATTCCCATTGTGTGGAATTGAACTTGCAGGGCCAATAACCGTACCCAATGGATAGTGGTGGTGAGGCTAGATTCTTGACCCAGTGGTGTATGGGCGAATCATTGATTGATGTTGTTTTCTGAGGTGTAAGCGGAACAGGGTGTGGACTTGGTTCACGTTTGGTACCACATGCATTTGAGTCTGCATTGTATATGTAATTATAACATGTTAGGATGATTTCCAGTGTTATAATTGCATTGATTGTTGTTGTATGCATAATGATCAGTGTGAATTGTATTTGTGAATCATATTCCAATGCTGTTAATAAGGGTGGAATAATGAATTGATTGTTTTATTGTTTTAAAGAAACGTATAATGCATTTTAATCTTGATGAAATCTCACCCTTACTTTAATGATTTTAGATTGAAGTGATTAGCTGCTCGGGAATTGATGAGGATAGCTTATAGAGTTGTGCTATTTAGATAGTCCGCGTGTCAGTGTCATGCTCTGGTAGTTGTAACACTGGGGAACGATCGTTTGAAATTTTATGAACTTAAACTTGTTTCTTTTGAGTCATGTTGGGAATAACTATGAATTGAATTATTCCGGATTTTATGTTATTTTCCGCTGTGTAAAACATAATTATTGGTTTGAATTACATTTAATAAGTTCTTCAGTAAATGCATGACCACTGTTTTGTTATTTTTAAATTCTTAAAATTGTGACGCCCTTGATGTTATATTTAAAACTCTGATTAATTATATACATTGCGGGTGAATTAGAAGGGGTGTTACAATAGTGGTATCAGAGCATAGTCGGTCGTGTCTTAATGTCATTATCCCTTGGTACGTGATAAGTGTGTACAACACTGTCGGTACTTGTTGCTTTTCTGATTGCTTACTGCAGGAGTAGTGTGAAACTAAGTGGGGGAGAAGAGATGCTTCCCAGATATGTTCCGATTGTAAGTAATTGGTACGAGGTACTGCTTTAGAAGACAGTGCAAGAGTGGTTAGAAATGTTGGAATCATTTGGATCGTGAGTCATAGTTGGAAGTGCAAAAAGGTGAGTACGATTCTGAGAACAAGAAGTGTTGGTAATGATGATTTATACTCCAGTATGGTTATCGGATGTCTATTGACAAATTGAGGACTTGATCACCCTTAATCTCTTGTTGATAGTAGACGAAATCGTATTGGATGGTGTACAATTGTCTTGCTATCTAAATGGGGCATAAAGTGATGAATATGAATGAAGTTTGGTAGAAGCTTGTGAACCATATGAGTTGACGAAGACTCTAATAAGGACAATGAATTAAGATGGATGGTCAGAGTTGCGCAGCTGTTAATGATGGTGCGGTATTGTCATGTTGTATTCTTCGCCAGAAGCGAGAGAAAAAGCTAAAAGTAGTGAATTACCAGTGGTGAATGAATTTCCCGAAGTGTTTCCGAAACATGTTAGTGAATTTCCACCAGAGAGAGAAGTGGAGTTTGCTATAGATTTAATTCCTGGAACTAGTCCGGTGTCGATGGCGCCTTATCGCATGTCGGTATCTGAATTGTCCGAATTAAAGAAGCAGTTAGAGGAATTGCTTGAGAAGAAGTTTCTTCGTCCTAGTGTTTCGCCGTGGGGTGCTCCGGTGTTGTTGGTTAAGAAGAAAGAGGGTTCAATGAGGTTGTGTGTTGACTACAGACAGTTGAACAAAGTTACAATCAAGAATCGGTATCCATTGTCGAGGATTGATGATTTAATGGATCAATTGGTTGGAGTTTGTGTATTCAATAAGATTGACTTGAGGTCTGGATAACATCAGATTCGTGTGAAGACGGAGGATATATAGAAAACTGCATTTAGAACGAGGTATGGACATTATGAGTATTCTGTTATGCTGTTTGGAGTTACTAATGCCCCTGGTGTTTTTATGGAGTATATGAACAAAATATTTCATCTGTATCTTGATAAATTCGTGGTGGTATTTATTGATGATATTCTGATCTATTCGAAGAATGATGAAGAGCATGCAGGACATCTTAGAATTGTGTTGGAACTGTTGAGAGAAAAGAAGTTGTATGCGAAGTTGTCTAAGTGTGAGTTCTGGTTAAGTGAAGTAAGCTTTATTGGTCATGTGATTTCCAAGAATGGCATTGTTGTTGATCCTACGAAGGTAGAAGCGGTATCTCAGTGGGAAGCGCCACATAATGCTTCTGAAATCCATAGTTTTCTTGGTCTTGCAGGTTATTACAGAAAGTTCATTGAAGGATTTTCGAAGTTATCTTTGCCGTTGACTAAGTTGACAAGAAAGGGTCAGGTGTTTGTTTGGGATTCTGACTGTGAGAAAGGATTCCAAGAGTTGAAGAAGAGGTTACTAGTGCTCCGATTCTGATTTTATCGAATCTGGCAGAATCTTTTGTTGTGTATTGTGATGCGTCCTTGATGGGATTAGGTGGTGTTTTGATGCAAGATAAGTAGGTTGTGGCTTATGCTTCAAGACAATTGAAGGTTCATAAAAGGAATTATCCGACTCATGATATAGAATTGGCATCAATAGTATTTGTTTTGAAATTGTGGAGGCATTACTTGTATGGTTCTCGATTTGAGGTATTCAGTGATCATAAGAGTCTGAAATATCTCTTCGATCAGAAAGAGTTAAACATGAGGCAGAGAAGGTGGTTAGAATTTCTGAAGGATTATGATTTTGGTTTGAATTACCATCCTGGTAAGGCAAACGTTGTTGCAGATGCACTGAGTAGGAAGTCCTTGCATATGTCTATGTTGATGGTGTGTGAACTGGAGTTGGTTGAGCAGTTCAGAGATTTGAGTTTGGTATGTGAAACTACTTCTAATAGTGTTAAATTGGGTATGTTGAAGTTGACTAGTGGTATTCTTGAGGAAATTCGAACTGGGCAGAAATCTGATGTTGTTTTGGTGGATAAGTTGACATTGATCAACCAAGATCAAGGAGGTGAATTCAGAATTGGCGAGAATGGTGTTATGAGATTTGGTGACAGGGTGTGTGTTCCGGATATTGCAGAACTTAAGAGGAGTATTTTGGAAGAAGGACATCGTAGTGGATTGAGTATTCATCCCGGTGCTACTAAGATGTATCATGACTTGAAAAAGTTATTTTGGAGGCCTGGAATGAAAAAGGAAATTGCTGAGTTTGTTTATGCCTGTTTGGTTTATCAGAAGTCAAAGATTGAACATCAGAAACCGTCAGGATTAATGGAACCGTTGTTTGTTCCGGAATGGAAATGGGATGGCATTTCTATGGATTTTGTATTTGGTTTGCCTAGGACAGGGAAGAATTGTGATTCTATTTAGGTTATTGTTGATCGGTTGACGAAATCTGCACAATTTATTCCGATAAAAATGGATTACCCAATGGAGAGGTTGGCAGAATTGTATGTTGAGAAGATTATAAGTTTGCATGGTATTCCTTCTAGTATTGTGTCAGATAGAGATCCGAGGTTTACGTCTAAGTTTTGGACAGGGCTGCAAGAGGCGTTAGGTACTAAGTTAGGTTGAGTTCTGCTTATCATCCGCAGACAGATGGTCAGACAGAGAGAACGATTCAGTCGTTAGAGGATTTGTTGCGAGCTTGTGTGTTGGAAAAAGGTGGAGCTTGGGATAGTTATTTACCATTGATTGAGTTTGCCTACAACAATATTTTTCATTCGAGTATTGGTATGGCTCAGTTTGAGGCATTGTATGGTAGGAGGTGTCGGACACCGTTGTGTTGGTACGAATCTGGAGAAAGTGTTGTGATTGGACCGGAGATTGTCCAACAGACTTCAGAAAAGATCAAGATGATTCAGGAGAAGATGAGAGCCTCTCAGAGTCGTTAGAAGAGTTATCATGATAAGAGGAGAAAGGATCTCGAGTTTAGTGAAGGAGATCGTGTGTTTATGCAAGTTACTCCGATGACTGGTATTGGTCGAGCTTTGAAGTCAAAGAAGTTGACTCCGCACTTTATTGGTCCGTATCAGATCATCAAGAAGGTTGGAATAGTTGCTTATCAGATTGCTTTACCGCCGTCGCTTGCGAATTTGCATGATGTCTTCCATGTATCTCAGTTGAGGAAGTACATTCCTGATCCGTCTCATGAGATCCAGGTAGATGATATACAGGTGCGAGATAATCTGACTGTTGAAGCATTACCTGCGAGAATTAAGGATCGAAAGGTGAAGCAATTGCGTGGTAAAGAGATAGCATTGGTGAAAGTAGCTTGGGGAGGACCAGCAGGTGGAAATGTAACTTGGGAACTGGAGAGCCAGGTGAAGGACTCGTATCCCGAACTTTTCGTCTAAGGTATGTTTTCGAGGACGAAAACTCTTTTTAGTAGGGGAGAGTTGTGACACCCCAAATTAATTCAATTATTAAATAATTAGAAATTTAATTATTAATTTATTTATTAATTTAATTAAGGGTTTAATTATTGGAATTTTTGAATTAAAGGATTTAATTAATTAATTAAATAATGGAAGTGTTGGGGGTGTGAAGTTGAATTGTAGGGTGTATGGAGTAAAAAGCTCTACTTAATCCTAATTAATTTATTTCTATTATTTGACAAATAAAAAGGAATAAATAAAGGAATTGAGGAATAAGAGAAGGATTGGAGAAAATTAGGATTCATCCTACGTGCTTTTGGAAAGAGAAGAAAAAGAGGAAAAAGCCAGCGAGAATTCGAAGCTTCATCACGAGGTAAGGGGGGATTGATATGATTAATATGCCTTATAGGTTTTGATGATCAATAGAATAATTCAATCCGTTAGGAATCTCGAATTATGATTCTAGGTTGTGCCCTACCGTTATAATCCGACGTAAAACCATGATTGGAATTGTTATGAACGATTAATTTATGTAAGATGAATATAGGTTAATTAGAAAATAAATTTTGTGGTCAATTGGATGTAAAACTGCAGTAATAAATTTTGTTCTGTGATAATATGAGGTTAGGTGATGATTGGAATTAATGGGAATTCGTAACAGTGAAGAAAAACTGGATTTTGGGTGACTGTATGAGTCGACACAAGGCAATATGGATCGATGCAAGTTGTAAAAACTTAGAAAACCAGAAGCATAGAAAAGGCTTGCATCGACACAAAATGGCTTGCATCGACTCATGTGGTGGAAAATTGAGTTATGCATCGATACAAGGATGTTATGCATCGACACATAGGCCAAAAATTCAGCTATGCATCGACACGTACGTGTTATGCATCGATGCATACTGAACAATTTTTGAAAAATGCAGAATTTTAAAGTTATGCATCAATGCATACGAATTATGAGTCGACACATGTTGTTTATGAATTGATGCATAGGCTTATGCATCGATGCATACTGTGCTGAGACATAACATGATTTTCTGGAAACGGTCTCGGTCATATCTTTTGGACCGTAACTCTGATTTAGGCATAGTTGGTATCGTTGGAAAGCTTAGAACGAGTACTATCTAATAAAAATATTTTCAACACCAACAATTGAGATCTGGAAGAATTATTTTGGCTTCCGTAATAAGAACTCGTTGTGAATTTATCAATCATTCGTTGAGTATATGTGTAGTATGTTAATTCCTTGGATTGTAATTAACTTTAGATGCTCATGATTGTTGTTATCATATGTTGTTATGGTTATTGATTATAATGGGAATAATGTTGTGTAATTCTATTCCATGTTTGAAATGTTGCATGCTTCTGATGTGCATGCATGAGCATTTTGGTAATGGTTCATTCCCATTGTGTGGAATTGAACTTGCAGGGCCAATAACCGTACCCAATGGATAGTGGTGGTGAGGCTAGATTCTTGATCCAGTGGTGTATGGGCGAATCATTGATTGACATTGTTTTCCGAGGTGTAAGCGGAACAGGGTGTGGACTTGGTTCATGTTTGGTACCACATGCATTTGAGTCTGCATTGCATATGTAATTATAACATGTTAGGATGATTTCCAGTGTTATAATTGCATTGATTGTTGTTGTATGCATAATGATCAGTGTGAATTGTATTTGTGAATCATATTCCAATGCTGTTAATAAGGGTGGAATAATGAATTGATTGTTTTATTGTTTTAAAGAAACGTATAATGCATTTTAATCTTGATGAAATCTCACCCTTACTTTAATGATTTCAGATTGAAGTGATTAGCTGCTCGAGAATTGGTGAGGATAGCTTATAGAGTTGTGCTATTTAGATAGTCCGAGTGTCAGTGTCATTCTCTGGTAGTTGTAACACTGGGGAACAATCGTTTGAAATTTTATGAATTTAAACTTGTTTCTTTTGAGTCATGTTGGGAATAACTATGAATTGAATTATTCCAGATTTTATGTTATTTTCCGCTGTGTAAAACATTAATATTGGTTTGAATTACATTTAATAAGTTCTTCAGTAAATGCATGATCACTGTTTTATTATTTTTAAATTCTTAAAATTGTGACATCGCGGGTGAATTAGAAGGAGTGTTACACAGATAACTAACTAGCACAACTCTATAAGTCATCCTCACCAACTCCTGAGCTGCTAACTTTAATCTGAAATCATCAGAGTAAGGGTGAGACTTCATCATAATTAAAATGCACTATAAGTTTCTCAAAATAATAAAATATCACAAGTATATTAATCCACCCTTTTTAGCATAATCAGATAAGTCGAGTTTTCACCAATCAATCCATAACGTACATCCATGCACGACAAACAAATTATAACACAGGAAACCATCCTATCATGTTATAATGTCACACAAATGCAAATGCACGACTCTATGCATGTGGTACCAAAACGTGAACTAAGTCACCAATATCGATTCGTCCATAATCTCCCGGACATGAATCCAGCCTCACCATCCATAATCACCCGGGAACGGTTATTGGCAAAATCTCACTAATTCCGCACAATGAGAATTAGCTACCACCAGAATGTATATGCATGCACATCATAAAGCATGCAACATTCAAATAAGTTTATGATCATACCAACGTCATAAACCAAAACAAAACCAAAACATGATATCTCCACTGATCATGCACACATCAAACTGCATAAAACATGCATTTCATCCAACAAATCCTGATACAAACAATTACCACGGATACAACACCGCATACCTCAAATATGCACAAGGTACAAACTGCATAATTCGAAATCCGACGCATTTTCAAAATAATTTCAAACTACAGTAATTTTATTCATTTCATTAAATAGAGCATTAAATTTAAGAAACAACGTCCAAAACGACGCTCAAAACGGACTTACGGTTTGAAATTTATGAATTTTTAAAGTTTAGTATTTTTCAAAAAGTAACAGTGGGAACGGGTTCCTCCAAATGGGGAACCGGTTCCTGGAAAAATAGTCATTTTCATGTGTAAAATTTGCACTGGGAACCCGGTTTCTCCCTAGGGGTAACCGGTTCCTGCGTTCAAAAATATCATTTTCCTTAACCAACACATTGGGAACCCGGGTTCTCCTACATGGGAACCGGTTCCCACGACTCACAGTGGCAGAAAACACTAGTTTTGACAGCAGTATGTTCCCAAACCAAGTTCATATCAATCCCAATTGAATCCATACATTCCAAGGCATAATTACTCATCCAATAGCAGTAACATGCAATATAACATATTTCGATCATTCCTATCGATCCTATATCATGCAAATTAATCAATTCTACATAATTCGACATCAATTGGGATAATTCCTACAAACTTAGAAATACTAAATTGATATTCTTAACATGTTATGATCAATCCTATTGAATTCAAAACCGATAAGGCATAGTAATTAATCGAAATCACCCCTTACCTTATGGATTCTTCGAATTCCGACACCTTTGGCTTTTTTTCCTCTTTCTTTTCTCTTCTCCGATGCACGTATGATAGAAAACTCAAATTTCTCTTTTTTCCTCCTTTTCCTTCTTTTATTCCATTATATTATTCTAAAATAATAATAATAAAATAATTAGTATGAGTAGAGTCTTTTACTCCTCACACCCCCACTTCATACCTCACAGCACCAACACTTCACTTCTATTTTAATTAATGTCCAATAATTCAAAAATACTAATAATTAAACTTCTAATTAAAATTCTAATTATTTAATAATTGAATTATTTGGGGTGTCACAACTTTCCCCCACTAAAAGAGTTTTCGTCCTCGAAAACATACCTTGGACGAAAACTTCGGGATAGGACGACTCTCCAGCTCCCAAGTAACATTTCCAGTTGCTGGTCCTCCCCAAGCTACTTTCACTAAAGCTATCTCTTTACCTCACAACTATTTCAACTTCCGATCCTCAATCCTCGCAGGCAACGTTTTAACAATCAAATTATCTCGTACATGTATATCATCTACCTGAATCTCATGAGATGGATCAGCAATGTACTTCCTCAACTGAGATACATGGAAGACATCATGCAAATTCATAAGCGACGGCGGTAAAGTAATCTGATAAGCAACTCTTCCAACCTTCTTAGTAATCTGAAACGGACCAATAAAATGCGGAGTTAACTTCTTTGACTTCAAAGCTCGACCAATACCATTCATCGGAGTAACTCGCATGAACACATGATATCCTTCACTAAACTCGAGATCCTTCCTCCTCTTATCATGATAACTCTTCTGACGACTCTGAGAAGCTCTCATCTTCTCCTGAATCATCTTAATCTTTTCTGAAGTCTATTGGACAATTTCTGGTCCAATCACAACACTCTCTCCAGATTCGTACCAACACAATGGTGTCCGACACCTCCTACCATACAATACCTTAAACGGAGCCATACCAATACTCAAATGAAAACTATTGTTGTAGGTAAACTCAATCAATGATAGATAACTATCCCAAGCTCCACCATTTTCCAACACACACGCTCACAACAAATCCTCTAACGACTGAATCGTTCTCTCCGTCTGACCATCTGTCTGCAGATGGTAAGCAGAACTTAACCTTAACCGTAACTTAGTACCCAAAGCTTCTTGCAACCCCATCCAGAACTTAGACGTAAACCTCAGATCTCTATCCGACACAATACTAGAAGGAATATCGTGCAAGCTCGCGATCTTCTCAACATACAGTTCTACCAACCTCTCCATAGGATAATCCATTCTTATCGGAATAAAGTGAGCAGACTTTGTCAACCGATCCACAATAACCCAGATAGAATCACAATTCTTTGCTGTCCTCGGCAGACCAGACACAAAATCCATAGAAATGTCATCCCATTTCCAATCCGGTACAAACAACGGTTCCATCAATCCTGACGGTTTCTGATGTTAAATCTTCGACTTTTGATAAATCAGACAAGCATAAACAAACTCTGCAATTTCCTTCTTCATTCCAGGCCACCAAAACAACTTTTTCAAGTCATGATACATCTTAGTAGCACCGGTATGAATACTCAGTCCACTACGATGTCCTTCTTCCAAAATAATCTTCCTAAGTTCTGCAATATCCGGAACACACACTCTATCACCAAATCTCATAACACCATTCTCGTCAATTCGGAATTCACGTCCTTGACCTTGGTTGATCAATGTTAATTTATCAACTAAACCGACATCAGATTTCTGTCCAGTTCGAATCTCCTCCAGAATACCACTAGTCAACTTCAACATACCCAACTTAACACTATCAGAAGTAGTCTCACATACCAAACTCAAATCTCTAAATTGCTCAACTAAATCTAATTCACGCACCATCAACATCGACATATGCAAGGACTTCCTACTCAACGCATCTACAACCACGTCTGCCTCACCAAGATGGTAATTCAAACCAAAATCATAATCTTTTATAAATTCTAACCACCTCCTTTGCCTCATATTTAGCTCTTTCTGATCGAAGAGATACTTCAGACTCTTATGATCGCTGAATACCTTAAATCGAGAACCATATAAGTAATGTCTCCACAATTTCAAAACAAATACCACAGCTGCCAGCTCTAAATCATAAGTCGGATAATTCCCTTCATGAATCGTCAACTGTCTCGAAGCATAAGCCACTACCTGCTTATCCTGCATCAAAACACCACCTAATCCCATCAATGAAGCATCACGATTTTCGGATTTTGCAAAATCAAAATCGACACTAGTTAACCTCTTCTTCAACTCTTGGAATCCTTTCTCACATTCAGAATCCCAAACAAACACTTAACCCTTTCTTGTCAACTTAGTCAACGACAAATCTATCTTCGAAAATCCCTCAATGAACTTTCTATAGTAACCTACAAGACCAAGAAAACTATGGATTTGAAGCATTCTTGACGCTTCCCAGAGATACCGATTCTACCTTGTAGGATCAATAGCAATGCCATTCTTGAAAATCACATGGCCCGAAAGCTTACTTCACTCAACGAACTCACACTTGGAAACTTCACATAAAGCTTCTTCTCCTTCAACAATTCCAACACAATCCTAAGATGTTACATGCTCTTCATCATTCTTGAATAGATCGAATGTCATCAATAAAGACTACCACAAACTTATCAAGATATGGATGAAATATCCTGTTCATATACTCCATGAAAACACGGTGCATTAGCAACTCGGCATACGTATACTCATATGTCCATACCTCGTTCTAAATGCAGGTTTTTGAATATCTTTCATCTTCACACGAATCTGATGATATCCAGACCTCAAATCAATCTTACTGAACACACAAGCCCCAACCAGTTGATCCATCAAATCACCAATCCTCGGAAATGGATACCGATTATTGTTGTAACTTTGTTCAACTGCCTATAATCAACACACAGTCTCATCGAACCTTCTTTCTTATTAACCAACAACACAGGAGCACCCAGGGGAGAAACACTAGGACGAATAAACTTCTTCTCAAGTAATTCTTCTAACTGCTTCTTCAACTCAGACAATTTGGATGTCGACATGGGATAAGGCGCCATCGACACCGGACTAGTTCCAGGAATCAAATATATAGCAAACTCCACTTCCCTCTCAGGTGGCAATTCACTAACATCTTCCGGAAACACTTCTGGAAATTCATTCACCATTGGCAATTCACTACTCTTAGCCTTTCCTTTCGCTTCCATTGAAGGATACAACATAAACACTATTATTCATACTGACTCGATCATCCATCTTCATTCATTGTACTTATTAGAGTCTTTGTTAACTCATATGGTTCACAAGCTTCTACCAAACTTCATTCATATTCATCACCATATGCTCCATTTAGATAGCAAGACAATTGTATACCATCCAATATGGTTCTGTCTACTATCAACAAGAGATTAAGGGTGATCAAGTCCTCAATTTGTCAATAGACATCCGATAATCATATTGAGTATAAACCATCATTACCAACAATTTTCGTCCTCGAATTGTACTTTTTGCACTTCCAACTATGACTCACGGTCCAAACGATTCCAACAACTCTAACCACTTTTCTGCAAACCTCGACTGCACAATGACTTCGGGAATATCGGGAAGCATCTCTTCTCCCCACTTAGTTTCACTACTCCTGCAATAAGCAATCGAAGTACAAGCATGTTGTACACACTTGTACAAAGGGATAATGACATTAAGACCTTGGTCACAATGACCAACTATGCTCTGATACCACTATTGTAACACCCCTTCTAAAATACCCCGCGAATTAATAATTAAATTAGAGTTAACATATAACAAAGGCATTACAATTCAAATTCAAATATAAAATATCAAAACAGTAGTCATGCTTCACTGAAGAACTTTATTAAAATAATCAAAACCAATGATATGTTCTACACAACGGAAAATAGCAACCAAACATAATAAACTTCAATTCATAATTATTCCCAAAATAAATCAAAGAACAATAGAGTATAAAACAAAACTCTCAGCCAAACGTTCCCCAGTGTTACAACTATCAGAGCATGACACTGACACGTGGATAACTAACTAGCACAACTCTATAAGCCATCCTCACCAACTCCTGAGTTGCTAACTTTAATCTGAAATCATCAGAGTTAGAGTGAGACTTCATCATAATTTAAATGCATTATAATTTTCTCAAAACAATAAAATATCACAAGTATATTAATCCACCATTTTTAGCATAATCAGATAAGTCGAGTTTTCACCAATCAATCCATAACATACATCCATGCACGACAAACAAATTATAACACAGGAAACCATCCTATCATGTTATAATGTCACACAAATGCAAATGCACGACTCTATGCATGAGGTACCAAAACGTGAACTAAGTCACCAACATTGATTCGTCCATAATCACCCGGACATGAATCCAGCCTCACCATCCATACTCACCCGGCAACGGTTATTGGCAAAATCTCACTAATTCCGCACAATGGGAATTAGCTACCACCAGAATGTATATGCATGCACATCATAAAGCATGCAACATTCAAATAAGTTTATGATCATACCTGTAACGCCCGTTTTTATTAATATTATATTATATTAATATTTTCGAATTTCCGATCGATATTTATTTTGCAACGAGAATATTGTGTTAACTAATATATCTATTAATTTATCTGGCGACGTTCCGTTCGGTCCGGTAAAATATTATTCGGATCCGATATTTAATTTCCCCAGAATTATTTTAATTGATTGAATTAATGATATAATTAGATAGGGGTGTGGGGAGCATTTTGTTAGAATTTGGTTTTTCACCCTTGGCTCACTAGTGGGGAAAATACCATTATAAGAACCATTTCTCCTCACTTTCCTTCCATTCAAAAATACCAAAACCAAACATGTGAACTTGGAAGCTAGTAAGAAAACAAGTTATAAAAACCATTTCCTTTGTTTTTCTTCCCATTTTTCCAACACAACCAAAAATAGAAACTTGGGAGAGAAAAGAGAGAGTTTTGGAAAGAAGAAGAAAAAGAGGAAGAAGGAGAACAAGAGAGCAAGAGAGGAAGCTTGGGGTTGAACTTTGTAGAACCTTCATGGATCATCCAAGCTAGAGGTAAGGGGTTTGATCTTCCATTTCATTATAGTTAGGGTTTGGTGATATATGTTGGATTTGGGGAAAAATTGTTAGGTTGGATTCATGAGTTCTAGTCGAATAATTGATCCAATAACTTAGAAAAGGTTGGGTTAGTAGTATGAATTGTTGGTGTTTATGGTTAAGCTACTAGGATTAATTTGAGAAAAAAAAGTTGGAAATGAAATAAACTATAAACATGAAAAAAATACACTGTCTGTTAAACATGGAATTAAAACACACTGTCTGTATTTTGGCAAGAATGAAGGAGAAAGGATGGAGGGAGTGGCGTGAGGGGGAGGCGCCCACCTCACTATGAGGGGTGGCCTCCCCCTATGTAGGGCGCACGCCTCCCTTTCCAAATCAAGCATGGGACGTACGTCCCCAAGGCTGGAAGGAGAGGAAATGGTTTGCTGTTTATCTGTTTTTCAATTTTCTGCGTTTTTGCTGTTTCTGTAACATTGGTTTTTCCTACATAATTGCCTCTGTTTCTGTCAATTTTCTCAATCCCACATACTGTCATTTGGTATCAGTAAAATATAATAGGGACTTAAGTTAGCTAATTAAATTTAGAACCCGATTATGTTCTGATTTTCCAATTCTAAATTCGGCGACGGAGCAAGTTACTCTGAATTCAACGAAAATTGACGTGCTAGCTAAGTTCGACGTGTAGAACGTATTGGTGAGGTTAGTTTTTAGAAATTATGAGTTTTTACGAGATGACCCGAAATAGGCCAATTTACGGTAAAATTGAATTGGATTGTGTTTAGTAGATTTAAGGCACGTATGGACAATCCGATTTCGACGTTGATGTTTATAAATAATGCCGGTTATTAGGAATGGCTTTTGCGACGAGTATAGGTGTTTTGACTATTTTTCCATTTTCGAAATTTAGTGAATGAATTGGTGATGATGTGGTGCGACTAAACATAATGATTGCGACGACGTATTAATTAATAAATACTTGATGATTTGCGATGCGATAATATATGTCTTTGTACGTGATGTTGTGATGATATATTTATCTGTATGTGGATAAATTATGGCGATGTAGACTTTATGTCAATTGTGATGAGCGATGATGATATGTTGTTGTGTAGTCTTTATTATTGAGTCACATACATTTCATAAGCGAAGAGGGCTTTCATGCCAAGCGATGATGGCTTTTATGCCGAGAGAAGATGGCTTTTATGCCGAGCGAAGATGGGCT
Organism: Vicia sativa; assembly: GCA_021764765.1. Lineage (NCBI taxonomy): Eukaryota > Viridiplantae > Streptophyta > Magnoliopsida > Fabales > Fabaceae > Vicia > Vicia sativa. The sequence continues at coordinate 208,820,397 of CM038795.1, read as the reverse complement.
TTATGCCTTGTGTCCCTAATTATGGACAAAGCGATGGGTACCACATGTATAACATAGTCGTGTCTCATGGAGTCGGTTATGTTTGAGTTGTTTGGCGTTGAGTTTTGTTGATTGATGGATGATATTGAATTGCGATGAATTAACTTGATGAAATGCTTAAATGCAAATATGATGTGATGATGTTTGTGACGATGGGCTTTTATGCCAAAAGCGATGATGGGCTTTAGCCAATTGGTGATGATATTATTTATGTTGATTAAGTTATTAGTATGATTTAATGTTGTTGTTTGATGTTGTTGCTTATAATTGTCGTGTTGATTAGTGAGGTAATAACTTGTGATGATCTCGTGGTGATGGAAGTTTATGTGTTGTTGTAATGATTTATGCCGATGAGGTTATAGGGTAGATTATACACATTAGAATAACGATCAAAGTAAGTGAAGTTTGGATACGTGTTGGAATGCACTTATTAACTTATATCCTTTATAATTCCAAAAATATATATTTTCTATTATGCCTTTAATTATATGTTTTGGAGTATCTCACCCTTTACTTGTTTAAATAGTTACCTATATATTGGTAACGTGCGAGTTGAAGACGGAGTTTTTAGGTTAGTCAGTCGGTGTCGCCCGATCGTAGCACTCGGGGGGAATATTTATGTTGTCTTGTTGTTGTTCTTTTGGTGTTATTCCTTTATGTATAAGAATTATATTTTATGAAAACATGATTTATTAAGGAAGTTTAATAAAGAAGATGTTTTGATGTTTATGAATCAAATTATGTTTTCCGACGATGCTATGTATCCGAGATTTATACTTTAAAACAAATTGTTTAAAGTGAGTTATTTTTGAAGGTGTGATGCCTCAGTATTTAATCTATGAAATTTTTAAATTACTCTGATTTTTGCATATTAAACTTTGGGTAATATTGGGGTGTTACATTAGTGGTATCAGAGCAGGTCGGTCTGTCGACCAAGTTATTAGTGTGTTTAATCCTGTTGTATGCGACATGTGTGTGAAACACTGCCGGTACTTGTTTGTTTTAAATTGTTTGTCTGCAGAGATAAGTTTGAAACAAGTGGGGGAGAAGTTTTACTTCTTGGTGGCGCTTGTGGCTTAGGATGGAGCCTCAAGCAGTGTTACGCTTCGGTAACTTGAAGTGTAAGTTTGAAGACGTTGTTGTAGTTGATAGAGATGGTTTATGTCACCATCATGATTGTCGATTATCTACTGACAAATTGAGGGACTGATCATCCTTAATCTCTTGTTGATAGTAGTCGGGAATTGTGTTGGTTGGGATAAACTTGTCTTGCCAACTTAATAGTGTATGAAGCTTATGTGTTGGCACAAGGTAGTGCATGGTTACTTGAGTTGTGAGCGAATTTGGATTTTAGGTAGAAGCAAGATTTTGGCAAGCGAGCTTCTTGTTGTGATTCTTCCGAAGCATGTTGAGAAGATGTTAGGGAATTGTCGCAGTAGTGCAAAGTGAAGTTTTGATGGATTTAGTTTCTGGAACTAGTTGTGATTCGAAGTATCCTTAAGGGATGATTGCTTCTGGATTAGAGTTGAAAAGTCAACTTGAGGATTGGTTTGAGTAGAGTTTGTTTATTCGAGCGGGTTACCGTGGAGTGCTACCATTGTGTGGTTCGAGAAGAGAAAAGGTTGCCCGAGTTGGTGTGTTGTTTGCAGTCAAGGAACGAAGTGGATGTTGAGGACGAGTGTCTACTTCCGAGGATTGATATTTGGATGAATCAGTCATTTGAGTTTTGTGTTTAGTGAGAGTGATGCGATGTCTGGCTATCTACGGATTAGTGTGAGGGTTGAAGATGCTTAGGCAATGCCTTTCAAGATAGTGTATGGTTCTGGCGAGTATTTGTTGATGTCATTAGTGTGACTAATGCGTCAGGTATGATTTTGGGATGTTCGGACAGTACTCTCATGAGTAGCTGTAAGAGTTATTTCGTGTTCATGGATATTAATTGGTTCACATCAAGTCAAGGAATTGTGGCAAGCATCCGAGCGTTGCGTTATCAGTAGTGAAGTTACATTGGTGCATGTCGAGTATTCTAAAGATAGGATTTTGAATTGTTAGACGAGAGTGCTTTAAGTAAGTGACTTAGACGGTGATATTTTGGACAATTCCGCGAAGATTTATTTTACGTCTTGTAGAAGACTTCAAGGGGTTATTTCGGAGTTTAGAAGTTCCTTTGTTTTGGGATGGTTAACTTTGTGAGTTTGACGAAAGATCTTTTTATAAGTTGGTTTTGGTCGTGAGTACTTTGACTTGAGATGGTTGAGTCGCTATTTGGACTTCGCAGTGGGAAGTGAATTTGTTTAAGCCAGTGGAAAGTTTAGCGAATGCTTTGATTTTGGTTTTGTGTTGTACTGAAGAACCTTGTGCGGCGTATTGTGATATTCCATTTTGGACTTAAGATGTATTTCGACATAGAGTTGGAAGAGTGTATTGCTACCTTGGAACAATTTGATGTTCATAAGGAAAAATTGTCGGACGCGTGAGCTAGAGTTTGATACGGTTGTGCTCATTGAAATTTTAAAGGTACAGATGTTAACGGTGGGGAGATTGGAATTGTTGAAGACAATCCAAGTTTGAGTGCAATCTATAAAGAGACTTCGTCTATTGTTGAGCTTAGTATGCTGATGTCGCGGATAACCCAAGTATATCTGATTTGGAATTGTACTACTGTGAAGAATGTTGCATGTTTGTTTTGGAACAATTGTTGAGATTAAGTCCAGAAGATTAATAGGGATTTGTTCACTACTAACTTATGAATTTCGTCGGATACTAATGGTCGCGGTGGATTATTATATTACGACTAAGATAAGTCTTGACGGTAAAGAATTTTGTGATGGTTTGGTAGCCACAGGTACCTTAAGACAATTGATGTTTTATAAGGAAGGTGTTCTATTGTGACTGAAGTCGGTCGCGACGGTGTTCTTGTTGGGTTTCCCTAGGAATTGGTGTTATGGTTCTAAGTCCAACCCGTTTTGTAATTCCAGGAGTATGAGGCGACGTTGATGAGTAGAGTTCTTGATAGAGTGTTGTGGTTGAGTTACCACTTGGGACGATGGAAAGTTATGAAAGGTATTTCGAATGAGAAGCACGTGTATTGATTGTTGCGACGGTGCGAGGATGGTGATTACTTATTACAAATGTTGGGAATTGAGCTGATATGAGGGAGGATGTCATACCCCAAAATTTGCCCTCCATCTATTCAAGAGATTTCATACATCTATGCTCAAGGATTCCTCAAGAGTTGATCAGACAAACTCTCTCCTAGACAATCAACCCAAACTAGGGTTTGGTATCTCTCAAGTCAAGATGGATTTCCAACATCTCCAATGGCCTTCATGCCTCCTCATATGCTTCAAAGATTCTCCATGTCAAGTTTCAAGCTTCACAAGTCAAGTTTCCTCAGACAATTGCTCAGATGGTTGAAAATCGGGTGTATTGGACAAAAAGTCAACTGTGGTCAACATACGGTCAAACTTCATAATTTTTGGTCAACATCCTCATTTTGAAGTTACATTCATCATTTGATCAAGGGTTGATCATGATTCATCAAGAAAACTCAAGATTTGCTCAAAAGTCAAACTTTCTAAATTAGGGTTTCTAGGTGAAAAGTCAACTGAACTTTGACTGATCATAACTTTCTCATACTTTCTCAGAAATTTTTCCACCACCTCTTGTTTTGAAGGAAATTCAATTCTCTACAACTTCAAGTCTCACAATAATGTCCAAAAAATGCTTCATTTGAGAGGTATAGCTCAAAACATTACAGGTCATTTTCAAAGTCAACAAAAAGTCAACTTTTTGATTTAAAGATATATTGATCATGGTAACTCCAATTGAGATGAGACCAAAGACATTGTTTAGAGGACTCTTAGAGCTTTCCAAAAAGTCCAAAAACACTTAAAAATGTGGAAAATTGAGCAAGTTACACCATTCACAATTTGGGCAATTTTGGAAGAATGCACAAAGAGAGATACTTCAAAAAATCAAATCTTTTGCAAATGGGCCTACTTTTCCTTCATCCTAACTTGTTCCTCATGCAATTAGGAATGTCCAAGCCCAATGCCACGAATTTTTGATTTATTTTTCTATTTAATTTGTAATTTATTCATTTAAATGCAAATTAAATCTTAAAATAAATTATAAAATCAAAATTAATTGGAAGATTGATTTTTATTGCTTTCTTGTGATCCAATCAACCCATAAATGCCAGCAATTTTGAAATTAGATCAAATTTGGCAAGATTGGATTGAAATTGGACAAAATTTGAAAATTTGATTTCATGAGAATATCAAATTTGATTTCCATTGAATATTGATTAATTCTTTCCAAATTCAATCCCAAATCCATCCAGCATATATACTTGATGCATCTAAATTGCAGGAAACGAAAAAATTGCCTTTAGAAACCCTAACCTAATTCAAAAAAATTGTGTTCTTGAAGCAAGTGGGAATCCTACTTCCAGCCATTCTCAATCGTTTTTGAGGTGTCCAACAGGTTCCTTGATACCTCCAGAAGCGAATCAGACCTTTACTTTGCCAAAAAACATCAAGAATCAAGCAACCCGTGTTTGGTTTGTTCTTGAATTTTCAAATTTCGATTTCTCATATTCATGCATTATTAACTTGTTTTGATTGTTTCTTTGTGTTTAGAATCAAGCTTGCAAGCTTTCTGGGCAAACCAATTGAGTTTCCATGGCCGGAATCGTATTATGCCATAGTTAGGTTTTCTGGTTTCGAATTAGGGTTTCCTCAAACAGGAAAAATTGGACAATAAGACCTATGCCATTGAATTCGTAACGATGTCCTGAATCGAACCATGGCCTGGGATTTTATTTATATTATGTATACTGCATTTTTGATATTAGCCAGGGACATAGCGTCGAAGGAAGGCCGACGCAGAATTTTGAAAATTCAAAACGAAGAAGATGACTGGATGGCGCGAGATCGTGGCAATGGGAAAGCGACGCGTGTTATTTTCCATTCGTTCTGTTTCAAAACACAAACGCAACGTGGCTCAGTTGGTCAGAGTGAAGGATCTCAAGGTTTGAAAGCCAGGACGTGAGTTCGAACCATGCCAAGGCCAACTCTGGTTTCTTTTTTCACAAACTCAATTATTTTCCTATTTTCATTATTTTTAATATTTCTATTCAATTTTAATTTCTTTATATATTTTTATTCTGCATTAAAAAATTACCAAAAACATTTTTTCTTTTTACATTATTTTCATAAAAATCTTTATTTAATTTAATAAATTAAAAAACATATTTTTGCATGCATATTTATTTTTATTCATAATTTTGCATTTAATTCACTTTTAATTACATTTTAATTATTAAATCTTTTCCAAAAAATCCCAAAAAAAATTATTTTAGCTTACTTATCTTATTTCCAGCATATATTAATTTTCTCATATTAAAATTTGCATTTTTTTCTAACATTTTCTCTTATTTCGATTCCATCATATTTTTCGATTTCTCGTTTGTTTCACAGGTTAATCCGATTCAGACGATTCTTCCGTTTTTATTTTATTCTTCAATAATGTAATTGCATATGGGTTGTAATAGTTTAATCTAGGGTTTTATTTTCCGCATTTTTAAATTATGTATCTGCCCCAAAGCCATGTAATAGCGTAGGTTTATCTTTTCGCACCTTTACATTCCCGCTTTACATTCCGCATTTTACTTTCCGCACCCTATAAAATGTTAGTAATTAGGCGTGTATGGCAAGATAATAATTGAACATAGCACACTAACCTTCAAGATAAAATATCTGAATTTGACACACTTCTCTCACACACACCTAGGGTAATTCTCTCGATGCCTTTCGATTCAAAATGGTCATGTCCCTCGAGCGTAGAGGTATTCTAGCACCGTTGCCTTCCAAACAAATCATCATAGTCCCTTGATACAAAGATCATAAGACCCACGATGTCGCCTCCGAATACATGATCTTGACCCTCGATTGTCGCCTAAAATGATGATAGTCCTTCGAATGTGCTAGGATACTTCCTACAAGTTGCCTTCAATGACCATCCGATGTCCCTCGAATGTCCGCTACATCCAGAATGGAGCTACCTACTAACTAATGGTATGGCTAGCGCTATTCTAAAGGAATGTAGAAGTACAAAAACGACCACGAGTGGGTAAATAAGCCTCTTTGCTCGCATCAAATGCTTTTCACATCACACACTCTTTTTCAAAGTTCAAATTCTTTTCAAAATAAACATTTCCGAACACTTTGTATACACTCCTACATGAGTCATTACAAAGTCAAAGCGAAATGCCTTTTTCAAAACATTTTGTCAAACACACATAAAGCAATTTTAAAGTTATCTAAGAGCAACTAAGAGCAGAATAAATGCGGATGGAAAGGGTGCTAATACCTTCCTTTTCATAACCATTCTCCCGAACTCGAATCTAACGAAGGTCTTTTTTACTTTTACCTTCCCTTAAATGGATAAAAATAAAAGTCGGTGGCGACTCTTGCTATCCGCACATTTGGATACAAAATCCTCAAAGTCGGTTCACTGAGCTGGCGACTACTGGGACTCACCCTAAAGAGAATTGCCTTAAGGATTTCTAGATAACTTTTATTGCTTTTTGTTTGACTTGTATGCTTTATCTTTAAGGGTTGCTTGGGTATTATATTGTTGGGGATCCTACACGGATCCGGTTTTAGGTAAGTGGCATTAGATCATTGCGATTAGGCGTATAACTACGCGGTCAACATGATGGCTACGTTAGCGTGACACTTTGGTTGTCGATACTCTTCATTCCCAAGTTGAAGATAGTATTTGGCTTCTGCGTGGTGTCATCAGCGCTAACTAAACTTTTAGAACCTTAATTGACCCATCTTGGCCATTAGAAGGTAGTGAGATGGCGGCTTTGGTGGACCGAGGTTGGTTGATACTCGATGCTACGATTAGATTAGGGACATTTTCGATCGACCACTTGGCGTCGTATTGAAATAAGCGCCTGAGAAAGATCTATGATATGAGATTCCTAGAACCGGTTACTATTATAGGACAGGATGAACCAACTCAAACTTTTGGTGGGGTAATCACCTATACCTCATGCAAGCCTTAAACCTAGGCTCATTGTGTGAATTGTTTGTGTGTGCTAAACATGACATCATGACATCATCCGCATTGCATATCATTTCTAACTATTTCAAGGACCTAGGGATTTATCTTTGCTCTTTTGTAGGGTATTATGGCTTCTAGAAAGACTATCCGAATCAACTTCATGGGTATCCCTTCTCAACTCAAAGAATTGGTTTGACCATGCTCGGTTCATCAAAATGGTTATCTACTTGATTTGGTTATCTCGGTTTTGAAGAAGATATGATGCATGTCCTATTCCGGTTATTTGATCCGAAACACCATTGCTTTACATTTCAGTTATCGGTTGGTTCCTACCCTAGAAGAGTTCTCTAAGCTACTTGGGATACCTATTCTCGACCAAATGCCATTCACGGTTTAGAAAAGGTTCCTAATGAAGATATTGCATCGACTTTACACCTGCGCTCGGACATTGAAGCCAATTGGGAAACTAGAAGTGGAGTTAAGGGTTTACTTTCCAAGTTCTTAATCAAGAAAGCCGAGAATTCCTCAAAGTTACGAGTTTCCATGCATTTGAGAACATTGTGGCCTTGCTAATTTATGGTTTGGTTCTATTCCCTAACTCGGATCAATTCATAGATGTCAATGCCATCAAGTTGTTTCTTACCCGTAATCCAGTGCCTACTTTACTTGGAGACATCCTGCATTCTCTCCACACTCGTACTACTAAAAGACAAGGAACTCTCACGTGTTGTGTACCGTTACTTTCCAGGTGGTTTATTTCGCACCTTCCTCCATCAGTTTTGAAGAACGAACAAAGGTTGAGATGGTCTCAAAGGATGATGTCACTCTCTCATTCAGATATCCGTTGGAATCTTTTCTCTCAAAAGGACTTCACCTTCATTGAGTTGTGGAGAATTCCTAATGTACCACTACTTGGTATAAGGGAGGTATTACTTACAACCCTTCCTTAGCTACGTCGGTTTGGTTTTGCCGAAGAGATGGTCCACATGATATGCTTCTCCAAGATGTTGTGTTCGACTACAATCACGATCTGAATTACCGACGAAGGTTTATACACGCTTGGGGCATGGTAAAGAAGGCGATACCAAGACTTTGGGGCACCGAACTCCATTCCTTGGGAACCTTACCTCAAATGGGTGCGAGCTCGAGCTCAAACCTCATGATGCCATTCACTGTTTTACCGTAATTATGGAACTGTTGCTATAGGTGGCGTACCTATCTTTCTCCATCCCGACATGCCTACGATTTTGAAGACTTGAAGAGATCCCGGATTCAACTAAAAGAAGAGAGGATACCTTTGAAGCTCGGCTATGCAAGCAAGAAGAAAGTGTTAGAGTTGACAAAGCTACTTCACGAGGAGCGAAACATCAACGCCTACATCGGCACCAAGAGGAAGCGCCCATGGGAGACTTAGAGCTTTAGGATGTTTATGTTTTCTTTTATTGCTTTGAACTATCTCTTGTACTTAAAAAAAAAAAAGAATAATGAGAAGTACTAATAAATGTTTGTTCATTGCTTGTTTAACAAATTTAAATCTCTTAGGTCCTTGAAAACATTGCATTGCATTCGCATAAACATTGCATATCATAGCATAACATTGCATCACAGGTACATTGGAGATTGGTTTTCTCATTTGCTCGCTATTTATTTTAGCGAAATGGCTCTTGAGCAGATCACAAAGATCTCCGGCTCGAATGCTCGGTTTGAGATGTTCACCCACTTGGTCCAAGGCCAAGAAGATCAAGAAGCTCATCAACAAGAAGAAGAAGGTTGTTGGTCTCCTCAACATGGGTAGACGTTTCAAAGGGGGTCCTAAAGTGGTCAGCCGTATTGAGCTCTCTGAAGGAAGTGTCCATACCGAGGGGAGTACCAAGGGTGATGAAGGTGAGCAGCGTGAACCAAAGAAAGGAGGAGAGGATCATTCTGATTATAGCCAACACTCGATGAAGATGACAAGTACAAACAACTTGAAGACCGTCTCAATGTGTGAAAACTCGAAGATGTCCGAGTGAACTTTGATGATCTGAGTCTCGTTCCTGGTGTTGTGATTCCTCCCAAGTTCAAAGTTCCAACTTTTGCCAAGTATGATGGCATGTCTTGTCCTAAGCTTCATCTGAAGTCCTATGTCCAGAAGATCAATCCCACACCGATGATGAAAGTTGTGGATGCACTATTTTCAAGAGAGTTTATCCGGAACCCGTTGGAATGGTACTATCGGCTAGAGAACGACCGTATCCGTACAGGAGTGATTTGGTGATGCTTTCTGACATGTATGAGTACAATCTTGAATTGACACCCACTGCATGCAACTACAAAGCATGTCTATGGGTCGCGAGAAGTTCAAAGAGTATGCTCGGTGGAGAGATTTAGCGGAGTTCAACCACCCTTGTCCAATAGGGAGTTGGTTGATATGTTTATGGGAACACCGACAGCCCATTCTTCAATCATCGATTGGAAATTCTTCATCCGGATTCACCGAGTGATATTGACAGCGAGCGATTGAAGCTGGTATCAAGAGTGGGAAGATCCATGTAGAGTCATCTTCAAATGAAGAGATCTTTTGGTGCTAAGAAAGAAGCTAATCTTGTATGGTCGAAAAGCCGAGCCAAGTCCGACCGCTCAATCTGGGGCGGTTGTGATCTCCAATCCTACATCGGCACAACCTCGGAGACAACGCGTGAGCGCGCCACGAAGACAATTCTGAAGATCAACATGCCATTGTCGCAAGCCTTGCAACACATGTTGCGGTGATTACTTTGAGGATCCTCCTCGAATGTCAACACTTCCTCTCCAGTACAATCCTAATGCTAAGTGTGCTTACCATTCCAATAGCCGGCACGACAACGACAATTGTTGGGCTCAAGAACAAGATTCAAGATATGATTGAAGCTAAGCATTGAATTTGATCCTCTGTTGAGACTCAATGTGATCAACGCACCTATGCTAACCATGACAAGAGTTCCAATCTTTGTTGGTGGATACTTATGTCTTCAACATAGATGACTTGACCATTCCTCGATGACTATTAAGAAGAATTTGCTGCAAGCGGTGTTAACCAGATGCCCGAGAATGTCGTGGTGCCCATCCGCGATGGTTGTGCTTGGTTGAGAAGGCGTGTTCGGCATGATGGATAACCGTGAGATACTTTTCGAAACCACCGTGCGTGTGTGAAGAAATGTCTAAGTTGAAGATTGACAATGCGAACTGTACCATCGTGTGGGATACCTTGGGGCAGCCAAGTGGAAAACATGATTACATGGTGAAGTACACGTCACGATAGTTACAAGATTCCTATTGAAGATGTTAAGGCGACGGATGGGGTGACGATTTCCAAGACTATGATGTTAACACTATAAGAATTTCCTCTGCGATCCTGCCTAGAGTGGCACCTCTCATTATCACTTCTCCAAGACCGGTTCCATATTCCTCGACAAAGCTATCCCTTGGAACTATGGAGTGATGTTTACTATCATGGCGTCAAGCAAGATCCTTTGACAATTGAAGATCTTACCATTGAAGCTACCATTCCTGACATCGACAATATCACACGGATAAGGTGACGAACCGGAAGGGTATTCTCTCCGAGATCTCTCCTCCAAAAGACAACTGCGACTCGCATTCATCTACTCACCAATAGGGAAAGAACCGAAGACTCTCACCTGTAGTACCAAAGGAAGTTCAAGACACCTCCAAACAAGAAATAGAGGAAATTCTGAAGATCATCAAGAAGAGTGACTACAATGTTGTGGAACAGTTAGGACAGACTCCGTCCAAGATTTCCATGCTCGCTTTGCTCTTGTGCTCGAGGCTCATGCTAATGCCTTGGTGAAGTTTCAAGAATGCTCATGTGCCGCAAGACACTACCACCGATCGATTCAAGTTTGTATTGCTGCCGCCAACAACGGCCTAGGCTTCTCGATCTTGATTTGACTCTGGAAAGAAACACAACAAAGCCTTGCACATCTCGTTGAATGCAAGGGTACTACCATCTCATGTTTTGGTTGACACGGTTACTCTGAATATCTTACAAGACTTTTGATCGGCTTGATGTCGAAGGGTTGGTTCGAGACCAGACATTATTGTGAGGGCTTTTGATGGTTCTAAGCCAGACTTGGAGAGCTCACTCACTGTTAAAGTCGGTTCCCGGACTTTTGACTCTACTCTTTGTCATGGACATCCGTCCCGCCTACTCTTGCCTACTTGGGCGCCTTGGATACATGGGCGCCACCTCTACTTTGCATCGAAAGTACCGGTGAAAGGGAAGGTTGTCACGGTATGTGGTGAAGAGGAGTACATGGTCGGTCATCTACGTCATTCCGCTATCTCGAGATGGAAGAATTCTTTGAGACTCCGTCAAGCTTTTGAAACAATACCAGTCATGCTGTTGACTCTCCACTCCTAAAGTTACACAAGTTCCACCTAGGATGGCCTCATTGAAAGATGCTCAAGCGTTGAAGAAGGTAGTACTATTTGGGGTCACTCCGATCTTCCTTTCAAATTTGACAAGTGGTTTAGGCTTCACCATCAAGGGTCAAGATGATACGCGAACGTGTGGCCAACTTCCTTTCCGCATCGTCGAATGGAATCCATGCTATAGAAGACAACGACAATGACTTCGACATCGCAAGTGGATCTTCCCAACTCGGATCATGGGCTCGGAATTGGAAGGCAAGACGTCATACCAATCTCCTTTAGCCGGAGTAATTGCTCTTGTTTTGTTTTGCTTTTCGTATTCCTTTATGTTTTGAACAATAAACTTTGAAAGCCTAGTGCCTTGCCGGGCATCATGGCTCGTTCATAGGGTTATTATCATCGTTTGCGTATTTTCATTCAATAAATTCGTTGGACTTTTGCATTCAATTGTTTGTTTTCTTTCTTTTACTTTATCACCCTTCAAAAACCTATGTGTTTCTTACACACACCACGTGATACATAATCACTCGAATCTCGTTAATACGCTATGCTAGTGCTAAATATGACTTCGATAATCCGATCTACCAAGTCGAAGGCGAAAGTGAGGAAGATTGTGAAGTGCCGGAGAACTTGCGGGCTACAGAAGAAGAGCGAGTTATACACCACCAAGAGCAAGTTGAGGTTGTGAATTTGGGTACTAGCGAAGACGAAAAGAAATCAAGATAGGAGCGGGTCTTGAGAACAGTGTTAAAGAAAGGTTGGTTCGGATGCTACGAGACTATATTGAGGTTTTGCTTGGTCATACGAAGACATGCGGGTTTAGACATTGATATTGTGGTACACGATTGCCAACAAAGAAGGTTTTCTCGGTGAAATGAAGGTTCGCCGATACGAGATGTCCGAGAAAATCAAAGCGAAGTCATGAAGCGCTCAACGGTTTCTTAGTGTCACCTCTTATCCCTGGGTTGCAAATGTGGTGCTGTGCCTAAGAAGGATGGTAAAGTACGAATGTGTGTGGATTACGAGATCTGAACAAAGCAAGTCCGAAAGATGATTTTCCACTTCCTCATATTGATGTTACGGTTGACAACACCGCCGGATAAGGTTTTCTCCTTCATGGATGGTTTCTCCGGTTACAATCGATCAAAATGGCTCCGAAGACATGGAGAAGACTACTTTTGTTACACAATGGGGCACTTTCGCTACAAGGTTATGCTGCTCGGATGAAGAACGCAGCGCCACTTATCGCGCTATGGTGACATTGTTTCATGACATGATTCATCACGAGATAGAGGTCTCGTCGACGACATGATAGCTCGATCACGGATGAAGAAGAACATCTAGGTCATTTGCGAAACTATTTGATGATTGAAGAAGTATAGATCGAGACTTAATCCTAACAAGTGCACCTTTGGAGTCGGATCCGGAAAACTCCTAGGTTTTGTTGTCGATGGAAAAGGTATTGAGGTTGATCCCCAAGGTTAAAGCTATTCAAGAGATGCCCCCCAGAGAAGGAAGTCGAGGTTTCTTAGGCCGATTGAATTACATTGCGATTCATTGCACACCGGCTACTTGTGAGCCAATCTTCAAGTTACTAAAGAAAGATCAAGTAGTGGAATGGAGCGCGATTGCGGATCGCTTTTGACAAAATCAAGGAGTACCTCTGAATCCTCCTATTCCGATGCCGCCCAAGGAAGACCTCTTATCATGTACTTGACGGTGTTAGAGAACTCAATGGGGTGTGTGTTGGGGCAACATGGCGAGTGCAGTCGAAAAGAGCATGCAATATACTACCTTAGCAAAAGTTTACCGATGTGAAACAAGATACTCACCGAGAAAACTTGCAACGCTTGGGCTGCTCACGACTAAGGCAGATATGTTGACTCACACTACCTTGTTGATTTCCAAGATGGATCCGATAAAATACATATTTGAGAAACCAGCTCTCGGAAGAACAACAAGATGATCATAGAACTCGCACGCGGCAAGATCAACATCACAATTCTTCTCCATATCGGCCTAAGATGAATGGCGTGGAAGCCGCCAACAAGAACATTAAGAAGATTATCAAGATGATGTGACTTACAAGGATTGGCATGAAATGTTACCATTCGCTCTTCATGGTTATCGCACTTCGAACATCAGCAGGGCAACCCCTTCTCTCTTGTGAGTATGGGCAGCTTACCCATCGAGGTTCGGATACCCTCAACTAGAGTCCTTCAGAGGCGAGTTAGCGAAGACGATTGGGTCGATAGCTCGACCAGTTAACTTGATCGATGAGAAACGACTCGCATCTATTTTCCATGGATGATTTATCGAAACGAATGATCGAGCATTTAACAAGAAGGTCAAGCACCGAGTCTACCAAGTCGGTGATCTAGTAGTCAAGCGCATCATTCTTCCACAAGGTGATCCAGGGCAAATGGACTCCCACCCACGAGGGACCGTTTGTAGTCAAGATGATTTTTCGGTGAGCTATGATACTTAGCACCATGGATGGTGAAGACTTCCCACACCGTGAACGCAGACATAGTCAAAAATACTACGCATAAAATAGACCCGCTAGGTCGGCGAACCTAGGCAAAAATAGGGCATCTGGCGAACCAAAAGGTTCGGGCAAAATCAAGGATATATACAAAACATGTACACCAAGTCGAAAACACGAAAAGCGGCTTGGGCAAAAAGGGTATCCCAGACGAAAACCGAAAGGGCGTCTAGGCAAAAGTTAGGGATTTAAGCGACGACTATGTCTCTTCGGATCACCGCCTGCACTACTATCGGCATTCAAGATTCAAATGGTGAAGATCGCTACTCACTTTCTCTTGACAGAAGGAGATGAGATAGTCGAAATATATGAGTACTAGCATAGTTGGAGCTTAACGAGATTGTTTCCGCAGCTTTTACCTTTCTTGTGTATAAACTATTTGGCCATCGCCACCTTTCAAATAAACGCAAACTTCTTTCTCTTTACAATTTTGTTGTTGTCGTTTGCAATAAGTCCAACGCTTTGAATGACTATCGCATTTGACAATAAGAATCTAATCACAAACATACGAAAAGTGAACATACAAAAATACTTACGTGCTCCGGAATTGGGACGGCGGCGAAAGTCACCAAATGGTCCCCACGAGCATGATCCCCACAAAGGTGTCACTCACCACAAACCTCCCAGAGTATGTATTAATCCGGTGATTCCAACCGAGCAACGTTACATCGTCTCAAGGTAACACTTCATCCCCGGATATTTCTCAATCCTCAGATCGGACTCAAAACTTGGATATGCATCGGATGAAACATACACCTTTATTCCCGACGAGATTACAACGGACTCTCTTCTAGCCCTCTCTATCGAGATACCCTCGAGATCTACACTCGGAGCATCTCCTAAATTTCCTCAGGAAGATCTACATACAAGGTCCCCAACAGATCGCCTCCCAGACTCTCCTCAGCAGGGTCTATGAGATCTCCGACAACGAGCTTCTCAAATATCTTCCTTCCTCAATAATATATAGGCCCAAGACTTGGTCAGATAGTGCATCGGAGAAATCCAGGATATCTTTCTTCTCCTTCGGGGTTCTCATCTACACAATTCCCCAAGCGGAAGTCAGAAATCTTCAAGCATCTTCTTCTTCAAGATGGATATGTTTTGAAATATCACAACATCTATCATTCATACATTACTCATAAAGTCATAATTCATGCATATGTCATTCACACACTGCCATGCATCATACTTTGCATAAAACTAACCAATATTCTATCAAAGTTTCTCTTGTTTTCTCCAAAGTAGTGCCCCCCGCAAAGTCGAGATTAAGCCCGAATCGACGGGAAAACTATCGAAAGACCGCCCTTGGTTGTCCTCCGACGGTCGGTCCAGATTAAGCCCGAATCGACGGAAAACTATCCAAAGACCGCCTCGTTATCCTCCGATAACGCAATGGATCAACACCGATGCACAACGAAGCTATCCACATTTTTGCCAACTACAATCTCCCTCGGTAATCGGCACGAAGATTTATTCGACCTCTTCCTATTATCAAGAACTACGAGTCTAGCGTGCGATTGCCTTGGATGGCATCTTAAGCCCATCTCCGACTACTTGTCAACATTTCTTCACCGAATATATATGGTTAAAAATCAATATAACTTCATTCAAAGTGAACACGAAGTCTAACGTCGACTTCGGATGGCATCTTAAGCCCATCTCCTCTTCGGGAACATCTAGTCTAACATCGACTCACTCCCAAAGATCGACCTTTCTAGATGGCATCTTAAGCCCATCAGTTCTCTGTCAACATTCTCGAGTCTAGCGTACAACTCATCCCCAGTAGTAGCTTCTCCAAATGGCATCGTAAGCCCATTCCGCATCATCCACCGCAGCAAATTTTCGGTGTACTCGGTGTTCAATCATCTTCTACCTCCGGTCACGAAAGACAAGCATGTCAATCTAACCCTTCCAGTACAAGAAGATTGAGCAGGGCAGCTGTCATACCCCAAATTTGCCCTCCATCTATTCAAGAGATTTCATACATCTATGCTCAAGGATTCCTCAAGAGTTGATCGAGACAAACTCTCCTAGACAATCAACCCAAACTAGGGTTTGGTATCTCTCAAGTCAAGATGGATTTCCAACATCTCCAATGGCCTTCATGCCTCCTCATATGCTTCAAAGATTCTCCATGTCAAGTTTCAAGCTTCAAGTCAAGTTTTGCTCGGATGGTTGAAAATCGGTGTATTGGACAAAAAGTCAACATACGGTCAAACTTCATAATTTTTGGTCAACATCCTCATTTTGAAGTTACATTCATCATTTGATCAAGGGTTGATCATGATTCATCAAGAAAACTCAAGATTTGCTCAAAAGTCAAACTTTCTAAATTAGGGTTTCTAGGTGAAAAGTCAATGAACTTTGATGATCATAACTTTCTCATTCTTTCAAATTTTCCCATCAAAGCTCATTTTGAAGGAAATTCAATTCTCTACAACTTCATGTCTCACAAGAATGTCCAAAAATGCTTCATTTGAGAGGTATAGCTCAAAACATTCTGTCATTTTCAAAGTCAACAAAAGTCAACTTTTTGATTTAAAGATATATTGAGCATGGTAACTCCAATTGAGATGAGACCAAAGACATTGTTTAGAGGACTCTTAGAGCTTTCCAAAAAGTCCAAAAACACTTAAAAATGTGGAAAATTGAGCAAGTTACACCATTCACAAGTTGGGCGTTTTGGAAGAATGCAGAGATACTTCAAAAATCAAATCTTTTGCAAATGGGCCTACTTTTCCTTCATCCTAACTTGTTCCTCATGCAATTAGAAATGTCCAAGCCCAATGCCACGAATTTTTGATTTATTTTTCTATTTAATTTGTAATTTATTCATTTAAATGCAAATTAAATCTTAAAATAAATTATAAAATCAAAATTAATTGGAAGATTGATTTTTATTGCTTTCTTGTGATCCAATCAACCCATAAATGCCAGCAATTTTGAAATTAGATCAAATTTGGCAAGATTGGATTGAAATTGGACAAAATTTGAAAATTTGATTTCATGAGAATATCAAATTTGATTTCCATTGAATATTGATTAATTCTTTCCAAATTCAATCCCAAATCCATCCAGCATATATACTTGATGCATCTCAATTGCAGGAAACGAAAAAATTGCCTTTAGAAACCCTAACCTAATTCAAAAAAATTGTGTTCTTGAAGCAAGTGGAATCCTACTTCACCATTCTCAATCGTTTTGAGGTGTCCAACAGTTCCTTGATACCTCCAGAAGCGAATCAGACCTTTACTTTGCCAAAAAACATCAAGAATCAAGCAACCCGTGTTTGGTTTGTTCTTGAATTTTCAAATTTCGATTTCTCATATTCATGCATTATTAACTTGTTTTGATTGTTTCTTTGTGTTTAGAATCAAGCTTGCAAGCTTTCTGGGCAAACCAATTGAGTTTCCATGGAATCGTATTATGCCATAGTTAGGTTTTCGGTTTGAATTAGGGTTTCCTCAAACAGGAAAAATTGGACAATAAGACCTATGCCATTGAATTCGTAACGATGTCCTGAATCGAACCATGGCCTGGGATTTTATTTATATTATGTATACTGCATTTTTGATATTAGCCAGGGACATAGCGTCGAAGGAAGGCCGACGCAGAATTTTGAAAATTCAAAACGAAGAAGATGACTGGATGGCGCGAGATCGTGGCAATGGGAAAGCGACGCGTGTTATTTTCCATTCGTTCTGTTTCAAAACACAAACGCAACGTGGCTCAGTTGGTCAGAGTGAAGGATCTCAAGGTTTGAAAGCCAGGACGTGAGTTCGAACCATGCCAAGGCCAACTCTGGTTTCTTTTTTCACAAACTCAATTATTTTCCTATTTTCATTATTTTTAATATTTCTATTCAATTTTAATTTCTTTACATATTTTTATTCTGCATTAAAAAATTACCAAAAACATTTTTTCTTTTTACATTATTTTCATAAAAATCTTTATTTAATTTAATAAATTAAAAAACATATTTTTGCATGCATATTTATTTTTATTCATAATTTTGCATTTAATTCACTTTTAATTACATTTTAATTATTAAATCTTTTCCAAAAAATCCCAAAAAAAATTATTTTAGCTTACTTATCTTATTTCCAGCATATATTAATTTTCTCATATTAAAATTTGCATTTTTTCTAACATTTTCTCTTATTTCGATTCCATCATATTTTTCGATTTCTCGTTTGTTTCACAGGTTAATCCGATTCAGACGATTCTTCCGTTTTTATTTTATTCTTCAATAATGTAATTGCATATGGGTTGTAATAGTTTAATCTAGGGTTTTATTTTCCGCATTTTTAAATTATGTATCTGCCCCAAAGCCATGTAATAGCGTAGGTTTATCTTTCCGCACCTTTACATTCCCGCTTTACATTCCGCATTTTACTTTCCGCACCCTATAAACTGTTAGTAATTAGGCGTGTATGGCAAGATAATAATTGAACATAGCACACTAATCTTCAAGATAAAATATCTGAATTTGACACACTTCTCTCACACACGCACCCCTTAGGGTAATTCTCTCTCGATGCCTTTCGATTCAAAATGGTCATGTCCCTCGAACGTAGAGGTATTCTAGCACCGTTGCCTTCCAAACAAATCATCATAGTCCCTTCGATACAAAGATCATAAGACCCACGATGTCGCCTCCGAATACATGATCTTGACCCTCGATTGTCGCCTACGAAAAATGATGATAGTCCCTTCGAATGTGCTAGGATACTTACTACAAGTTGCCTTCAATGACCATCCGATGTCCCTTCGAATGTCCCGTCTACATCCAACGAATGGAGCTACCTACTAACTAATGGTATGGCTAGCGCTATTCTAAAGGAATGTAGAAGTACAAAAACGACCAATTCTGAGTGGGTAAATAAGCCTCCTAGTTGCTCGCTCTATCAAATGCTTTTCACATCACACACTCTTTTTTCAAAGTTCAAATTCTTTTCAAAATAAACATTTCCGAACACTTTGTATACACTCCTACATGAGTCATTACAAAGTCAAAGCGAAATGCCTTTTTCAAAACATTTTGTCAAACACACATAAAGCAATTTTTAAAGTTATCTAAGAGCAACTAAGAGCCCGTAGAATAAACTGCGGATGGAAAGGGGTGCTAATACCTTCCCTTTTCATAACCATTCTCCCGAACTCAAGAATCTAACGAAGGTCTTTTTCTGTTACTTTTACCTTCCCTTAAATGGATAAAAATAAAAGTCGGTGGCGACTCTTGCTATCCGCACATTTGGATACAAAAATCCTACGAAGTCAGTTCACCGTATTACAGAGGACTTCGTTGAAGTCAAGTATATACGTCGAAGTTTCACAAGTGAAATATTTGGATAGTATTTGAAAAGGTCAAACTATGTCGTGTATTTTAGAGGACCAATGGACGTTGATCAATCGAGAATGAAAGAGTGATTCTTCGGGTTGATAACGCTGATGTTGCGAGGTGTCTTGATGGGTGTATGCTTTGAACGTATATATTTTGAGTGATTGTAAAGTTGAGGTTTAACCAAGTTGTTTTACGGTTGGCATCTTATGCATAGAAGTGAAGCAGCATGGTTTAGATATCGAGCATTGATTTGACTCGCGAGTAAGCGAGGTTGTTGGATTTGGACTAGTGAGTTATAGTCGCAAGTCGTCTGTTTAAACCCTAGAGTGAGTAGTGTATCGTTGTCCTGTTATGTTTGAGTAACTTGTTTTGTTCAAGGGTTTTACGTTGGTAATCTACAAGAATGATGTGACCTGGTGATTTTCTGGAATGAAAGCGATAACTGCAAGTGTAATTCTTGAGTTCATACTTATGCGTGAAGGAAGGCATCTTTTCGTGTTTGCGTAGCACGCGTGGTTCTATCCTTTTCTGATTGTTTCCGTTTTGGTTTGTATAGCCATTTTGTTGTTTTCGTTTTAGCGATAGTGTCGGTGTTGTGCCGTAGGACCTTATGTTCCTATCTTTGGTGACTCGTTTCCGAAGTGTCGGTTCGAGTGTGTGACTAATTCTATGGTTGAGACGTTAGGATGGTATCGATCTTGTTTGTTTGGTTCTCGAGTGAACCGGTGTATCTGCGACTTGTTTAAGTTGTTGGGTGTTAGTTGGTTGTCGAGTGCATTGTATGGGCTTTGCATCTCGGCATGGTTGTTTTTGACGGGACGATGTAATTAGGGATATTTCCTTGTGATAGGTGTATTTTATATGTTGTTTAATTGCGCGAGGACTGAGTGGTCGAATGCGTAGGCATGTCAAATTGTTCGTTTTAAATTTCGAGACGAAAAGTTTATAAGTGGGGAGAGTTGTAATGCTTTTATTAATATTATATTATATTAATATTTTCGAATTTCCGATCGATATTTATTTTGCAACGAGAATATTGTGTTAACTAATATATCTATTAATTTATCTGGCGACGTTCCGTTCGGTCCGGTAAAATATTATTCGGATCCGATATTTAATTTCCCCGGAATTATTTTAATTGATTGAATTAATGATATAATTAGATAGGGGTGTGGGGAGCATTTTGTTAGAATTGGGTTTTTCACCCTTGGCTCACTAGTGGGAAAATACCATTATAAGAACCATTTCTCCTCACTTTCCTTTCATTCAAAAATACCAAAACCAAACATGTGAACTTGGAAGCTAGTAAGAAAACAAGTTATAAAAACCATTTTCTTTGTTTTTCTTCCCATTTTTCCAACACAACCAAAAATAGAAACGGGAGAGAAAAGAGAGAGTTTTGGAAAGAAGAAGAAGAAGAGGAAGAAGGAGAACAAGAGAGCAAGAGAGGAAGCTTGGGGTTGAACTTTGTAGAACCTTCATGGATCATCCAAGCTAGAGGTAAGGGGTTTGATCTTCCATTTCATTATAGTTAGGGTTTGGTGATATATGTTGGATTCGGGGGAAAATTGTTAGGTTGGATTCATGAGTTCTAGTCGAATGATTGATCCTATAACTTAGAAAAGGTTGGGTTAGTAGTATGAATTGTTGGTGTTTATGGTTAAGCTACTAGGATTAATTTGAGAAAAAAAAGTTGGAAATGAAATAAACTATAAACATGAAGAAAAAAAATACACTGTCTGTTAAACATGGAATTAAAACACACTGTCTGTATTTTGGCAAGAATGAAGGAGAAAGGATGGAGGGAGTGGCGTGAGGGGGAGACATCCACCTCACCATGAGGGGCGGCGGTCCCCCTATGTAGGGAGCACGCCTCCCTTTCCAAATCAAGCATGGGGCGTACGTCCCCAAGGCTGGAAGGAGAGCAAATGGTTTGCTGTTTATCTGTTTTTCAATTTTCTGTGTTTTTGTTGTTTCTGTAACATTGGTTTTTCCTGCATAATTGCCTCTGTTTCTGTCAATTTTCTCAATCCCACATACTTCCATTTGGTATCAGTAAAATATAATAGGGACTTAAGTTAGCCGATTAAATTTAGAACCCGATTATGTTCCGATTTTTCGATTCTGGTTAATTCGGCGACAGAGCAAGTTACTCCGAATTCAACGAAAATTGACGTGCTAGCTAAGTTCGACGTGTAGAACGTATTGGTGAGGTTAGTTTTTAGAAATTATGAGTTTTTACGAGATGACCCGAAATAGGCCAATTTACGGTAAAATTGAATTGGATTGTGTTTTAATAGATTTAAGGCACGTATGGACAATCCGATTTCGATGTTGATGTTTATAAATAATGTCGGTTATTAGGAATGGCTTTCGCGACGAGTATAGGTGTTTTGACTATTTTTCCGTTTTCGGAATTTAGTGAATGAATTGGTGATGATGTGGTGCGACTAAACATAATGATTGCGACGACGTATTAATTAATAAATACTTGATGATTTGCGATGCGATAATATATGTCTTTGTACGTGATGTTGTGATGATATATTTATCTGTATGTGGATAAATTATGGCGATGTAGACTTTATGTCAATTGTGATGAGCGATGATGATATGTTGTTGTGTAGTCTTTATTATTGAGTCACATACATTTCATAAGCGAAGAGGGCTTTCATGCCAAGCGATGATGGCTTTTATACCGAGCGAAGATGGCTTTTATGCCGAGCGAAGATGGGCTTTATGCCTTGTGTCCCTAATTATGAACAAAGCGATGGGTACCACATGCATAACATAGTCGTGTCTCATGGAGTCAGTTATGTTTATGTTTGAGTTGTTTGGCGTTGAGTTTTGTTGATTGATGGATGATATTGATTTGCGATGAATTAACTTGATGAAATGCTTAAATGCAAATATGATGTGATGATGTTTGTGACGATGGGCTTTTATGCCAAAAGCGATGATGGGCTTTAGCCAATTGGTGATGATATTATTTATGTTGATTAAGTTATTAGTATGATTTAATGTTGTTGCTTATAATTGTCGTGTTGATTAGTGAGGTAATAACTTGTGATGATCTCGTGGTGATGGAAGTTTATGTGTTGTTGTAATGATTTATGCCGATGAGGTTATAGGGTAGATTATACACATTAGAATAACGATCAAAGTAAGTGAAGTTTGGATACGTGTTGGAATGCACTTATTAACTTATATCCTTTATAATTCCAAAAATATATATTTTCTATTATGCCTTTAATTATATGTTTTGGAGTATCTCACCCTTTACTTGTTTATTTATTACCTATATATTGGTAACGTGCAGGTTGAAGACGGAGTTTTTAGCTGCTGTTAGTCGAGTCGGTGTCGCTCTGATACGTAGCACTCGGGGGGAATATGTATGTTGTCTTGTTGTTGTTCTTTTGGTGTTATTCCTTTATGTATAAGAATTATATTTTATGAAAACATGATTTATTAAGGAAGTTTAATAAAGAAGATGTTTTGATGTTTATGAATCAAATTATGTTTTCCGACGATGCTATGTATCCGAGATTTATACTTTAAAACAAATTGTTTAAAGTGAGTTATTTTTGAAGGTGTGATGCCTCAGTATTTAATATATGAAAATTTTAAATTACTCTGATTTTTGCATATTAAACTTTGGGTAATATTAGGGTGTTACAATACCAACGCCATAAACCAAATCAAAACCAAAACATGATATCTCCACTGATCATGCATACATCAAACAGCATAAAACATGCATTTCATCCACCAAATCCTGAAACAAACAATTACCACGGATACAACACCGCATACCCCAAATATGCACAAGGTACAAACTGCATAATTCAAAATCCGACGTATTTTCAAAATAATTTCAAACTACAGTAATTTTATTCATTTCATTAAATAGAGCATTAAATTTAAGAAACAACGTCCAAAACGGCCCTCAAAACGGACTTGCGGTTTAAAAGTTATGAATTGTTAAAGTTTAGTATTTTTCAAAAAGTAACAGTGGGAACGAGTTCCTCCAAATGGGGAACCGGTTCCTGGAAAAAAAAGTCATTTTCATGTGTAAAATTTGCACTGGGAACCCGGTTCCTCCCCAGGGGTAACCGATTCCTGCGTTCAAAAATGCCATTTTCACTGACCAACACACTGGGAACCGGTTCCCACGACTCACAGTGGTAGAAAACACTAGTTTTGACAGCAGTATGTTCCCAAACCAAGTTCCTATCAATCCCAATCAAATCCATACATCCCAAGGCAATATAATTACTCAACCAACAACAGTAACATGCAATATAATATATTCTGATCATTCCTAACGATCCTATATCATGCAAATTAATCAATTCTACACAATTCGACATCAATTGGGATAATTCCTACAAACCTAGAAATACTAAATTGAGATTCTTAACATGCTATGATCAATCCTATTGAATTCAAAACCGATAAGGCATAGTAATTAATCGAAATCACCCCTTACCTTATGGATTCTTCAAATTCCGGCACCTTTGGCTTTTTTCCTCTTTCTCTTCTTTTCTCCAATGCACGTATGATAGAAAACTCCAATTTCTCTTTTTTCCTCTTTTTCCTTCTTTTATTCCATTATATTATTCTAAAATAATAATAATAAAATAATTAGTATGAGTAGAGTCTTTTACTCCTCACACCCCCATTTCACACCTCACACCACCAACACTTCACTTCTATTTTAATTAATTAATTTCCAATAATTCAAAAATACTAATAATTAAACTTCTAATTAAATTAATAATTAAAATTCTAACTATTTAATAATTGAATTATTTGGGGTGTCACAAAAGCCATTTCAGCTTCATTAAAAACTACATCTCGATTGGTGATACACCTCTTGTGACCTGGATCTATGCACCATAGCCTATAAGCTTTGACTTCTTCACCCAGAGTCTTCCAAATTTTGAAATTCTCAAAAGTGTCATCCTTAGTCGTCTGGATAAATACCCATAACTTTTTGGAATAATCTTCTACTATGGATAGAAATACCTTGCTCCTGAATGTGATGGACACCTTGCAGGCCCCCAAGGATTAGCATGAATGTAATAAAGAGATTCATGTGTTCTTTGTTTGCCTTTATTAAACTTCACTTTGAGGGATTTTTTAAGTACACAGGGTTCACAAAACTTCAGCTTTTCGGCTTTGTCGCCTTTAAGCAAATTTTGTTTCTCAATTTGATCAGACCCCTTTCACTGACATGACCCAATCTCACATGCCAAATTTTTGTCTTCGATAAAGGTTTCGTGAATGCAACATTTTTTGAACCACTTACAACTTCAGCCTCAAAGGTATACAAGCCTTGTTTCTTCACACCTCTCAAGACTTCCTTCGACCCTTTCATAACTCGTAAAATATTTTTCTCTCCTTGGAAAATATATCCTTTCTTGTCGAATTCACCAAGAGAAATCAAATTTCTCTTTAAATCAAGTACATACCTAACTTTAGTCAACAACTTTATTAACTCATATTGGAACTTGAATATCACAGATCCAACACCTGAAGTCTTGCAAGCTTTGTTATTTCTCAACAATATAGATCCACCATCTCGATCATATAGTTCCTTGAACAAGTATTTCTTTGAAGTCATGTGCCACGTGTGACCTGAATCCATAATTCACTCCTTTCTTGTGTCGCTGCTTGAAACCACAAGAACATCAGATGAGTCGAAATCATCTTGAACAATAGTTGTGTTGCCATTATCCTTACCTTCGCAATCTTTCAGGCATTCATGACACACTTTCTTGTATGATCCTCCTTCTTACAATGATAATGTCGAATACCAGGTGCATCACCACTATAAGACTTCGACTGACTTTTACCCTTATTCTTGTTAAACTTACCATCATTTCGTAATAATTTTTCTTTAACGACCAAACCTTCACCAACTGTTTATGCTCTTTTCGTTCGATCAAGTCCTTAGAATACATGAATGATTAAACTTCTTCAAAGGTCAGAGACTCTCTTCCATATAAGAGAATTTCTTTGAAGCGAACATGTGATTTGGGAAACACACACAACAACAACAATGCTTGATCTTCATCATCGGTCTTGACATCGATATTTTCAAGATCAGGAATTAGCTTGTTGAACATATCCAACTGTTCAGCCAATACTTTGTCTTCTATCATCTTGAATGAATACAGAACTTACTTCAAGTATAGTCGATTTACCAACGATTTAGTCAAGTACAAACTTTCAAGTTTCACCCATAGTCCTTCCGCTGTCGTCTCCTTTGAAATCTGTTGAAGAACCTTATTACCAAGGCTCAATAGGATATCGTTGTGTGCTTTCTCTATCATTGTCATCTTTTCTTTTTTCCGTTAACGTAACATTAATGGATGTGACTCCCTTCAATGCTTCCAAACAACTTTGCTGAATCAATAGGGCTTTCATATTCCAGCGCTATAGACCGAAATCATTCACTCCGGTGAACTTTTAAAGCTCATACTTTGTTGAATGCATCTCATCCACGCTCACCGCACCATTTTGTTGTGAAATTAGATGTCTTTGAAATAAAGTATAAACTATTTCTTTATGATCAAGAAACAAACAGGGTAGAAAAGATGAAAGAACACGAAAAACAACAAGGATTGCTTATAACTGCTCTTCTTTACTTTCTCTTTAAACAAGATTACAAGTACACAAGAATAATAAATAACCTCTCTCACCCTAAATTAGGATTTGCAATATGCAGTGATGTGAGACTAGTATGCTATTTATAATAAACCTAACACACTAAATTAATAGGGTTTTTTTCCCACAAATACTCATTACAAGCTAACTTAGGGAACAAGCTAGCTTAAACAAATTGACATAAAAACAGACCCAAATCGTCATGCTAACAACTCTAACATTTTCAACAACTACATGTTTGACCATACTTCCACTACAACATACACTACTTCGACACCAACACACAAGCAACATTCGACTGCATGCTAACCTCCGTCGAACTTATCTAACCACAAAACTATCTTTCAGACTAATAGAATTAGATCCAATATCTTCCACATTATCACATCTCAAAATTTCCTTTGTCGAAGTGTTCCTAAGAATATCATCGCAAATAGATTCAATAAAAAAATTTATTAAATCAAATTCATATTTAATTAAATTAGATCAAACTCATTAAAATTGAACCAAACTAATATTCTTCAATATAATCTAAATTGCATTAAACTAGCTCCGGTCCTTAATGTAATAAAAAAATTATTTTTTAAATTCATTTAAAAATCAATGTAGTTCAAAATAGATTAATTTTTGAATAAATGTAAAAAGTGAATTTTTCTTTATATTAATGCCCGGAAGAAGTAATAACCCCACGGGTCAAACAAAAATAAAGGCAGTCTTTTCTATAAAAAAAAAAAAGTTTATTTAAAGCATATCCAAAATAAAAAGGAAGCATCCCAAGAAGTATTATTTGAAATTCAAATGATTCCCGGTTGGACCAGTGAGTCTAATTCAATTTTGTGGTTGTTGGCATCTATTTACCTTTTTGACTATCTGTCTCAGGTTCCGTCTTCAACTTCAAGACTGTCCCCTACCGGGACCACACTACCTCCCACAATCAAAATTCAATCACCTTGAATATTGTGTCAATCACTCTAATTTATACTCTTTCTTATTCTATCAAATTTTGTATCAAATTCATCATTTATTCAACATATTTTATTATATACCAGTATATTTGTATCATATAGTATGAGTTATTCAATATTTTTATATATATTTATATCATATCAAATACATTATTTAATATTATTTATATAATTTTATGAGATATATTAATTATTTTAATATTTATTATATATTTATATCAAATATATTAATTATTTAATAATTTTCATATAATCATCGATATAAGATGAATCAATTACTCAATATACTAATATTTAATATCTTCAGAGGGATCAAATACATTAATTATCTATTGTTTTTATATGTTCATATAAGATACATCTATTATTATTCAAAGTACACTCATTGCACGTGGGAACAACAAAGTTACACTACTTCTCCAACGTGAACCCGTGCTTTCTCACACACACCAACAAAATATAATAAAATAAAGAATTATGTTTCTATAATTCATTTCGTTGTTTTCCTCTCATGAAAATGAAACTTTTTTTATGCTATTTTGTTCATGTGGGTAATCTTTGATTGATGATGATATCTTACTTTTAAAAGAGCTTGAAGAAGAAGAATGCTTTGGTGTTAGTGAACAAGACTCAATCATACCATTGATGAATAAGCAATAAGCAAGTTTCTACTTTTTTGACCATAGAAAGTGTTAGAAAAAGCAAAAGCTAAAAAAAACTTTGTCCCTTTGACAGCATTTTCATTCAACCTTCCTTTTCTTTCCCACACGCTTCTTATCCTTACACACCTTTCTACTCTCTCTCTCTCTCTCTCTCTCTCTTCATTAAACACAAGTTTTCTTCAAAAGGGTATTCAACATTCAACGTTCAACCATGCCTTCCTATGATGTTTTGATGGGTTTTGAAACATCTTTCAAAGGTTGTGTTTTTAGTGTGTTGGATAGTGAGAAACTGGATCTGAAGTTGTTGATTGAAGAGATGGATTCAATTGATGTTCCATCGGTTTTCATATGTCCAATTTCACTTGAGCCAATGCAAGAGCCTGTGACTCTTTGCACTGGTCAAACCTACGACAGATCCAACATCCTTAAATGGTTTTCACTTGGGCACAAAACATGTCCAACAACAATGCAAGAGCTTTGGGATGATTCCATCACACCCAACAACACTCTCAAACACTTGATCCTCACTTGGTTCTCACACAAGTATTTGGAAATGAAGAAGAAGCTTGAAGATGTTGAAGGAAGGGTTTTGGAAACATTGGAGACACTTAAGAAGGTGAAGGGTCAAAGTAGAGTGAAAGCTCTTAAGGATCTTAGGAAACTTGTTGTTTCTCATGTTTGTGCAAGAAAAACATTGTTGGAAAATGGTGGGGTTGGTTTCGTTTCATCTTTGTTAGGTCCTTTTACTTCACATGCTGTTGGTTGTGAAGCTATTGGCATCATTGTGAATTTGGATTTGAGTTTGGATTTCAAGAGAAAAAATCTTATGCATCCATCCAAAGTTTCATTGATTGTTGATATCATGAATGAAGGAACTATTGAAACAAAGATGAATTGTGCTAAGTTGATTCAAATGTTGTTGATGGAAGAAAAAGAGACCAAGATTGAGATTGTGTCAAGTTTGAGTCTTTTGGTTGGATTGTTAAGATTGGTGAGAGACAAGAAACATCAAAATGGGATCTTAATTGGTCTCACATTGATTAAAAAAGTACTATGTTGTCATGAATCAATAAGAACTTCTATGATAAGCATAGGAGCAATACCTCAATTGATTGAGATTTTACCAAGTTTGAACAATGAGTGTTTGGAGATAGCACTTTATATATTGGAAATATTGTCAACACTTGAAGAAGGGAAATTGGCATTGAAAGAATGTCCAAACATTATACCAAATGTGGTGAAGATGTTGATGAGAGTTTCGGAAAATTGCACACAATTTGCATTGTCAATTTTGTGGGCTATTTACAAACTTGCACCTGAAGAATGTGCTTCAAAAGCTGTGGAAGCGGGATTGGCTTCAAAATTGTTGCTTGTGATTCAAAGTGGTTGTAACCCTGTTTTGAAACAGATGTCATCTGAGTTTTTGAAAATGTGTAGTGTGAATTATTCTACTAGTAGTATTTTTATTTCTAAGTGTATGCTTACCACAACAATACAATGAAAAATATGAAATTTTGTTCATAGGTTCATGTCATATAGACAGATAAATTTTGTTCATATGTTTGTGAAATTCATATTTTTTTTCTTCTTCATTTTGATGTTGTATGTGTTTGGATTGGCGGTGGACAGAATTGATTCTAAAAGAATTGAGTTTGATAGAATTGATTTTAATAGAATTGAGTTTAGTAGAATTGATTTATGTTTGGATATATTTATGTAAAAATGAGTTGAATAATAAATTTCAGTGTAAAAATCATCCATAATCAATTCTGGAAGCAGAAACTACAATTTCTAACTTCAAGTAGAATCAATTCTAGAGCCAGAATCAACTCTACTTTGGATAATACAAACATCTCAAAATTACCCAGAATCAATTCTACACCTCTAGAATTGATTTTGAGACTTCTAAAAATCAATCCAAACACGCTAGTAGTTGGTGATTCATAATTTGAAATGAGATTCTACACCGTCTTTGATTATTAACTTTGCGCACTTCAGTTTAGTTGTTGGTTTAAGGGTTATTTATTGAAGTGAAGTAATGCTTTACATTCTTACATAAATTTCTAAAGTATTTGTCAGCAATTGTGTACATGTGTCACACTGTGTGTAACTATTGCTCTAGGAATTTCCAATCTCACTAGGGAGCTGATGCTCTCTAATGAAAATTTCGTTGGAGGTAGTTTGGTCTTGTCTCAACCATTCAAATTGTTTTTCTTTCACAAAATTTCCCATGGCGAAAACTTGATCATCCCTAGTTTTTCCTTGTTCTCTTTTACCTACTAGTATATGATTAATTTTGAGAAATTTATCAAAATCTATTATTTGTAAGCTTTCCTTCAATGATTTTTTGTTTAAGACCGGTCATGGGCCAAATTATCGTGACAATAAAAAGGATGAATGATTCAATTTATAATTCGCTCTAGTCTCTTTTCACTCGTATCACCGCTTCTATGATCTGCATCATAACTATTATGATTTTAAAATGAAATATTGGTGTCGTATATGAGAATTGACTTCTAATTCTTACGAATTTCCACAACCAGATCTCTGATTCAATATGATATTTTTTTATTCAATCAAATTTCCTTCAATTCAAACCTCAACCGTTTTGACCAATACTCTAAGATAGAAGCATATTTGAATCTCCTCCCAAAATATCCTTCAAAATTTTTTAAATCAACTTCCTCTTCAAACTTTGTCATAAACACGACAAGTGGAGACCCAATCAGGCAAGTAGAGCCTTTATCGCAAAGATCTGTTAGGACACCCTCTTTAAACTATAAACAAAAAGATGAAAGACCAATATTAGGGTTTCAAGATAATGATAAGGTGGACGTAATTATGAATGTTACTCTTCCATTGATAATTACCTCTACCATTGTTAATCATTATGCCAAAGGGATCCTCGTAGAAGATGGAAGTTCTTGCAATCTGAATTACTTTAGAATTTTCAATGAGCTTGGCTCAAGTAAACAATATTTGAGGTCGTGCAACGAGTAGATCCTCTTAGCATTCAATGATTATTCTATTTGTCTATGTGGACAAACATACTTAGCGGTCTCATTGGAAGACGAAAATGACAAGAGGACAATGAATGTTTGTTTTTGTGATATTGTGTGATAATGTCTATAACGACATTCTCGACTGACTATTTTTTGGCAGTTTTAGATGTCGCGCCTCCTTTAGAAGTCATGAACATCGTCATGGGAACGTCTAGGAGATCCATTCTAATTTGGTTATACCTCGAGTAGGCACCTGTAAAGATCAAACATACGATATTCTGAGGACCCGTCAATAAGTCATTCGTTATCCAACACTGGATATAAGTCCTTAGGGCAGGATGTGTTAAGGTCGGTGAATTCCACGCACGTGCGTTACTTGTTCTTCAATTTCTTTACCAGTACTACATTGGCTAACCATGTTGGACATTTTGCTTCCTTGATGAACCCGGTGCTTGATAGCTTCCCTACTTCTACATCAATGGCAGGTCTCTTCTCCTCACAAACTTTCTGCTTCCTTTGTGCCACTAGCTTGACAGAAGGGTTAACAATGATGAGATGACACAACACTTTGATGTATATTCTTGACATGTCTGAGAGAGCCTGTGTGAACAAGTCAATGTTTCTAATGAGTTGGTATACTGGCTCGTGTAATTCTTCTCATTAAGCGAGGTGTCAATCTTTGTTACTTGGTGGGCCGAAGGACATATAAGAATTTCTTTAGGTCCTTTGTGGGCATGAGCATATCATCGTCCACACCTAGTAAGTGATCACAACTATTAATGTTTGCATCCCGCACTTTAGGCAGTGGGATTCCCCTATGCGTGAGTTATTCCTTTCCCATTATCAAGCTGCTCTAGTAACATTCTTGGGTGATTTACTGATCTCCTCAAATTGTAGTAACTCATCCACTAGGTAGAAATTATTTTAGGACCAGGTACCGTGTGGAGATTATCTCCCCTAATGTATTTTTGGTGGATATAACATAGATGACGTTGTAAGGCGACAAAACGTCCTTTATGAGGTAGTGATGAGTGTTAAATTGTTGTGAGTTTAAGTGTGAATAATTAGCACTCATCGACTTCTTTCATTTCTTTTCGCCAATAAATCTCAACTTTAGTATATATTCGGTATAATTTACATTATAATGTATATATTGCGTTATCGTGTAAATATCATTGATTTTAATTGATTTTATCTCATTTTTTTGTAGGTATTCAAGCATTGATATTTAGACATTGTTAGATAGAGCATTGAATAAGCTTTTCATCGCTTTCAACCGTGCGTGAATTAGAGTTACTGTTCATGAGTTATGACCAAAAGAATGCTGGTTTTTCAACTTACTGTCAAACAGCGTCCAGAGAGCACCGGGCAGTGCAGTCGCGCTGCAGGAGCTTGAAAATGCACTAAAAGTGCTATTTTGAGCGTTGGGCGGTGCCATTTCACCGTCGGGCAGTGCGGGCTGGGAAAAAACACATATTTAGGTCAAAACACATTTTTAGGTTATGAATTGGGTATGTTTGAGTCCCAACACCATAAGTACCCTTTTTTTGGTTGAGAAAGGCTTATAATCATCAATTGGGGTTGCATGTTGATGACCCGAGGTGAGTTTTCTTCAATCGGAGTGACAAACTTGTGATTCTTGTTCATCTTCTTCTTTCTTCTCTTTGTATCCTCATTTGTTAGGGTTTTGTATGTAAGTATACTTTGTTTTGTATGCATATTTATTGCTCATGGTATTGTATAAAACTTCTTTTACAAATCAATGTTGGTGATTGCTTACTTTATTTGGATTTGAGTTGTTATAGATATATACTGCTTAGATTCAAATTTAGGATGAACATCTATTGGATTTTGATTCTAGTGATAGATTAAAGCTTAATATTCATATGAGTATCAATTATTAATGTCTCTATGTTATTTTGTGTTGTGTTGAGAGATCACCGACGCGAGAAATACAATTGTTATCTCGCCCTGTGTTGGAAATAACCTCTGCGTGAGCGATGACAAGTAGTTTAGGTTGATTGCAAGTGAGTATTAAGTTTAATATTTAACGGGTATGTGAAATTCAATCCAGAGAGTCTCTAATTTTTGAAGAATGAAATTTTTTTATGTTCATAACTTTAATTCCCACATTTACTATCTTTAAACCCATTCAATTTCCAAACTCATAACCGCAAAACTTGTCAAACGATAATTCAGTAGCACTAATCCTTGTGGAGATGATAAGGTATAACCTATAAAAATACTTACTTTTGTTTACCACTTTATCGCATCAGCAAGTAGTTAACCTCAATCGCCTTTGAGTATAGTTTCGCTCAATAAGTCATCTATAGGGTTATGTGACCCTTTTCTTGCTCATGTTCTCCAGGTAATTCTATTAACAAACCCTAGAATACTTTGATGTTGCTTGGATCGAGCTGAAGTTTCCAGAAATTGTTATAAAAAATGATATCAATTGAGCTTTCAGGGTCTATCAAGACTCAATTGTTATCCCAATTGTCGTGTTCCACAATGATGACCATTGGGTCGTTATCGTGGGGGAGGATTCCAACAAATATTAGAAAAGGTGATGTTGGCCTCTAGTTCTCTTTGGCCAACTTTGGAGAACCCATTGGATAATATGCTTGCGGTCAACACCTGCCTGACGTATTTTCACCTGGAGGAGTTGTAAATTCCTCTGTTGCCAAAACCTCCAACTATATGGTGTTAACCACATAGTATGAAGTTTTCTTGGCAATCTAAGGAAGGTAGCAAAAATGGTGATGACAGAGGTGTGCGCCAAGTTAACTTTACTGCCCCCCGACAATAGGCGCTACTATACTTGTCAAATAGTAGAAATTACATGGTATACCTACATAGGTAGGGATGGCGAAATGCCTTAGTATTTTTCTAGTCGTTTAGGGCTTGCCTGTGGCGGCGCAAGGTCATATTTGACAGTGTTTACAATGATGAGAGAGCAAGCTCATTGAGAAACTATATAACTTTAAAAGGTGTATTATGTGTATTTATGATACGTCCTTTAACCTCATAATTTGATTTGATTTGCTAGTTAAAATCAGGGGTAACGTGAAAAAAGATACCCCAATTTGAGGAGAATTTTTCCTGCTACCCCTCAATTAGACCTGACACCCCCAAATATGGTGTTTTTACCAAAATATTCTTAGGAAAATACCGGATATTTAGTGATTTCTGGTACATACCGGAAATTTCATAGGGAATACCAGAAATTCTGTAAAATTTACCATTTTTATCGTGTCAGATGTTTTGTACCGAAGATTCCAAATATCCGGTACCGAAAAAATACCAGATATTTAAATTTCTGGTATGATTTCAGTACAAATAACCAGAAAATTTAAATTTCCGATATTTTTTATATACCGGAAATTTCAAATTTCCGATAATATTGGGACTTAATTTTTATTGTTTTTTAAACGTATATCTTTATACTTGAATAAAATATACCGAAAATAAAAAATTTCCGGTATTACTTTTATACCGGAAATTTGGGATATTTCTGGTACGGATACAATTTTTCCTAAAATATACCGGATTTTTTAAATTTTTGGTAGATTACATCGAAAATTTGAAAATATCCGGTAAATAGATATAAATTTTTTTGTAAAATACAAAGAATTTTCGGTATGTGCCAAAAAAATACCAGAAATTTGGTTTTTTTATAAATTTGATAACAGTAATTTTTTTTTAAAAAAGTTAAAATTTTGAGTAAATAACTTGAGGGTATTTTTGGAATATCAAAAAATAAGGTAGTGCAAGATATAATAATGGGGGTAGCAGGTAAAATTCTCCAATTTGAGTTGTGTAACTTGTCCAATATTCTAAAGCCCAAATAATGAAAGAAAAAATAAAAAGTAAACTCAATAAAATTTGTTGTTAGTTATAAAAGTAGCATCGTGAATTCTGGTTAGGGTTACCCAGTGCGGCCGCTGCAAACTTCCAGGTGTGAAACAAACCTCATCAACCAACCATGGCGGAGCAAGTGAGTCTTACCTTCAAATCAATATTTCTTCGTTCTGTGTTTTTGATAAATTTTCGATTTTCTAATTGCTTTCTCATTTTGAATTTGCAGACTGAGAAGGCTTATTTGAAGCAACCCAAAGTGTTTCTATGGTAATACTGAGAAACTTTCATTTTTTTTATTTTTATTTTTGAACGTTGATTTATTTCAGTGTTGATGAATCTGTTTTTTTTTTTTTAATGAAGCTCGAAGGTATCTGGGAAGGGGAAGAGGCCCGGTAAAGGTGGGAATCGATTCTGGAAGTCTGTTGGACTTGGATTTAAGACTCCCAGGGATGCCATTGAAGGTTTGTTCACTCTCAGTTTAAGAATTATGTGTGATATTGATTTTCATGTTCTATTAGTGATTTCTCATTGAAATGAGTCTATACTGATAGATAAGTAAATCGATTGGCACGTCTATGAACAATGACATTGATTATAATTGTCTATGCAGTTGGCTTTTTTGTTGTTAGAATCATAGTTAGATAGATTGGAGTGATTAATGTAATTGGCATTGTTCTCTAAGAATCATAGTTAGATAGAATGGTTCGTGAATTGACATCTAGAGGTTTTGGATATAAGAAATTGTACTTTCTTACTAGGTAGGTTCATTGTATGAGCTTAGAATCTGATGTTTTTATAGTTTACTGAGCTCTACATCAAGTCTTTTATCATTTTGTTTATATATAAGGTTACTTGGGTTTGTATCTGAGTGACTTTTTCTAATGTTTTTCATACAGGAACCTATATTGACAAGAAGTGCCCATTCACTGGCAATGTCTCGATCCGAGGTCGTATCATAGCTGGTACTTGTCATAGTGCTAAGATGAATAGGACCATTATTGTTAGGAGAAATTATCTTCATTTCATCAAGAAGTATCAGAGGTATTCATTACCCTTTCTTTACTAGTGTGATCTGTTTTGATGTATATTGTGTCACGAGTTTGTAACAACAATTTGTTGTGATTATTTGTTGTTTCTAGATA
This sequence comes from Vicia sativa, assembly GCA_021764765.1. Lineage (NCBI taxonomy): Eukaryota > Viridiplantae > Streptophyta > Magnoliopsida > Fabales > Fabaceae > Vicia > Vicia sativa. The sequence goes on along the minus strand of CM038795.1, from coordinate 208,784,675 downwards.
CGAGAAGCGTCATTCTAATATCCCTGCACATGTTTCACCTTGTTTCCGAGTCAAGGAAGGAGATCATGTCATTATTGGCCAATGCAGGTTAGATCTTTGTTGAGAAGCAAACTTTTTTTTAGTTTATTCAAGCAACAAATTATTTGCAGTGCATTTAAGCCACCTATTTACATTTACTTTTGTTATGTTCACAGGCCACTTTCGAAAACAGTCAGGTTCAATGTATTGAAAGTTATCCCAGCTGGCTCTTCTAATCTTGCAAAGAAGGCTTTTACAGGAGTATGAGTTTGAAATTTTCAGTGAGCATTGAAGTCGGTTGTACCTTAGTTTTAAATATTTAAAGGTCTCACATTGTTATAATCTGATCAAAAATTGGATTTGTTTAAATGCTTTGCATTGATTTGAGTAGTTAATGTTTAAGATTTTGATATAAATTATTGCTTTTGAGTAAGAATTGCACTTATTTTTGGCATAATTGTAGTGCTTTACTCATTTATGTATTTTTAAAATTTCTTTTTCTTTAGCTCCTTGTCAAGAATTGAGTTATATATGGTAACATTTTTTTGTTAGATATTCTGTGGAATGAAAGGGTTATCAACAACTTCTATTTTATTTGTTTATGGATGCTTGCTTCTGAGGGAATTGTTGATATTTAAGGAGATCGGTTTGGTGTTGGTGTGGATTTAGCAGTTGTGAATAAGTATGGTGAGATACTGTATGGGATACAGTTCTGCGCCTTATCCATCATCTATGATTAAGATATATGCTGAGATCATAATGTTTTGTCCATGATATATTCTAAGATGTTGACTACATGGGTTATTTCAACATTTCTTACCTATAGTTGCTTGCAATGCATTTAAATTTATCATCATTCTAATAAATAATTTAATCTTAATAATGAATCAACCTCTCTGTAGGAGGTTGTTCAAAGAATGATTTGTTTACAGTGATGAGGTGAGCTTTCGGTCACTTCCTTTCTATCTCTTATCTCTTATTTCTTTCTTCCGATTTCCGACATTCTCCTTAAATTCTAATATTTTACTAATAAAGTTCCAAGCTTTGCCTGCATTCTATCTCGAGGGTTTGTACTTATTGGCGATTTTGAGAAAGAAAGGGGAGAAGTCACTAAATTATTCTGAATTTTGGTCCAACTGTTTATGTTTTCTCATGTTTGCCAGTTGCAAATTTTGTTAACTTATTTTTACCAAGTCCTTGGCATAGTTAGAGATATTATTAAAGGTTAATAAAGAGGAAAATGCGCTTATTATTCACGGAGACAATTTTTTTATAATTAATTAATTTAAATTTACAGTATTTTTGACAATACATACAAAGTACACCAAGTCCAATACAAATCGATTACACACTCCAATTATATACGTCTGTCAAGGTTGAATTTGAATTTTCCCTATTTATCTATTCTTAGTTCACAAACATATTTTTATTAAAGCGCGTTAAATGAAGATTGGATAATGTCAAATGGGATAATTCAAAGAGCTGTTTCAGGTCCTATGGGAGTATAAGACATCCTCCCCACCCTTCCACGATGTAGACACATTTCTGGATAAGCTATGAAGCAGAGATGGTGATCTCAGTTGAGACATAGTAGCTAAATTGGAGAACCTTCCACCCTTGCCAAGGGAGTGCAACAAAGATGTACCAGACCTCTTTAAAATTGCTGAGACTAGGCGAAGTAGAAAAATGTAGTTGAAATACAACAAAAGGTAGGGAATATACTCTTGAAACATTGACCATTTTAAATCGATCAAGAGGGACCACCATTTTTATCTTAGGGACCATCTCTTTCATTTAATTCACCATTTTGTGTGAAATCAAGGTCCTTGCATTTAATGCACAGAGTGTTCTAGTTGAATATGAAGTCGCATGTTAATGGCGACCAATCACTTCGAGTGCATGATAAATTAGATGGAGTTTCTTAATTTATCAAATTGAAAGTTTCTCTAGTATTTCGAAAGGTATATTCTTTTAAAAAAACAAATGTAAACAGACTAATATAAAATATAGAATATCAAACATACATTTTTTGCATTATATAATTAATTCATACATACTAGCCAAACATACATCAATGATCCGGTCATCGATACCAAATTATCATAACTTACATAAATCCAACCATAGAACTAACCTGTTTTATTTAAAATACATATAATCTAATATAATCTAATACTTGCACACCATAGTTCTCCATACATACTTATATTACTTCGACACAAATCCAGTTTGAACATGAGGGTTCCATGAGAGTAAAAATCCTCAAATGTCAAGCATGGTTTAATTGTGAATTTTTTTAATTGGAAATGATGTGCATAATCATTAGGCATCTAGATAACACAAGGACGATCGACAGAATTGTTAGGTACCCAAGCAGCGGCCTTATTGCCAATGAAATGGCAAATAGGAACGGTTCCAGGGCTAACTTTGAGAGCTTCATAAAGCAACTCGGGATTCATACCTCTTGTATCATGATGACAAACCGTTAAAGCCTTTGCTTTGGTTCCATCAGGTGCTACCAATGAGACCACGTAAGCGGTTGTTGCACGTACTTGGTGACAATTGAATACAACTTTTTCGAAATTTAATCTATGACACATCACTGCGTTGTCACCAACTTTTTTGATTTCTTCCACCTGATATTGGTCTTGATTTATGTCAAAGGTACTCGAAATGGCCTTAATCTTTGATGTTCCAAAATGTGAAATGACTTGATCAATCATAGAATCTAAAGATGATACACAATGTTTGTGTTCTCCTTTAGCAGTTGGGCTATTACAAAAGTCATCAAGACTTTGTCTTTCTTTATTTTGCAGCCATATGGAATCAGTGACACCTTGAATTGGTTCTGTTAATGGCTTCACCATCTTTGCAATAGAGTCACTGTTACCCAAAACTATTCTCTTTCCAGGATAAAGATCATGTTGGAAAAAAAGTGTCGAATACTGCTTTAATTCTTCGACTCTAATAGGTAGGTTATTAGTTTTTCCATCTGCCACATGAAACAAGATAGTATAATTAGTTCAAAAACCATGATAATTAAATAGTCATGTTATGAGGCAACATTTTATTATATAATTCATGTTACTAACAAGGAAGCAAAAGATCTGAAAAAGTCTTAGGTAGAGCAGTGTTTGGCCAAACGTATTTCCAATAATCTTCTCCAGATGGTATTGCACCAATTCTCACAAAAGCCAACTGAAAAAAAAATTCACATTTTGTATATCAGTGTTGAATTCAAAGTGATAAAATAATTTTTCCCTCATTTCTTCTTATAAAGAAGTTCATGACGATTTCAAACAAAAGTGAAGCATACATTGTATATAATAGTAGAGTAGAAAATAGATAACTTACACAGAAGAGAGCCAAAACCGTGATACGTGCAAACTCCATTTAGCTAATTATAAAGAAGTGATAACTGTGAAGAAGAGTTTAGTGAGTGTGTATGAAATTGATACAGTTTTTCGTTATTTATAGGCAAATAATACTAATTGCATGCAAAACTTGTCTTATTCGTCATATTGATTCCTCCAAGTGGTAACAAGATTTATGCAAATGTCATACATGCAAAACAATTGCATTATTTCCTTCAAAGCTAGTAACTTGTTTTACCTTGTGCACATGGCTTACATGCACATCACTTTATTCCATGCAAAGGCTGTGTGTCAGACTTTTTGTGCAAATGGCGTCCATGCAAGAAGTTGCCATCAATTAGTATCCAATGTTTATGGTATCATTCATCACTTTGATTCTCCTTGAGCATAGTAAATGTAGCATAGCATGGGAAAATTTAATTTTACATAACTATTTTACAGACTCCAATACTTTATTAAGTAGCCTCAAAATATTTCTTTTATTAAATATGTAGCAAATACAAAATTTTAAGACTATATTATTATTATTATTTTTAAATTAAAGAATACTAGATTAAGCCTCGGTTATAAATTTATTTATTTATTTTTTATTGAATTTTAAATATGTTAAGAGTTGATTTTGATAAAATATAATTATTAAATTTATATTATAATTTTTTTAAATTATAATAGAGACAATAATATAAATTAATTATATAGACAAATATACATTTCATTTAAAAAGAAAATACAGTGATATTCGTAATTTATGTTTACAAACTTACATATCTATCAAATAATTTTTTTTTCATTTTCATGTTTTTCTTTCACACTTATTTTTTATTTAGACTTTTTACTTTATTTTATATATATATATATATATATATATATATATATATATATATATATATATATATATATATATATATATATATATATATATATATATATATATATATATATATATATATATATATATATATATATATAAACAGAAGATAGTCTAAAAATTTTGCTTCCTTCTAAAAGAAAATAAAGTCCCTATATATAGGGATACAAAGGCTTACTGATAAAGCCGGTACAAGCTACTTATGATAGCCGGTTTTAATAAACAAATGAAGTATTATTGTCGGATACACAGTGGGCCCCATCGACACAATAACACAACACAAACTACAAAAATTTTCTTATAAAAAGTAGAGCCTATTGCTGTCTACCTAGATAAGATTTTTATCTTCTTTGTCTTTTAACTTTTGGTCTTTCCAAGATAAGATTCTTTCTTATCTTTGTTTTATTCATTGTTGTTGCTCTTGTCTTGTCTTCAAGATAAGATTCCCGCTTATCTTTGCATTGTTACTTTGCCTTGGCTTTCTCTTTAGCTTTTTGAGCCATAGCTTGAATCATAGCATCCCAAAAATCTTCAGCTGTAAGGTCATCATTTTGAGCCTCACCAGCTAATCCTTCAAAGGTATTGGAATCCATTGATCTCATAGACGAACTGGTCTTCATAGACTGAATATCATCTCTTGAAGCTTGGGATTGAAAAGTATTGAAGAATTGAGTCTTCATATGATCTAGAGTTCTGACCATAATTTCTTCTTCTGATTCATTAGGATACTTTCTTTGGAAGAAATTCTTTAAGCTTCCCATAGACAATTGTTGAGAACTTTTTTCTTTAACATTGTTATTTTTATCTTCAGCCATTGTTGACTTAATTTGAATAATCTTGTCTTGAATTTCTTCTTGACTTATTTTATTCCACCATTTGTAGAAAAAATTTCTTTCTAGAATGAGAATATTAAATTTGTCATTAGAAATGGTGATAGTCCATCTCCAAATCCAAGGAATCTGAAATTTAGTGAAGAAAAGAAATGGGCATTGTCCAGTTATCAAATTTGATGAAATGTTTAATACCAGTGAACTATTTTCACACCATGTAGTATACAAATCATTTAATTCTTTTGGTAATATTTTCAAAGAAGGACCAAATTTAATCCACTAGGCATAAAACCAATTTGGAATGGGTCTATTAATCACTTCTGGATTAATTGAGAAAAACCAAGAATGTTTATTCTTGGGATTCTGATAATAAAAAGCTTGGGTGAAAGTCTGGACATAGTCCCAATAATTGAAATAAATGTATTTTCCTTCGGCAATTCTTATTGCCTTTTCACCATTAGGGTTAAGACCCCATTCCCTTGGTGATAATATCTTATTAATATGGCATTTGCTGAAGTTTATAAAACTCTCAGGATTGTTGTTTTGATAGTGATGAGTAAATGTTACCGATTCGGTAACTGCCAGTAATATCTCTAGATGTGGTCTTGATTTACCATGAAGGCCTGGATATCCTCTTGCTTCGAGGTATCTTGTTTTAATAGCCCATCCATCATTTGGATTTATTTTTAGATCTTCATCATCAATATACATAATTTTTTCTGTAACTGGATTCTCAAAATAATCAGTTATTTGCTCTTGAGGTGGGTCATTGACTGCAATTTCTTTGTAAGATATAATCTTTTTAGAGGATGAAGAGGAAGGTATATCTTCCTTTTTTGAGGTAGGCAGTTGTTGCACATTTCTACCTTTATAGATTGTAGTCCAATCTCCTATTAGAGGAATATTTACTTCACTTTGGGGTAACATATTGTTACTCCCTCTTCCAAGGCCTCGTCCATAGCCTCGGCCTCTTCCTTCCCTAGATGGGGGTGTCATTTTCTCCCTGTAAGAATTCACGGGTAAGGTAATAAGCAAGTGAATTATTTTCACCTTTAATATGTTTAATATCAAATTCAAACATTGATAATTGAGATTGCCAACTAGCAAATATTTGTTTTGAAACAAGATTTTTGACATCTTTTTCAATAATAGATTTAGCAGAGCTGCAATCAATTTGTAATAAAAACTTTTTATTAAGTAAATCATCTTGAAATTTTGAAACACATTTTATAATAGAAAGCATTTCTTTCTTGATAGTCGAATATTTCAACTGAGTAGGATTCCATTTTCCAGAGGTGAACCTAACCAAAACTTCTTTAGATGTTTTAGGTATAACCTGTTTAAGAATTCCTCCATATCCTAAGTCAGAAGCATCAGTTTCAACAATTTTAAAATACTTGGGATTAGCTAGAGATAAGCAAGGCAAACATTTAACCTTATTTTTAATTCTTCGGACTGCTTGAGAATGTTTATCAGTCCAAGGGCCATGATTTTTTCTAAGCCTAGCATGTAATATACTAGTATCCATGGCAAGATTCTCATAGTAATCAGCAATATAATTAAGACTACCAAGAAACCTTTGTAATTGTTTCTTATCGGTAATTATATCAGAAAATTTAGAAGCAAATTCAATACTTCTTTGAATAGGAATAATTTTTCCTTGATCAATTTCATGTCCTAAAAATCTAATTTTAGTTTGAAATATTTTCATCTTAGGAGCAGATATAACTAATCCATTATGCTTAGCTAAACCCTTAAATATTTTTAAATGTTTAACATGCTGATCTATTGTTTTAGAAAAAACTAAAACATCATCAATGTAAACAATTATAAATTCCGTATAAGGAATAAAAATATCATTCATAATATTTTGAAATTCGGAAGGAGAATTTTTTAGCCCAAAAGGGAGAACATTCCACTCGAAATGTCCAAAAGGTACAGTGAAGGTTGTTTTATATTTATCAGATTCATTAATCTGAATTTGCCAATATCCAGATTTCATATCGAATTTAGAAAAGATTAAAGCAGGATTTAATCTATCCAATAAATCCTTTTTATTAGGAATAGGATATCTAATCCATTTTAACACCTTATTAAGGGGTTTATAATTAATAACAAGTCTAGGGACACCACGTTCTCTTTCAGCAGCGTTATTAACATAAAAAACAGTGCAGTGCAGCTCCAAGGAGATTTAGATTTTCTAATTAAACCTTTCTCTAAAAGAGAATTTATCTCTTTTTTGCATAGTTCTAAATACTCATGATTCATTTGGGCTGGTCTGGCCTTAGTGGGAATCTGACTTTCATTAAAGTCATCAAGATAAGGTAAGGAAATAACATGTTTCTTTCTATCCCAAAAAGCATTGGGTAAATCATTGCATACCTCATCTTAGAACTGTTGATCAATCAATTTGATTTGTCTCTTTATTTCACCTCTATTAAGTTGTTCATTAATATTTAATAAACTAACTTCTTCTTTAAGAAAACATAATTGTTTTTCTTTATTCAAGAGAATACTTTTAACTTCATTAAGCATCTTAATATGAGGGTCAGTAATAAATTCAAAAGTGACCGTTTTGCCATTAATCATGGTAGTAATGCCTTTAGTGTCAACATTAATTAAAGGCATAATGCTATTTAAAAAAGGAGTTCCAAGAATAACTCTATGAGTCATATTTTTAACTAAAATGAAATGAGTAGGTAAACAAATATCTTGATTACAAACGTATGTATTAGGTAATTTATAATTAACCGTTAATTTGTCACCACTAGCCTGAGCAAGTGTTTGGGTGGTTTTAGTATAATACTTGGTAGGAACAATTCCTTCACAAGGCAATTAAGATCTGCCACTATCAATAAGAGCGACCTCATTTTGTAATATAAATGTTCTATTAATAACTAAAGTTACTTTAACAAACCATTTTTGAAAAATTACTCTATCAATAAGAGTAAGAAATCTATCATTAATAGAAAGACTGCTGGTAGAAGATATTTCTTCAATTTTAGGATAATCTGTTTCTAGTAAGGAGACCCTTTGAGATAATTTTTTATTATATTTCTTTATCGAGCAATTTGATTTTAAGAGATTAATTTCTCTATTTAAATCGAGAAGGGAAAGGAGTTTCACGGATATGGGACTGTTGAAATTTAGATAAAACCTCACTTAATTGATAAGGGGCTTCAATAATAATAGGAGATTCTTTTTTTGAATTTTCTTGAATTAATACTTCAAGCATTTTTCTCTTGAGATTATTATCAGAAATGGACTTAATAGCTTTTATGGCTTCATCTTGTTCTGTAGTAAGAACATTAAGACCATTCATGTCTACAATAGACTTCCAGTAATCTATTTGATTACATTGACAATTATTATTGCCAGAATCATCAGAGGAATAATCTGTTGATGATTCATAGCTCATATCAATATCTTCATTAGAAGAATTGGTTTCTGAGTCAGACTTAAGCAAACAAACTTTCTCGAGTTGAGAGCGTAATTGCTCATCTTCGATTTCATTAAGAGCTTTTTTGGTCCAACATTGGTTTGTATAATGACCAGCTTTACCACATTTGTGGCAAGATACATAAAACATTTTAGCTTTTCTTTTGCCTTTATGATTAAAAGCCTTTTCTTTTGGTCTACTTTTATTAAAGTGACTCTTTTTCTTATACTTACTATAAGAATTTTTATAATTATCCTTATTATTTTTATGAGGTTTATTCCTAATAATTTTTTCTTTTTTCTTTTTATTTTCATTAGATCTTCCAAGATCGAAAGCGAATTGGTCACAGAATTCACCCATTTGGTGTTTTTCAGAAAGTTTCTGTTTTTTAAGCTGATTTCTTAGCTTAATATCATTACACAGGGTTAATCCTTCATTAACGCAAGTGCTAATAATTTGACCATAAGTAAGATCGGGATAATTAATATTTATTCCATCATTTTTATTTCTTAAAGAATGTCTAACCTTTTCTGAAAAGAAATGAGGTAAACCATCAATAAATTTGGCTTTCCAATGGATAGAATTAGGATTGTTTAATTGATAGACTCTAGACAAAAAGGTATCCTTGTACCATCTAAAATGTGTAAGGGAGGGACATCTTAGATTTTGAAGTAGAGTTTGAATTTTTTCTCCAATAAGAATATTGGTTCCAACAAAATGTTGAAGGATAGAGAGACACAGTGTATAGACCGCATCTTCTTCTCCTGTGGTAGCAATTCCACTTACTCCGATTATATATATATATATATATATATATATATATATATTTTAGTGTTAAATTAAATTAAAAATTTATTTATAATTATTATCAAATAAAACTTTCAATAAATTTTTAAAATTTATGTCTATTTTGTCGAACTTTATAAAATTGTTGCATACTATATTATTTTTTAACATCAACTTAAAGTGACTTATATTTGAAAATTATATAAAAACCACTTTAGGATTGAAAATATTTATTTTAAGTGTTAGTTTTATTGTTATAATTTCAGGAAAAGAAAAATATATTTTATTTTGTTTGGATTTTGACATCTCTTTTATTTTTTAAAATTGAGAGAAATACTCTTAAGATAAGAGAAGATATATAGTTTGAATTCTCTTATCTTTTTTGTGTACTATTTTGTCATTTGTCATTAGTTTATTATTTGATATTATATAAAAAATATAGCAGTAAAGCATATAGACATCGTAAAAAATTGTTGCATACTATATTATATTTTAAATAAGTTTAAAGTGATTTATATTTGAAAATTATGTAAGAACTACTCTAAAATTAAATATAACAAAATTTTTTTTATTGTATTTGAATTTCCACATCTCTTTTATATTTGAAATATGAGAAAATATTTTTAATTTAAGGAATACATAGTTGGATTAATCATTGATTTGTTAGATCAATATGTTCAAAATGATATATTATTCTGTCTTTGCGAGGATTCAAACTCGTGACTTTCAATTTATAGAAGTATAAGGCTATGTACAATGGGGTGTTGGAAATTTTTTTTCAATAGTTGAATGTCTGCAGTGAAGTATTGAATGAGGTGTTAAAAATGAGGTGAATTATTTAGTGTTGAAAACATTCAACATGTTGAGTGGGAATCCCATAAAATACTTTGCAAAATTTTATTGGTTGTTATGAATGTTTAGATTTTTAGTGTGTTGTGATTGGTGGTGAGATATAGTGTTAAATTTTGTTAAACAAAATCATTGTAGTGAGTAAAAGTTGAATTTATATTGAATTATCAGGTGAAAGAAAAATAAGATGATGTGGGATATAAAAAATAAAAAAGGAGGGTGTTGAATAATAAAATATTGTATGTGGATTTTGAGAAGTGTTACATAAAATTATAAGATAATATGACAAATTTAAAGTTATACTTGACTATGCGTTAGAATTGTAATTGGTCATGTGTTATGTGTTAGAGTTGTAATTGATAATGTATTATCGTAATATTTGATGGCTTGAATTTGATATATTATATCAATATAGATGGATCCATGTATAGTTTGTCAACTTTAGTCATTAAGAATTAAGAATTAATATATCACACCATGTAGAGTTTGTCAACTTTAGTCATTAAGAATTAATATTAATTTAACACTGTTTTATATTCTGAGACACTATTTTTAAAAACAAACAGAAAAAACTATTGAAATCTTTTATAGTTGCTGGAGCCAAGCTAATGATTAATAGTAGAATATTAAATTCTACAAAGTAAGATGACAATTATAATCAAACACTTGATATCGTTGAAATCTACTAGAAACGATTTTTTATTTACTTGTATGTCTCGTTTTTGAAAGAAAAAAAATCCTACAAAAGAATATGTTTTTTACAATTTTTTTAATGGAATGTGTTTTTTTACGACTAATCAAGTGTAGTTACTACGGTAGTAGTTGAAAGTTTATTAGTTTGTTTAAAGTATTTGAAAATCATTTAAATTATTCTTTTAGATGTCATTAGAAATGTAGATTTGTTGGCAACCTGATTTTTGTGTTGCGGCACTTAGAGGGTTTTCTTTAAAATATTATAAACATGCGATCTCTAAAATTGAATACAAACTTTGCTTAAATATGTATAAAAATTAATGTTATTTAAAGACTTGACCATATGCAGCCTGCCACGTATCAGATTCATTTAAAACTGCCTCTGCCATTTTCCCTATGTTCTTGACAACCGTTCTTACAAACCACTATTTTAACTATTTGTACGTTCGACTGAGTTTCAATAGGATTTTGATAAAATTTTGCTAAGTCCTTTAAGCATTTCTTCGAGCCATTTGGTTGGTTCTACTTGGATTCTTTGTCGAGTCCAAAATCTTCGACGCTACATGAATTTGTCGTCCTCCTTTCAATGATCCTTTCTTCGCTTGAGACCTTTTTATTTGGTTTCGTCCTTTGGAACACTTGTCACCATTATGCCCTGGCCAAAAATTCTTGGTTAATAGATTGTCCCCAAAAGGCCAATTTTTAACTGAGATTATCTTCGATTAACAAAGTTGGCGTTTTTTCTTCTACTAATTTTCGACTACTTGTTTACTTCGGTGATTCTACGTTATAATTTCCAAAGACGCTACATCACTCCTCATGATTACCTATACTCCCTAGATCGTGGGTTTTCAACAACTCCCACTAACTTTCCCACTTCAAAGAAAATGGAACAGCCGCCACTAGTTTTCCCAACTAACACTTGTTCACCATCGGTGTCCTCAACTTAGCCTATAAATGTTTCCTTCCACTATTTTGAAAACTTCCTCCTTTTATCTTTTTCTTCGTCTCTTTTGTAGTGCAAAAACAACTCATTTCTCCACCTTATTTGTTCTTGTTTCTTAGTAGTAATGACTTCCTCTTGTTTAACTCCAGTGAACATTGATAACAATCATATAGCTTTCGTTCTTACAGAAGAATAAGGCTTACACGATATCCCTCAGTCACCTTTTATTGATACTTTCAAAGTAGCAAACTGGTAGATACAGATCCTCATACTATTCGTGGTGGCTGAGAAACTTTTCACATTCCACATACCATACTCAGATGCAAGATCTCATCCTCAAAAGTTTCAACAATACTTTCCCTGTCCCCCCCCCCCCGCTTCACCACCTGCCTTCGAACAACGGCCTATCAACGTGACGTTCATGAATCATACCGGGATCTTCCGATTTATGTGTACTCCTAGTAACAACGCTTGGCTAGAGTGGCTCGACAAAGTACATGCAGAAAAATAAACTCAATGGCAAAGAGATGGCATCTTTAACACCAATTGACTGTCGAGAACCACTCACAAGGTAAACCCAAGTATGTTTCTTGCTTCGATTTTCTTTTGGGAAGGTTGGACACACACCTTTCAGCTTCCTTATGGGATGATAACTCCCACATTGTTCGACATTGTTGCCATTACGGGTCTTTCATCATTAGGTGAAACCTTCGACCCTATATTACAGACCATATTAAAATTTGACTTTAGTCGACCTGGTCTCAACCGAAATATATTGAATACCGCCATGTTAAGAATACCAAAGATGTTCATGACCTGAAACATATTGCCTTTGTAACATGTTGGCTCTCATACTACATGTTTTGTCCAGGTTCTTTGCAAGTAGTCAAAGGCTACATCAATCTAACTATCTAAATCCATGAAGGTCGAAATATCTCTATGGATAAATTATTATTAACTTTTCTATATCAGTCCCTAGGTCTCACTTATCTCAAGTTTAAGTTTTCTGGTCCCCTATGGTTGTTACAACATTGGCTCAATGCCACTTTTTAATACGTGTGGGTTATCTTATTTCTGAAATCCTTATGCGTTTTCCTAACCCTCGAACCATCGAAGGTATTCATCTTGCCTTAAATACTCCTCAAGAAGACTTGATCAAAGTTAAATTCATGAAATACATCAATATTTTCTTTGAGACCACGTACTTTCGCGGGTTGACACATTGACCCTAATAGGTTCAAAAACCCTTTTCCCAACACTTCGCCTCCTGCTGCTTCCCAGTCGAATGCCGTATGGAGAGCATTATTGACTCTTACTCTCATTTCTTTGCGGATTGACATTGAGTCGTAGGGTTATGGCTTCACAAACTATCAACCAAATTTGGTAGCACGCCAATTTGGTGTTAGCCTAATGTTGCCCAAATATCTATACTCATACTATAATGACATCTACTAGGTAGGACGTGGTCTTTATGCTGAAGAATGCATTGACTGTCTTCATTTCCACATGACAACTCAAACCTTGGAACTTTCGATATTCCATTTTCAAAAAAAATTCTTCACCACTACTGAGTTTGATAAATGATGGTCCAGATATCAACAGCAACACTTCTTTGTAGCCACCTTCCTGCAAAGATGGTGATTCAAATTTTGAATCTCCAGTGTCTTTGATATGCCACCTTGTTGATATATAGTACGGGATACAGTTCTGCACCTCATCATCTATAAGATATATGCTGAGATCATAATGTTTTATCCATGATATATTCTCTGAGATAATAAAGCTTAGTTCTAGGCTACATGGGTTTAATATTTCAAACCATTAAAACATAATTTCAACATTTCTTCCTAGATAGTCACATGCAATGGTTTTAAATTTATCATCATTCTAGTAAAGAATTTAATCTTAATAAAGAATCAACCTCAAGATTGAAGGTGCAAAGACGGATTGGTTGATGGCAATGAGGTGTTCTTCTAGTCACTTCCTTTCTGTCTCTATTTATGTCTTCTTTAACTTCCAACCTTCTCTTTCAATTCTAATACTTTATTAATAACGTTCCAAACAACCTTTGTTTGCTTGCATCACATGATTGCCATATTCTTGCCCGTAGAGGGACCACCATTTTTAACTTAGGGACCACCTCTTGCAATTAATTCACCATTTTGTGTGAAATGAAGTCGCATGTTAATGGTGATCCATCGCTTCGAGTGCATGATAAATTGGGTTGAAGTTTCTTAATTTATCAAATCGAAAATTTATGAGTTTCTTAATTTATCAAATTGAAAATTTCTCTAGTATTTTGAAAGATATATTCTATTAAAAAACAAATGTAAATAGACTAATATAAAATATAGAATATCAAACATAATTTTTTTTCCCATTATACAATTCATTCATACATCAACAATTTTATAATCGATACCAAACTATAGCCAAATTAACATATATCAATGATCCGGCCATCAAAACCAAACTATCATAACATACAAAGATACAAACATAGCTCTAACTACTTTAGAACTAACATGTCTTATTTTAGAATACATATAATCTTAGACTTGCACATCATATTAGCTCTCCATACATATTTATATTACTTTAACGCAATAACATAAAAACCCTCGAATATCAAGCATGATTTGAGCTCGAAATTTTTGATTGGAAATGATGTGCATAATAAATTAGCATCTAGATGACACAAGGACGGTCAACAGAATAGTTAGGCACCCAAGCAGCAGCCTTATTGCCAATGAAATGGCAAACAGGAACGGTTCCAGGGCTAACTTTTAGTGCTTCATAAAGCAACTCAGGATTCATACCTCTTGTGTCATGGTGACAAACCGTTAAAGCCTTTGCTTTGGTTCCATCAGCTGCTACCAACGATACCACATAAGCGGTTGTTGCACGCACTTGGTGACAATTGAATACAACTTTTTCGAAGTTCAATCTATGACACATCACTGCGTTGTCACCAACTTTTTTAATTTCCTCCACCATATATTGGTCTTGATTTATGTCAAAGGTACTTGAAATCGCCTTAATCTTTGATGTTCCAAAATGTGAAATGACCTGATCAATCATAGAACCTAGAGATGATACACAATGTTTTTGTTCTCCTTTGGCAGTTGGGCTATTACAAAAGTCATCAAGACTTTGTCTTTCTTTATTTTCCAGCCATATGGAATCAGTGACACCTTGTGTTGGTTCTGTTAATGGCTGCACCATCTTTGCAACCGAGTTAGTCTTTCCCAATACCATTTTCTTTCCAGGATAAAGATCATGTTGGAAAAAAAGTGTCGAGTATTGGTTTAATTCTTCGGCTCTAATAGGTAGGGTATTAGTTTTTCCATCTGCGACCACATGAAACAACATAATAATTAGTTCAAAAACCATGATAAATGATAGTCATATTATGAGGCAACATTCATTATATAATTCATGTTACTAACAAGGAAGCAAAAGATCTGAAAAAGCCTTAGGGAGAGGAGTGTTTGGCCAGACATATTTCCAATAATCTTCTCCAGATGGTATTGCACCAATTCTCACAAAAGCCAGCTGAAAAGAATTCACATTTTGTATATCAGTGTTGAATTCAAAGTGTTAATAGATTTTTTCCCTCATTCCTTATTATAAAGAAGTTCATGACAATTTCAAATAAAAGTGAAGTACATATTATATATAATAATAGAGTTGAAAATAAATAACTTACACAAAAGAGAGCCAAAACCGTGATATGAGCAGACTCCATTTAGCTAGTTATAAACAAGTGATAACTGTGAAGAAGAGTTTAGTGAGTGTGTATGAAACTGATACAAGTTTATCGTTATTTATAGGCAAATAATACTAATTGCATGCAAAACTTGTCTTATTCATCATATTGATTCCTCCAAGTGGTAACAAAGTTGATGCATATGTCATACATGCAAAACAATTGCATTATCTCCTTCAAAGTTAACTTGTTTTACCTTGTCCACATGGCTTCCATGCAAAGCCTGTGTGTAGTTCAGTTCTGTCAAAAGTTACAAACTTTTTGTGCAAATGGCGTCCATGCAGGAAGTTGCAATTAATTAGAATCCAAAGTTTATGGTATCATTCATCATGTTGAGCCTTATTAAAATCATGTACGAAGTGTTTTTTTATATCACACACCCTTGTAGAGTTTGTAAACTTTAGTTATAATGAATTAATATTAATTTAACACTGTTTTTTATACTCCATGAGACACTATTTTAAAAACGAATTTTTTTTTTAAAATCTTTTATAGTTGGTAGAGCTTAGCTAATGATTAATAGTAGTATATTAAATTCTACAAATTAAAATTACATGATATAATCAAACACTTGATCTCATTGAAGGAAATCTGCTATATAAATCAATTGAATTAGTTGCCTATAATCTACTATAAAAGTTTTTTTTCTTGCAAGGGCGCGTTTGTTTTGTTTTTTTTTAAACTGATTTTTATATTGTTATAAAATTTTGTGTAAAAAATATTTACAAAAACTTTTTTATAAAAGCTTCAATGTAAAATTTGGTTAGAATAGTTGTTTTTAAAATGTAATTTTAGATATTTTATCTTCTTATCGGAAAATAATTTCGATATTAAAATTTTAAAAAATCACTTAATTTTGAAGCTATTTCAAAAAAAAATTATAAAAATTATTTTTGAGATACTACTTTTTAAAAAATTGTAATGTTGACTATGTGTTGATCTTCAATAATATATATTTATGATATAGGATGTTAAAATTAGTGTTTCAATTTAGAAAAAATAAATATAAAAAAATTTCTAAAGTTTTAAAAAAAAACGATTTTGAAATATCTATTTTAAAAAATATTTTAGAAAAATTCTATTTTTTTAAACCGAAACCAATAGGCCCTAAGTTTCATTGTTTGAAAAAAATCCTACAAAACAATATGTCTTTTACAACTTTTTTTTAATGGTATGTTTTCTTTTACAACAAATCAAGTTTAGTTATTACGGTAGTGGTAGAAAGTTTAATAGTTTCTAAATGTAGTTGAAAATCATTTAAGTTCTTTTAGAAGTGATTAGAAATATGGATTTGTTGGCTGACCAAAGAACCTTATTTTTTTCAAGAGGTGGGAACTAGTTCGAGAGTCGATATGGTGTTTGGGCATTGCTTGTGAACTAAGAGTTCTCAAATGTTTCAAAGATTGAAAGTTAGAAGTCTTAAGGATGAAGATGGTAACTCGTATTTTATGTTTCGATTAAATTTATTAGGAGTAGAAGAATTTCGATCCTAGCCTTTAAAGTGGATGATGGTTGGATTAAAGGGGTGGTCAATATTTGACAAGAGGTTTTTCGAAATATTTTCTAAGCGATTTAAAGATTTTAAAGTTGATCGACCTAAGTTTAATGGGGGTGTCCTTCCATTCCCTTTATGTAGAGGGAAATTTAGAATTGAAAAGTCCTTTCCTCCTTGAAGAACTTGATGAGTTTGTGTATGAGTATGACGGGACTAAAAGTCTGGGTCCTAATGGGTTTAATTTCTTATTTTTCAAGACGTTATGGAACTAGTTTGGGGGAAAGATGTAGGGCTTATGTTTGCTGAGTTCAATCGTTTATCATCGTTACTTCATTTTTTTTCTTGTACTTTATAAATCCCCCCCGCCCCCGCTAAGATTAAAAACCCTTTTATGTTGAGAGATTCTTGGCATATTTCTCTAGTTTGTTCTCTCTATAAGTTGGTAGTCTAAGTTCAGGCTAAGAGATTGGAGTTGGTGATGGATAAGATTAACTCTCCTAATCAGTCAGTTTCTTAAAAATAATAATGTTAGTTAATGGAGCGGTTATTGTGAACAAGGTCATCGATTTTTCTAAACTCTCTAGAGAGGTGTATCTCATTTTTAAAGTCGATTTTGAAAAAGCGTATGATTCAATTAGTTAGAGTTTTATGGACTATATTCTTATTAGATTTTGTTTTAGTCTTGGTTGATCATTTGGTTTAGAATATATCAGTCATAAAATCTATTTTGATGGGGGGTTACCTAGATTAGGTTCATGGGGTTAATTTTCTTAAGAGCACCTTTGTAACACTATAACCCCAAAACTTATATAAAAAACATTATATGTTGATTAGAGTATGTTACAGCGATAGAGCGGCAAGCAAAAATTAAAGTATTATTTTACCTGGTGATATATAGGTTATATCGTATTATGTCCATAGAGATTGGTATATTTAATTTGTCGTTCGACAAATCTCTCCTTAATGAGTTTAGGGTTTGAATGGGTTTGTTGTAAGGAAATGTATCAACAGAAAATAAATGTAAAGAAAATTAAAAAGGATTGACAACTTATCTGATGCGAATGTACACTACTCGTTACAAACTTAAACCTATCGACCAATTATACTCAACCTACTATATCCATCAATGTCACCACGTATCATTCACAACCTAAGCCATCTAACCCAAATTGAGAGGCTGACTGTATCACCTCGGTAGCGATCTCTAAACCACCTCAACAACACAGAAGTCAATCATCCTCATGTGTCGATGATCTCTTAGAGTGACACAACCAACACAGAGGCATTAATCACATATACCCAAGTGAATAATATCTCTAAATTTATCTATAGAATCTAGACAATATCATATAATCATCCTAGAGAAGAATTCAAGCAGTATATGTCTATAGCAACTCAAATCCCTAACACAGTAAAAATCCAGGACAATAATCAACAAAGATTTGTAAAGAAAATTTTATATAACGCCATGGACGACAAATATACCTCTGTTTAAAGTAAATATAAATACAAAATTCAACAAAAGAGAAATACATAGGGAGGAAAAGAGATAAACCACAAATCTTCCAGATTGTCAGCGCCGGTTGATGAGAAATCCACCTCTAATCATCCATAAGCAAAGTCCTAGTGTTGTTTTCAAAGCTAATCTATCAAAACTACGAGGTTGATGAAATTGGGAGATATAAAACCACCCACAAAACCATAACCCTAACAAATGAAATGAAAATGAAACAAATACAAAATTTGTCCGGCAGAAATCGCCTGACGCCGTTCATTTTATACAAGTTCCATGTTACGTTCGCAACTGGCCAGAAAATATCCTCATTCGCAACGATGAAGGGAAGCTTCGTCCGAAGCTACTACACTACCTCACCTAGTGAGCTGCCGCCGAGCCAAACTCAGGAGTTACTGGATTTTATCAACTATGCATCGCTCCTGCACCACCAGGCAATGGCCTGATGTTTGCAGCGTCCTCTCAGGGCCCGTCGACGAGCACTAGAAAAGCAACTTGTGTCGCTTTTTTGCACAACTTCAGATGGCTTGTTCTCTTAGCCTTCTTCCTTTATTGATCCCAAAAATACATGTTGGAGCTTTTATTCCTTTTGCACCCACAATGCTCAAATACCTACAAAATGAATACAAAACTATCCAACGATACACTATATACACAAAACACAATTAAAAGTATTTGCAACAAAAAATGGAATTATTCAATCGATATTAACAACAAAGAGTCGATAAGTTCAACAAAAAATATATACAAAATAACTACATTTTTGCACTTATCATATTGTTACCAACTTCAAAACATATCAAATTTATTCAAATAGCAGCGGAAAAAAATGCGATTTACTTTATTTTCGTTAAAAGTACGATTTACCATATTTTCGTACAAAAACTAGATTTACTATATTTCTGCAAAAAACGCGATTTACTGCATTTCAGTCAAAACCACAATTTATTGTATTTCCGTAAAAAACTTGATTTACTGTATTTTCGTAAAAAAAAACACGATTGATTGTATTTCTGCAAAAAAAAACACCATGTACTGCATTTTTGTAAAAAAATCGATTTACTGTATTTTTGTAAATAACTTGTTTACTGTATTTCCTCCAAAAATGCAATGTACTGTATTTTCGTAAAAAAACTCGATTTACTGTATTTCCGTAAAAAACTTGATTTATTGTATTTTCGATTAAAAAAACTCAATTTAATGTATTTCCACAAAAAAAAACACAATTTTTTGTATTTTTGTAAAATAAACTCGATTTACTGTATTTTCGTAAAAAACTTGTTTACTGTATTACCTCAAAATGTGATTTACTGTATTTTTGTAAAATAAACTTGATTTTTTAGTATTTCCATAAAAAAACTCGATTTACTGTATTTCCACATAAAACACAATTTATTATATTCCTGTTAAAAAAAATGATTTTTTGTATTTCCGTAAAAAAAACTTGTTTTTTAGGAAAAATAAGAAAACTCGATTTTTTTCAAAAATATAAAAAATTGACTTTTCTAAAAAAATAGTCAATATTTTATAGAAAATATTAAGAAACAATTTTTATGAAAAATATTATGTGAAAAAGTTGGGAGGCTCTACTTAGATTTTAGATGTCTTTAATTAAGAGGGTCTGTTTTTGTTTGGGATCATTTACTTTTAAAATTTGAAGCCCCTATATTTTTGGGATTTAAAAATTAAGCCCTAATCCTTTAAATTGAGGACTCTAATTCCCATATTCTTGCCTGTAAAGGGACCACCATTTTTAAGGGACCACCATTTTTAACTTAAGGGACCACCTCTTGCATGTTAAAGGTGATCAATCGCTTCGAGTGCATGATAAATTGGGGATGGAGTTTCTTAATTTATCAAATTGAAAATTTCTCTAAAACTATTTAGAAAGATATATTCTATTAAAAAAAACAAACGAAAACAGACTAATATAAAAATACAGAATATCAAACATACTTTTTTTCAATGATACAATTCAAACATACATCAACGATTTGATAATCGATACCAAACTATAGCCAAAACACGTATAAATGATTCGGCCATCAATACCAAACTATCATAACTTACAAAGATACAACCATAGTTCTAACTAGATTAGAACTAACCTATTTTATTTAGAATACATAATCTGATACATGCACATCATAGTTCTCCATACATACTTATATTACTTTAACATAAATCCAGTTTGAACATGAACTCGAATATCAAGTGTGATTTGAGCGTAAAATTTTCAAATTGGAAATGATGTGCATAATAAGTTAGCATCTAGATGACACAAGGACGGTCAACAGAATAATTAGGCACCCAAGCAGCAGCCTTATTGCCAATGAAATGGCAAACAGGAACGGTTCCAGGGCTAACTTTTAGTGCTTCATAAAGCAACTCAGGATTCATACCTCTTGTGTCATGGTGACAAACCGTTAAAGCCTTTGCTTTGGTTCCATCAGCTGCTACCAACGAGACCACATAAGCGGTTGTTGCACGCACTTGGTGACAATTGAATACAACTTTTTCGAAATTCAATCTATGACACATCACTGCATTGTCACCAACTTTTTTTATTTCCTCCACCATATATTGATCTTGATTTATGTCAAAGGTACTTGCAATCGCCTTAATCTTTGATGTTCCAAAATGTGAAATGACCTGATCAATCATAGAATCTAGAGATGATACACAATGTTTCTGTTCTCCTTTGGCAGTTGGGCTGTTACAAAAGTCATCGAGACTTTGTCTTTCTTTATTTTCCAGCCATATGGAATCAGTGACACCTTGTGTTGGTTCTGTTAATGGCGCACCATCTTTGCAACCGAGTTAGTGTTTCCCAATACCATTTTCTTTCCAGGATAGAGATCATGTTGTAAAAAAAGTGTCGAGTATTGGTTTAATTCTTCGGCTCTAATAGGTAGGTTATTAGTTTTTCCATCTGCGACCACATGAAACAACATAATAATTAGTTCAAAAACCATGATAAATGATAGTCATATTATGAGGCAACATTCATTATATAATTCATGTTACTAACAAGGAAGCAAAAGATCTGAAAAAGCCTTAGGGAGAGGAGTGTTTGGCCAGACATATTTCCAATAATCTTCTCCAGATGGTATTGCACCAATTCTCACAAAAGCCAGCTGAAAAAAGTTCACATTTTGTATATCAGTGTTGAATTCAAAGTGATAAAAGATTTTTTCCCTCATTCCTTATTATAAAGAAGTTCATGACAATTTCAAACAAAAGTGAAGTACACATTATATATAATAATAGAGTAGAAAATAAATAACTTACACAAAAGAGAGCCAGAACCGTGATATGAGCAAACTCCATTTAGCTAGTTATAAACAAGTGATAACTGTGAAGAAGAGTTTAGTGAGTGTGTATGAAACTGATACAAGTTTCTCGTTATTTATAGGCAAATAATACTAATTGCATGCAAAACTTGTCTTATTCATCATATTGATTCCTCCAAGTGGTAACAAAGTTGATGCACATGTCATACATGCAAAACAATTACATTATCTCCTTCAAAGTTAACTTGTTTTACCTTATGCACATGGCTTCCATGCACATCATCTTATTCCATGCAAAGCCTGTGTATAGTTCAGTTTCTGTCAAAAGTTAGAAACTTTTTGTGCAAATGGCGTCCATGCAGGAAGTTGCCATTAATTAGAATCCAAAGTTTATGGTATCATTCATCATGTTGAGCCTTATTAAAATCATGTATGAAGTATTTTTTTATATCACACACCCATGTAGAGTTTGTAAACATTAGTAATTAGTATGAATTAATATTAATTTAACACTGTTTTTTATACTCCATGAGACACTATTTTAAAAACGAAAAAAAACTTTTAAAATCTTTTATAGTTGGTAGAACTAAGTTAAAGATTAATAGTAGAATATTAAATTCTACAAATTAAAATTACATGATATAATCAAACACTTGATAGGAAATCTATAATAATTTAGTATGTGATTGAATTATATTAAAATTAATGTTATATGAGAGTCAATTTTAACATTAATCTTTGAATATTTTTGATGATAATCCTATGATTGATTTTAAAAAATATTTATTAGATGTGAGGCTATTGAATAAGTATAATTTATAATGTAACTTTTGGGATGTAATTTGATTCTAATCTAAATAAATATATTCAAATCTGAAATTATTTACTTTGAGTAATGATTATGAGTTCAATTTTTATAAACCTACTACATATCCAACCTACCTGTTCATAAAATTGTTGTTTTTTATGAATAGTGTAATTTAAAATTTGGGTGTGTTGATTTTAAAAAATGTCAATTTAGTTCAATTGCTTAAATTTTGAGTTTTGAATTAGTCTGAGTTGTTGAATTTTCACGAAATAGAATGTTATTTAATTAGGTGACAACTTCTTTGGTTGTTTTTAAATTGTCTTATGGTTATCGTTCAGTGACTTGAACCGACGTATTTATTGTAGTATTGACTTCTTTTACTATTGATAGTAAAATTTAGCTGAGTCACAAAATGAGTTTGATCAAAATCAATCCAATTTAATCAAACACTTCGTTAATAGTAAGAAAGTAAAAAAAAAAAAAATTTTTGAAGGCTTGTTTGATTCGCATAACAAGAGATAGAAAGTTATTTAATTTTAATTTATCTTTTGCTAACAGAACAAAATCTGATAATTAATCTTAAATTTGACATAAGTTAAAATATCGACATAGTTAAATTAAAATTAGAGAATAAAATTTAGTGAACTTCTTATTTTATCACATTCTTTTAGCATACCACGTGAATTTCCAATAATATCCTTGAAAATCGAAAATATATTTTCGACTCGCACCCTATATCATGTAAATCAAGTTGAAAGGGGTTTGGTGTAAATCGGAAGTAAACCTCTGATTCTACACCATAAGTAAATTTTTGGTTCCTTGACGCACTTAAAGGGCGCCAGAACCTCTTCCCCTCCTCATAACAGCAAATTTTTTAAAAAACAAACTCAAACTCTCATTTCAACCCTTTATATCAAAATCAATTTTTTTTCCCAAACTATCAACCATTGCATAAATACAACAACTAACGGAATCAAGCAAGCAACAACAATCTTCAATCAATCTAGTAAGTTAAGAAATTTTTGGAGTTTATGTAATTTCTATTGAAATTACTGAAATAGGATTTTAAATGTGTTATTTTTTGTAATTTATCATTAGGAGTCATTATAACACTATTTGTAAACAGTTTTTGACGATCAATCAGTGTTTTTGGACGCATTTGGGATTTTGGGGTGGGCTGTCTGCATTTTCTGTCTGCATTTTTTTGTCTGCATTTTTCTTTATGTATTTTTTCCCCGGCAAGCCAAATGTTAACGTTTATTTCTTACTTCTACAGGATATATGTCTGAGAGACCATCACGTTTGAGGCAAGGTCGGGTTGCAAAACATGCTTATGTGCTGAGAGAGAGGGGGGAGAGAGAGGGGAGAGAGAGAGAGAGAGAGAGAGAGAGAGAGTCAGGCAACACAGGCTCCTTCGACATCCGGACAGACTATGTCAGATGCACATTCTGCTGGTCCCGGTTCTACCACTTCTGCATCTTCCTCCGTAGTAGACAGGAGTCTCAAGTCCATCCCCCACCGCCTTTGTCCTACCGCAGACGCACATCCTCACCACAACGGATTTTTGAGAAGGGATCCTCATCAGCTTCACAAGCGGGGCCATCTGAGGTGAGACCTGATGCTACACCCCCAACACCCCCAGCTCCCGAGGTATCAGTGACACCCGAGGCACCGGTGCAACCAGTGGTACTCGTGGCACCCAAGGCATCGGTGGCACCCCAGGTCCCTCAGGTCTTTAGAGGGGGACCTTCTGACTTATCTCTGCTTGCTCTTTACCCCACCCATGTGGCTAGACATATATGGGATGGAGAGGTATCAAATTTACATTTATATTACAATTTTAATTATCTTATGAATATTATTATGAATTCTAACAATGAATTTTTTTCTTGCAGGATTGCGATACAGTGAAGGTCATAAGTCATGGGAGGAAGATCACCAGGCTTAGTCCCCCTCCCGATCCATGGTTTGATGATCTTTTACGTCTTACAGGGTTGAGAGATTTGACTCTCTATTGGATATAGTGTGGTTAACTGGGGGATGATCAACGCTTTTGTATAGAGGTGGCACTAGGAGATGTCTTTGTTTCATCTACCACATGACGAGATGACGATCACACTCGATGACGTCGTGTGTCTGCTCCACCTGCCGATTAGAGGGCATTTTCTGGATCACCCGAAGTTGGAGAAAGACGAGGCCATTACTTTGTTGGTTGATAGGCTGAGAGTTACCATGGGTAAGGCCCTGGAGGAGGTTGATAAGACATGTGGTTGCCACGTGAGATATAGCTGGTTGGCGGAGGTTTTTGCAGATGAGGTTGTGCGTGCTACTACTGCTGATGGTGATCTCGAGTAGGTTACCCTTCACAGGGGGTATGCCATGAGATCATACCTCTTGTATCTTGTTGGCACCCAGATATTTGTAGACACCAATGCCACTTACGTTGACATCATGTACCTTAAGTACTTTGGTGATTTTGAGACGGTCAGTGGGTGGAACTTGGGGGCTGCCTGCTTGGTTTACTTGTATACCAAGTTGGATGAAGGGACTAAGTGGAGAACGAGGCAGATCACCGACAACATGTCTCTCTTAACGGTATAAATTATTTCTCTTATCGGCCTTTTTTAATTATTTTGATTTTGAAACTAACTGGTTTAATTTTGATATTTCAAGGATGGATCCTATAGCACTTCCCCTGCATTTTTGAATAGTCACTTGTTGAGGGTGATATTGCGGATATGTTGCGTGCCTACGCATACGAGCCACTTAGAGGGAACCAGACGACACTGCCGTTTCGGGTTTACCTGGACCAGATAGTGCATAGGGATATTCACTTCAGTGCCTATACCGATCACCATGAGACGATACCGTTTGATGAGGTTTCACTATTTACAAGGGTTGGCATGCGGTACTCGGAAGACTGCTGCTTATATGGTTGAGCGAGTAATGCGTCAGTTCGGGTATACCCAGACGATTCCTCAATATCTTGTTGTATGCGCTCCTCTAACTGTGAAGAGGAGGGAGATGGATGAGTTTTTGATGATTTTGAGAATTGTCTTGTACCTGAGGAGGTTAGGAGTACTGTGGCTCCAGACGATTGGAGTTACGCGTAGGGTTACATGTTATAGTTCTTCAGGGTGTCCTATCTATACCTGATACAGGATTCTCCAGGGAACCCACCCAGGCCGGTTCATCAGGAGATCCTAGAGGAGGAGCACACGAGGAGGGATCATGCTCATGACGTGTTGCCTAGGTGTCGTCGTATCGTGGAGCTTGCTAGGGATGGCATTGATAGAGGGTTATTTCCTGACAGATTCGATGTCAGAGGAGTTTTAGAGGCCATTATGACGGAGGATTGGGGGTGCTCTGTCATACAGGAGACAACGGAGGGACGCCTCGAGGGTGATAGGCCAGCTCATCATCCTCTATACCCAGTAGTTTAGTTTTATTGTATTTTGACTTTAGTTTTTTGATTTTGTATTGTATCGAATTTGTATTTTGGATAACATTATTATGAAATGCATTTTGGATAACATTTTTGGTCTTTTATTCGATCTATAAATTGTAGGTCTTTTATTTGATTTATAAATTGAATAGATTGTTAAATTTCTAATTATAGCTTTTCTAATTATTGCTTTAGTTCTATTTTTCTACTAACTGTCATGCCCAGAGTCGGATGTATACTTTCGGTAAGGAACCGGAGATATACTTCCGATTTTCACTCAAATATTTTAGAAAGTGGTGCGCACCTCAAGTATACTTCCAATTTTAGAGGGCCATTTTCGGAAATTCATAGGGTTTAATTCCACCCCATGGGGTGGAATAAGAAATTCACTAAAATTGATATACAACATTTACTTGAGACACACTTTTGTGAGAAATAACCACATATCCACCTAAAATTTGAAGGTGATAGATGTGTGGGTTCTCTCACTTATATAATGTTCAATCTTTCTTTTTCGAACCAATATGAGACTTCTTCCTCACACTTAATTTTCAACACTCCTCCTCAAGTGTGAGTCACAATACTCCACTCCTCTAACAGAACACCTTCTAACACTTGTATCACCGTTGGAACTCTCCAACTAAACACCTAATTGATTTTTAACACTCCCCCTCAAGTGTGAGTCACAATGCTCTCATCCTCCAACAGAACATTGTCTAACACTTGTATCACCGTTGTCACTCTCCAACGAAACACCTTTTATCCTCCCCCTCAAGTGTGAGTCACAATGCTCCCCTCCTCCAACGAAACACCTTCTAATACTTGTATCATCGTTGGCACTCTCCAATAAAACACTTTCTATCCACCACCTGCAGAAAGTGTTTCGATACAAGTAATTCAGTCCCTATCTCGAAACCAAAGGCTCATGATACCACTATTAGGGGAAATTCTAAGGAAGAAGCATTTACTTGGGACACGCCTTTGTGAGAGATACACCACATATCAATCTAAAATCTTAAGGTGATAGATGTGTGGATTCTCTCACTTATATAGTGGTCAATCTTCCCCTTTCTAACCAATATGGAACTTCTTCCTCACACTTGATTCTCAACAATATCTACAAATAAAAAAATCAAAATTCAATTTTAATATAAACAAACAAAAAAATTATAGTACACTGATTAAGAGAAGAAGAGGACAATATGATATGAAAATCAAAAGTAAGTAAGGGACAAAACCTCTTAATCATGGAAATCCCATAACTAAAAAATCAATCAATTATTACTACCTCTTTCCTATTGCTTCCAAGAATATGTAAAAAGATTGTTACTCACAAAATAGAAAATTTTGTTGAGTATTATTATGTTCCATAAGATGCCTAAATTGCTGAAAGAGTACATCTCCTTTAAGTTTTTATAATGTCTTCAAAAAACAAAAAACAATTATCAGATTCATCAGAAACACAATCTCTACAAGTCGTCCTCATATGAAATTGTATATCCAATCATCTTGATTAGAAAATTTTAGTTAGTAGTATGTAGATTTAGAGATTCATCGGGGTCTCATAAATCATTGGAAATCTGAAAGATGCTCAGCTTTACATTTTGGAGTTGTCAAGCTCATCCTCTCTCTCCATGGAAGGAAAAATCAACAAGTCTTCTACAAGATAGCTCTCCTAGATTCGAGTTATCAACATTATGAAAATTTTGACATATGGATTGTTCTAACCACATTTCACATGGGAAGTGTTGTCCCCGTTGTTTTTTCAAATTATAATGTAAGCCTAAATGATATCACTCTATCTACAACACTAAAAGTTCAAGTCCAAATCAATGGATCTAATCAAGTTCTAGAAGCCACGTCTGTTACTCCTCATCACCAAATAAGCTATCGATTACAAAATCATTTGATAGATTTGTCTCTCACGGGGTGTTCTTCTGATTCATGGTTGGTCGTTATTAACAGAGAAGAATATATGCCCTCTATCGTACATATACCAAGAAGCATCACAAGGGAAGAAATAACTCAACTAATTCCTCTTGAATGGATGACCAATTATGAAAAAATCCATCAAGATAAAATACAAACACAATCTTAAGAGTCTGCCTTCAAAAGATCCATTGGT
Source organism: Vicia sativa (assembly GCA_021764765.1). Lineage (NCBI taxonomy): Eukaryota > Viridiplantae > Streptophyta > Magnoliopsida > Fabales > Fabaceae > Vicia > Vicia sativa. The sequence continues at coordinate 208,756,424 of CM038795.1, read as the reverse complement.
GAAACTGTCAAAACAATTTTCAAAAAACCAGACAAATAATCAAGTTTAGTTTCTCCTATTTTCAAAACCAGATGATCCAACCGATTCTCAAAGAAGATTGTTGACCGATTCATGTTTTACTTGTCACACCCCAAAATTTTCCCTATCATTATTCATACCCATATATTTCTCTAAATCATTCATTATTATTTACATTCACACGCAACATTTACTCTGTCGTAGATAACTCATGATGTGTTGCTTCAATCATGGCTTTACATATGGATTTGGTGGGTTAGACAAGAGGATTTTTGGTTATGTGTTTTATGTACGGTTAAAGAGGTTGCTTGAAGAAGGATTCACATTCATGGTGAGGTTTGACCTAAAATTCGCTCACATTTGGTTTCATGTGCAATAATTGATTTGAAGTTTTCTTGAAGAATAAGTTACGAGTTCAAGCATAGAAGGTCAAAATATAATATAAGAGAGAAGTTTTTCCTCAATTCTTTTATTTTGCATCTATTTGGGAATTTGGTTTGGAGTAAATTCTACAAAGAGCCTATGTTCAAGCTCATGATACTCATATCTGGTTTTAAGTTTTGGTCACCATTTAACTTTTAAGTGTTGTTGCATTGAAAAGAATCAAAAGTGTAAATCGGCACGAGATGCATTCAAGGTTGTAGGAGTTGACGACTAAAGTCACCAATGCAGTCCCCACATAGTCACTTTCACATAAGATACCTCCACAGGATCATCTCTACAGTCCCCACAGAGCCATCGCTCTCCCTAGAAAGACAAATCTTCTCCGACGAAGTACTAATCTCTTCCCAACATTTTTCCAACACTTCAGCTTCATCACGTTAGTCCTCGAGCAGTGATCCTCTACATTCATCACATTAGTCCCCGAGCAGTGATCCTACCAGCTTCAACAGCTTCAAATTCATCACATCAGTCCCCGAGCAGTGATCCCATCAGCTTCAGCTTCATCACGTTAGTCCCTGAGCAATGATCTTCTACACTCATCACATTAGTCCTCGAGCAGTGATCCTATTAGCTTCATCAGTTTCAAACTTCATCACGTTAGTCCCCGAGCAGTGATCCTCTACACTCATCACGTTAGTCCCCGAGCAGTGATCCTCTACACTCATCATGTTAGTCCCCGAGCAGTGATCCTCTACATTCATCACGTTAGTCTCCGAGCAGTGATCCTATCAACTTCACCACATTATGTCAGTCTCCAAGCAGTAACAGGTTATTCCATATAACATTGTCCCCCAGCAGGGTTTGTGGACGATGTAATCATCCCTGGCAAAGTCAATACACAAGATACTCAGCTGAGCATCTCTCAATGGTTATTATTTCCCAACGACAATAATATCTAGACTCGAAACTTGGTCAGATAGTGCATCGGAGGAATCCACATTTCTCTTATTCCCCAGCCAGGGTTTTCAACAACATCATCCCCAAGCAGACATCAAAGATCTCCAGCAGAACGTTCCTATCTTCTTCAAGATGGATATGTTTTGAAATACCAATACATCTACATTCATACATTATTCATAAAAATCATAACACGTACATATATCATAACAACATTATTCATAGCATTGTCATATGCTCGCATGCATCATAATCTGCATAGGACTAACCATATTCTGTCAAGATTTTATTTCCCAAGTAGGTAAAAGCTATTTTCCAAATAGAAGGTCAAATATTAATACCCGAAACAAGACGGGAGAACTATCTGAACGACCATGAAAATTGTTTCCAGGCAACAGAGTAACACCTGAAACAAGACGGGAAACCTATCTACATTATGACAACTATTCATCTCAAAAATAACCAAGACGAAGGTTTATTCTGATCCTCTCTTATTATCAACCGCCCCGGATGGCATCCTAAGCCCATTTCTGTTTTCTCCCAAAAGACGAATGCAGATTCTAGTGTATGACTCACTCTCCAGCATCAACTTCTCCAAATGGCATCTATAAGCCTATTCCAGCGCATTGTCAACTGACGATCCCATTCCATGCAATGGCGAGTGCAAATTTTCAAGTGTACTCGAATGTTCAATCATCTTCTACCTTCAGGTCACGAAAGGCAAGCATACCAATCTAACCCTTCCGGTACAAGAAGATTGAATAGGGGCAACTTTTATACCCCAAAATTTGCGCTCCCACTTCTCAAAGACAATTCACAACTCCATGCTCAAGGATTTCACAAGGGTTGACCAGACAAACCTTCTTCTAAGCAATCAATCCAAACTAGGGTGTTGCTCTTCTCAAGTCAAGATGGACTTCCAAGACTTCAAGTGGTCATCATTCCTCATTCTATGCTTCAAGGGATCACCATGTCAAGTTTCAAGCCTTACAAGTCAAAATTGCTCACCCAGTTGCTTAGATGGTTGAAAATCAACTGTATTGGACAAAAAGTCAACAGTGGTCAACATACAGTCAAACTTCATAATTTTTTTAACCCCAATATTTTGAAGTAATATTCATCATTTGATTAAGGGTTGATCATGATTCATCAAGAAAATTCAAGATCTGATCAAAATTTCAAGTGTACTCGAATGTTCAATCATCTTCTACCTTCAGGTCACGAAAGGCAAGCATACCAATCTAACCCTTCCGGTACAAGAAGATTGAATAGGGGCAACTTTTATACCCCAAAATTTGCGCTCCCACTTCTCAAAGACAATTCACAACTCCATGCTCAAGGATTTCACAAGGGTTGACCAGACAAACCCTCTTCTAAGCAATCAATCCAAACTAGGGTGTTGCTCTTCTCAAGTCAAGATGGACTTCCAAGACTTCAAGTGGTCATCATTCCTCATTCTATGCTTCAAGGGATCACCATGTCAAGTTTCAAGCCTTACAAGTCAAAATTGCTCACCCAGTTGCTTAGATGGTTGAAAATCAACTGTATTGGACAAAAAGTCAACAGTGGTCAACATACAGTCAAACTTCATAATTTTTTTAACCCCAATATTTTGAAGTAATATTCATCATTTGATTAAGGGTTGATCATGATTCATCAAGAAAATTCAAGATCTGATCAAAAAGTCAAAGTTTCTAAGTTAAGGTTTTTTAGACAAAAGTCAACAGAACTTTGACCAGGCATAACTTTCACATACTTTATCAGAAAGTTTTCCACTAAAGCTTATTCTAAAGAGAATTCAATTCTCTACAACTTCATGTCTCACAAGCTTTGGCTAGAAATGCTTCATTTGGAAGATATGGATCAAAATATTACAGGTCTTTTTTAAAAGTCAACCAAAAGTCATCTTTTTGTAAGGAAATGTTCATGAACATGGAAACTTCAATGAAGATGAAACCAAAAGTTCTGTTTAGAGTGCATCTTGAGCTTTCTAAAAAGTCCAAGAAAACCCAAAAATGTTAAAAATTAAGCAAGATACAAGTTGTGCAAGTTGAGCATTTTTGAGGAGGTGCATAAAGAGAAATACTTGAGAAAATAAAAAAAAATCTAAATGGGCCTGACTTTTCTTAATTCAAACTTGTTTTTAATCCCAATTAGAACCTCCAAGCCCAATGCCATGCCCTTGAGCTTTTTATTTTATTTTATTTTGATTTTTTATTCATTAAAAGTCAATTTAATTAAAATAAAATAGCAAAAATAAATCAATCAATGCAAGGCTGAATTATTTGACACTCTTGAGGTCCAAGATAGCTATTAAATGGCCTAAATTTCGAAATTGAGTGATTGGAAAGAGATTGGTACAAGATTGGAAATATTTGATCAAAATTGAAAAGATTGGCAAATCAAATATTCTCACATTCAAGGCAAAATATTTTCCAAATATGCTTGACCTAATACACACTCCTATAAATACAGGACAAGCTCAGATCACGAAGGAAGCGGTAAGAAAAAAACCCTAGCATCAAGAACAACTCTCATTCTTACAAAAATCCAAGAAACTTGCAAAATTCAAAACCCTATTTCCAGCCACTTCCAAACCGTTCCAGCCATCTATTCGTGTTCCTGAGGTAAGTTTGAGTAAGTATATGCCCAGAACCATGGCCATAGCATGTTGAATCATGCCATACGTAAACATATGTTCTCATACTTTTGCTTGATTTCGTGTTTTGATTTTTAACGTGTTTCGATTTAAACTAACCATACTAATGTGTTCCTGAGGTTCAATGGAGCAGGATAGACTCATCGTTTGCAAGGTTTGGTGGCCAAATCGTTAACTGTCATGGTTAGGGAAAGCAAACTGTTGAGATCCAAAACCATAGTTACAGGTTGTTTTAGGCTAAACGAACCCCACCATCGTGTTCGCAAGGGTCAAATTATTGAATCTGGACATTTTGTTTTTGCTTTTCTGTTTGATTTTGCTGGTTTTGCATAAGGTGGTGACCAGAGAAGACAACTGGAGCTTCTCTCCCTACGTTTTTGAATGTAGTTCTAACTTCTGGATCTCCAGAAGTACCATCCCTAGAAGTTCCAACTTCTGGATCCCCAAAAGTACCATCTCCAGAAGTTCCAACTTCTGGACCCCCAGAAGTTCCAACTTCTGGATTCCTAGAAGTACCATCTCTAGAAGTTCCAACTTTTGGATCCCCAGAAGAACCATCTCCAAAAGTTTCAACTTCTGGATGCCCGTGCTACCTCAAGGTCCGGAAGCGACTCGCGAAAGAAGCGCCTGCGGAGAAAGAATTTCCGTGCCTCAAGCTTTGGAAAGTTTCGGAGGTTCTAGAGGAAACTTCTGTCAGAAGCTCTAACGGAAACCCTTATTTTTATTTATTTTCCTACTAACTAATTCTCTTTGCATTTTTCTTTTAAAACTCTTTTTTCTAAAAAATGTCTAACCTTAGGATTTAAGTTTAGAACATCTTTATTTAAATTTTCACAAAAAAAAGAAGCATTTTCTTTACATTAATTAGAATTAGTTTTTCTTAAAATCAATCACAAAAAACTTAAAAAGAGATAATTTTTTAGTAATTAGGGTTGCTAACTAAAACTGTTTTTACTAATTTCCAGAACATTTTTCACTAACATTTTCTTTATTATTCCACATTTAAATTCTAGAAAGGTTGTATAGGTTGCAATTTTTTTATCATGTAATAACGTAGGATTTACTTTCCGCACTTTACATTTCTGCCTTTACTTTCTGCACACCTATTAACTGCTAGTAATTAGGCGTGTATGGCAAGATTAACTTAATCAATCTAGATCACTAATCACAAGATAAATATCTGAATACAACCCACTTTTCACACATGCACCCACCTTAGGGTATCCTCTCTTGTTGCCTTACGAATACATGGTCAAGTCCCTCGAACGTGGGGATATCTTAGCTAAGACACTTACAATATATCATCATAGTCCCTTCGATGCAAAGATCATAGTCCCTCGATGACCCTCGATGTTGCCTACGATACATGATCTCGTCCCTCGATTGTTGCCTACAAAGAGTGATGATCGTCCCTATGAATATGCTAAGGTATCCCTACATGTTGCCTTCTATGATCATCCGATGTCCCTTCGAATGTCCCTTTACATCCAACGGATAGAGTTACCAACCAAATCATGGTGTGGATAGCGCTACCCTAAAGGAAAGAAAAACAACACGGAAACGACCGTTCTGAGTGGGTAAAAATAAGTCTTTTTTGCTTGCTCAATCAAAATACTTTTCACACCTCACACTTTCAAATTTTTCAAACACTTTGTATACATTCCAGCGTGAATCATTACAAAGTTATTTTCCAAAACAAAACATTTCCAAACACTTCGTATACATTCCAACGTGAATCATTATGAAGTCAAAGTGAAATGTCTTTTCAAAAATCTTTTCAAACACACACAGAAAACAATTTATAAAATGAGCTAAGCAATTAAGAGCTCGTAGATAACTACGGATGGAAAGGGTGCTAACACCTTCCCTTTTCATAATCGCCTCCCGTACTCAGAATCTAATGAAGATCTTTTCCTATTCTTTTCGCCTTCCTTTAATTGGATAAAAGAAAAGTCGGTGGCGACTCTTGCTATCCGCAACATTTGCGACAAAACGCAAAACAAACAAGTCAGTTCTCCCACCGTGTTACAGATACATATTGATGAAAATTTTGCATAGGATTAGAATTCTAATGATGTAATTAATAAGCCATTTATGAGTTATGATTTACACGAATAAACTATTTAAGTCGAAGTCGAAGAAATTGTAGATATTCTAGTCTAATTCAAAGGAGTTGCTGACATTCCTGACATATTCGAATTCAAAAAGGGTGTGGCTACCACAAACCAAAGACCTCAAAGAATTAGAGTTCTATCAGCAAGACTTCAAGACTATGAAGTGACCAGTGATGATGAAGTAACACCAGCAGGATAATTAGTTAATCTTGCTTTACTTGCAAGTGTCGAACCAATCAACTATAACAATACTTTAAAGAATAAAACTGGAAGTCAGCTATGGTTGAAGAGTTACAGGAAATCAAAAGAACCAACACATGTGAATTAGTCAAATTTTCAGCACACACAAAAGATATCAAAGTAAAGTGGGTGTTCATGTTGAAACACAATGTTGATAGGTCGATAGTAAGACACATGGCAAGACTGGTAGCTCGAGGATTTCTGCATACAGAAGAACTCGACTACTCTAAAGTAGTTGCTACAGTAGAAAGGTTGGATACTGTTCAACTAGTAATAGCCTTATCATGCAAGCAAGGTTGACCAACATTTCATTTAGATGTGAAATCAAAATTTCTGAATGGTCCTTTAGACGAAGAGGTCTACATCATCGTGTATTTGTGATTCAGAAATAAACAAGTATGGTTTATAAGTTACACAAAGGGCTATATGGCCTCAAGCATGCAGCTAGGGCATTGAACAAGAAGATCGACTTATACTTAGTCGAATTGGGATTTGTCAAATGCAAATATGAGTATGTGTCTATGTTTAGGTTGTGGCACAAAATATGAAAATCACATGCTTATATGTCGATGACTTGCTAGTAACTGAAAATAGGTTAGAGAACTTGTTGAAGTTCAAACAGCTGATGATGAAGGAATTAAAATGTCAGAACTGGGAAAATTGTCTTATTTCTTAGGCATGGAATTTCAAATGTCGAAGCAAGATATGATGTTGCATCAAAGGAAGTATGATAAAGAGATACTCAAGAGATTCATGATGGATGATTCGACCCCAACATCTTCTCTTGTCGAACCAAATTTAATGTTGAAGAAGCATAGAGAGGAAGACAAAGTCGATGCTACTTTGTTCAAACAAATCATGGGATCTCTAAGATATGTGTGCAACATTCGACCTAATATAGGTTTTGTAGTTTGATTAATAAGTAGATACATTAGTGAACCAAAAGTGTCGCACATGAAGGCTGCAAGAAGAATCTTGAGATACTTAAAAGGATCGATAAATTATGGAGTTCTATTTCGACGAGATTTTGAAAACAAAGAAGTTACAATTACTTGTTTTTCATATGTTGATTGATGTGGAGATAAGGAAGATCGAAATAGCACAATTGGTTACTAAAAGTGCCTCACACACTAACACTTACAAGAGTTTAGGCGCTACTTACCAATTTATTTCGGATTCATTGCTTCATACTTGTCTATTTTCTCCGAAGTACTTTGTCTTATTCCACAAATCTTCAATTTTCACTTGACCTATTGGCTTATTGGTGGCGCTCACGGTGGAAGACTATTCTTGGGTTGAACCAACATATTTAGCCCACGTGTATTCTTTTGTCTCGAGAAAGGAAACGTCGTTTAATCCTACAAAAATAGAAAATTCTTCCAATTGGAAAATTTTCACCGGTTCCAGACGAAAAAAATGATATTTCACAAGTTTGAAAGTGTTCTATCCTTTTTTTATGCCTATGTTTTAAGCTCAATTAAGAGCTTATGACAAAACATGAAGAATTACTAGTACTCAATGAATATTTGTTAAATTTCCCTAATATATTATGAGATTTTTTTTTATAACACATGAATGAGCAAAATAAAGAATGCAATAAGCTAGCTAATAAACATGTCCAGAACAAACATACACATAATAATAAAATCAGATAAAAGAGTTATAGAGACATCCCAATAAAGTTGGTGAAACTATAATTTACTACAAGATAGTTTTAGTAAAAATAAAAAAAAAATACAAATAACAAACGAAATTAAAATAAATAGCCCAACCTATTTATTATTTAAGACATGATTAATTCATGATTCTCAATTCTACAAATCTTGTGGGAAAAAAAACTATAAAACTTATCATATCCTACAACAAAAATAAATTTTGACAACGATAAAAATAACTAAATGATTTTTCCTACACTACAACAAAGATAGTGTTGCTTTCAATATATTTTAACTTTTCTTTACACATAGACATAGTAGAATTTCCGATTGAGTCGAAAGAGAGTTTTTTACTTAGATGCCCAAGTGGTGTATTCTAACTATTTTAATGAATTAACGTATTTTATTTACTTTTAAAATGTATTACTAAATTATCATATATATATATATATATATATATATATATATATATATATATATATATATATATATATATATATATATATATATATATATATATATATATATATATATATATATATATTTTCATTCATTAAGCTTAAATTAATATACTCCCTCTGTCTTACATTCATTTTTAGATACATTAAAGTACACTCAAAGTAATCTATTCACACCCATAATTTTATAAAAATCAAATAAAACCCATGTATGTCCATATCTAGACTCCATCCAAGTCACCTAAATCACTCGTATTCAATTTTCAACACCTAGACTCATCAATTAAAAATCATATTAAACCAAACATAATCTTCATACTTTTGAACACGTTTCATTCTTATCTTCAATACTTTAATCCTAACGTTTTCTCAATCCGGTGTGCTTTGAAAAAGTCTTCAGCTCGCGGTTTCATATCATAAACCAAACATCTATATATGAAACAAAACTCACTTCAATTTCACATTCAAAATTCTCTCTCAACCAAAAAAAAAAAAACACACACACACACACAACAAAAATGAGCAAGGGACATAGTCAAAACATGTTCATGCGAATCATGTGTTCACCAATAAGAGCACTAGGAAAAGCAAGAGATGCATACGTAAGAAGCATAACAAACTGTGGTCATAGTATGAGTCACGGTAGTTATCCAATGGATTCCGCTAGTAGATTCTCTTCTTTATCACGAACTCAAAGTACAGCAACATCAAGAAGATCAACATCATCATCATCGTTGTCAAGGCTTGATAATAATGAAGATTTTGCTGAGCTTGTTAGGGCTGCTTCAGCTAGGACTTTGGGGAATAGAATTGACATGGATTTGGTTCTCAAACAAAGACAGCAACAAGAACAACAAAAGATGAATAAAAAGTTACCTAAGTCTAGTAGTGTTGGGATGGCTAAGATTGATGAAGACATGCCGTTTGATTCTGGTGTTGGGAATGGTGTTGGGTTTGTTGGTGAGTCTTATCCTAGATCTAAGAGTTATGCTGTTGGAAATAGAACTAGGAATGGTGTTTTTTGAATTTATTTTTTGTGAATTGGATTGAAGTTTTTTGGTGTTTGTAATATTTGTGAGTTAATATTGTTAGAAATTAAGAGGGGGATTTAATTGAATCTAATCTCTTTTTAATTCAATCTTGTGTTTTGGATGGATAGTTATAAACTTTCTTTCAATACTATTCTTTGTTTATGACTGAATTCGGATTTAAGATTTCTGCTTAAATTAATATTTTTATTTAAATTTTGATCTTATTTTGCAATTTGATTATGGAATTTTATAATAATTAAAGTGAAAGTGGAATAATTGAATTAGAGGTATAAGTTGAAAATCTTAGTCTGCTTCAATTTATGGCGGCTTAGCATTCATGGATTGATCCGCCAAATTAGTGTTAAGAGATACTATTAACTAAATAATTTAAAGAAAGTATAAAAATTATAAAGGTACGTAGTACTATATTGACAATTTAACAAAATTAAATGATACAACTAATATGTTAAATAAACCGGCCCGACTTTGTAAAATCCTGAATTTTACGTGAAAATTTTGCTAGTGAAGAAAGAATCAATAAATATCTAGGTAAATATTCTCAACATCTTAAGATTCAATTCATATATACAAGAAAGTTATAATTTGTCTATTGTTTTGCCTTATCATTAAGATTAGGGAATTAGGGAATTTTTTTCCCACCTAAGTCTTTTTCTAGATTTCTGATAAAAAATTCAAAATATTTTTAGAATTCACAAGTCTGTTTACGAACGTATCATCAATGTAAAATATTTAATTTATTTTGTAAACGCATTTGTGAATTTATCTGTTAGCGAGTTTCATAAGTGTACAGGCAGAATCAATCAACAATATTCAACACAATTCATAACATTCATTCGACATAATTCAAAGAAATTATATAAATAGTTATGCTGAAAATTAAAGTTACATATTGTTATAAACGGGAAGTTGAGCACGGCACAACATCTTGATAACATCTTTTGTCGATCTACGAAGCGTCGCATCCATCTCAATCGGACCATTTATAGAGTATTGTTAAAAGGTATCTCATATAACCTCTAAATCGTCGTCGTTCTTCAGCTGAAACGGGGTGAACTTTATATTTCTTTCAGTGTCAAGTGAAGGTGAACGATACTCAAGCTTGACCACCTTTCGATTATTTGGATATTGCAACAGAGAATGCAGTATCGTAATGAGCTCGACATACGGCGTGTCCTGCGAGAACTTGAATTAAAGTGGCGATTGTGCACCACTGAAATAGACAAAAGCAAGGTGTGGGTATATTTGTGTCATTTTTTATTTTAGTTTATGATGGAGAATGAAATGGTTTAGAGACTCAACATATAACCAATTAGGAGTAATATGAACCAAAGAAATCTTATTAAGACAAAATTTGCAAGTGTACTTACGAATTACACAAGGGGAATTTGCATGTGCACTTACGAATTTACCACGTTTTTTATAAAAGTATGAGGTGAATTCACAGATGAACTTGCGAATTGTGCCATGTGTTTTTTTTCTAAGAATCCAAACATATTTCGTAAGTGTACTTGCGAATTCTACAGAAACAGAAACAAATCCATTTTTTGCACTATTAATTGTAGTTTTTTAGTTTTGGGGACATGGAAAATACAAATACTTGTAAAAATAAATATAGATAAAATGTTGTATACGTATTGAAACGTATAGATTTTACAATATGTTTGACAATACATTCAAAAAAATAATTCGATTATATGTTCGACACAAGTTCCTAAAGTGGACCACATTCTCAGTATACATCTCTTCTATAGCAGAATTAAGAATTTCAGCCCATGCATCCATTATCTTCTCAACCATAACACATTTGACCACTTGTTCGTCTTCACCTTTTCTCTTTGGTGCCAACAGCGGATTTTAGTCGTGCTCTCACATATTTTGTTATGTGATATCGACAAAGTAATGCGGTTGACGAAGAAAACACAGTGCCAACCGCATTCATAAGGGCGTTATCCTGGTCAATAATGATAACCATAGGCATATTTTTTTTCTTTCAACAAAGTCTTGCAAATACCCAATACCCAAGTGACGTTGTCTTCCTTCTCACTTTCTAAAAAAACCAAAACCAATCGAAAATGTCTTGTACGTCGAATCCTATAATTTCTAGAAGTAGAAGCCTATACTTGTTGGTCTTGTACGTCGAATCAATCATTAGAATGGTTGGAAATGTGTTGAACAACTTGATACTTTTCGGATGCGTCCAAAAAATATCATGAATACTTACGTTGTCCTCACAAACTCTATGCTTGGAAACGTAGTGGTTATCGTCTAAACATTTCAATAAATGTTACAATTCAAACATCTGACCTCTTTGAGCAATGTATTATTTATATCTATAATTGTAAATCGATTTGATATTTGAAACACATTTCACTCTATTCTGTTTCAAGTCGGCAAGTATGTTTCTCGGTGCAACTTTTATCAACGACAATTCATAAATAAATTCCTTATCTTCCGTCTTAAGTCGACATACAATTGGATGCCCATGTAACTTGTTGTCCAACACATGATTATGTGTTCCGGACATGACATTAAACCTCCGCAAATTATCCATCCTACAATAACCGCACAATTTGAATGGACACTCACATTTCCTCGATCTCGTGTCATCGTGTTTTATCTTGCAAATTTTTAGAACACATGCTCCACTTCTCTCGCATGTCATAACAACAAATGGTTGTTGATTATTAGTCTCATTGTCCGACCTATCAATTACAAAGCCAAAACCAAGTTTGTTAGCTTCCATTCGAACCTAATCAAGCATATGTTGATGAGTTGTGAAAGTTTTGTCATTTGGAAATTGATGTCCATGATCTATCATAACATCAATCGTTTTATCAACGTCTTTCACCACAATCGGCTTGTCGGCTATATTAACCTTTCTTGGAACCAGAACCTTCACAATAGCTTTGACAATGTTTTCGGGGTGCACCATACCTAAAATATTAAAAAAACATGAATTTTGTTTCTATAACAGACTTTATTTCGCAAGTGCACTTGCATATTTTTACAGATGGACTTCGCAAATGCATTTGTGAAGGGATGAAAGTTTACCTCAAATTACAGTTTTCAATGCTCACTTTGCTAATCTCAAACACTTGAAACTTGATTTGGAGACAAAAATTCCAGTGAGATTGAGTGAAATTTGGTTTTCATCGCAATTAAAGAATATCATGACTTTTAACAAAATAAAAAAGTAACAGTCAGACATTAAGACAGGAAAAAGGAATATAGAGAAGAAATTTTCATTACCTGTTATTCCAAAGTACTTGTATCAAAACAAAACACCAATTATTGTTCATTATCCTCCACCAAACTTTGTTGTGTTTTTCTATTTGTGGTGAAATTGAAGCTCTCAGTATGCTTTCCATACTCAACGATCTTACTGCAACATAGTTACAACCCAACCTATCAAAGTTTGCAACATAGTTACAACCCAACCAAATATTGTGATAACAACACAGTTTCAAAGTTTGCATCTTTGTCATGAATAAGAGAAATCATATCCTTTTAGGTTTACTCCATAAGGGATTGGAAAAACTAAAAATGGTATTTTATGAAATAGATGAAAATTGAAGAAAAAAAAGTTCAACAGAAAATACAAATAATAGAAATGTTAGAAGAAAAAGAGAATAATGGAAGAATAATAGAAAAGGGCAAAGACACATGTGTTATTGAGTTGCAGAGGGAGAGGAAAGCAATATAAGAGGTTTGATCTGCAATGAAATGTGGAAAATGGAGATAGAGAAGAAATAAATTGGAAGAGAAAGAGAGGTGTGGAAAGTGTGGAAAGAGAAAACAGCAAGAGTGAAAAAGAAAAAGAAAAAGAAAAGTGTAATTTGAATTTGAATAAATAAGGGCTTGACAAGTGGTACAATTTAGAGAAGGATTAGAAAAGAGCAACCATAATTTGTTAATTACAATTTTATTTACTTTTTAGTGTAAATTATTTTTGAACAAAGGGTAAATTCAAAAAAATGGTCAATTGATTAGTAATAGAGCAACCATAATTTGTTAATTACCATTTTATTTATTTTTGTGTAAATTATTTTTGGACAAAGGGTAAATTCAGAAAAATGTTGAATTGATTAGTACTCCCTCCGTTTCTTTTTAAGTGTCGTTTTAGCATAAAGCTCTTCAACCAAGATAGTGGATTATTAGAGTTAATTTTTCTATTATACCCTCATTTATTTTCTCTTTCATAATAAATTCACTTATACACTCTCTCTCATTTATTGAGAAAGTAAGGGTATAATTGATAAATTATGACATTAAAGTTAAAAACGACACTTAAATAAAAACAAAAAAAATCTTTTAAAACGACACTTAAAAAGGAACGGAAGGAGTAATAGATAGATAGTAAATTATATGTAAGCATTATAACGTTTCAAATTATATACATTTCAAATTATTTTTGTTTTGGACGGCAAAATATGTCATTATAACGTTTGGGATAGATCAATGTAATGACCAAATTTGCTTACTTATTTTTTTATATTTATTTTGATAGAATCAGAGTTGCTTCGTAACATTGTCGCTATCTTAGTTATAAGGCATAAAATTAGTAAATTGTTCGCATGTAAGTAACTAGTACTAGTATGATATTGTCAAAAATATAAAATAGAATAATAGTTAATGACTTTTTGGCAAGAAAATGTGCAATTTGTATGGCATTTTTAGTCAAATTTATACGCTGGTTGAAATGGTAAAGGATCCGAAATTGAACTTTCATATTTTAAATGGATGGAAGCTGGTTTGATTAACTTACAACTGCAAAAAAATCACAATCAACACAAATAAAAGCTAAAAATATATGTATATCTAAATGGCCATTGCATCATTAAAATTTAGTTGGATATTTGATATTACTATGAGTGGATTTGCAAGAATCATGTATATTTTTAATTTTAAAATTAATATAACAAAACAAATATGAAATTTATTTTAGACTCAAATAGTATTGACTAGTTAACGTGTTTTTGATTTTCGTCTCTAAATCTTTTTTGATGATGTTTTTATATATTGACTTTCATCTTATTTTAGTCTCTAATGTCAATTCTCCGTTACAAAAAAGTTGAGGTGTCAAACGCCCAATGATGGACACTAGTGACATGGCATTCGAGGACGAAATGAAGAAAAAAATTACAAAACAACTTCTTCCTCAATTCAACTCCAGTTCTATCTCCATTTTTTCCTCACCTTCAAACTCATCTTCAACCTCTATTTTATCACGCACAATATAATTCATTGTTCTCAATCTTTCCAAGCATTGACATATCACATGGGCTGGATCATACTAATGTAATGTTTTCTTCGTTTAGGAAAGTACTTTGAACATATAGCTCATTTAGTTATCTTTGGAATAGCTTATTTGAGAACAACATATTCTAAAAGCAACCTTTTTATTTTGAAAACAACTTTTAGGGATGACCTCTCGGTTAGAGACGAAGAATTCTTGTTATCGAATCTAGTAATAAACATATGCTTAGTAGGGAGGTTGAACCGGTTACGAAAAATATATCTTTTTCATTGGGCGTGTATGGTAAGATGAGATACATCCTCTAGGCGTAAGTCGATCGTTCTCAATTTCATTTTCACTTTAATCTTCATATCCAAACTTTAGAATGTATGTCTCTTCTTCTATAAATAGTTAAATTCATGTTGGCTATGCAAATAGTTAAATTCATAGTTTGTTAATATTCTTCAATGATAGAAGTGTTTGTATATTGTTAGATTCATGATTTACCAACCTTACTTCTTTACTAGTTAAATACTTCAAGTTTCTAATGTTAGTCAATAGCTTTAGAGTTGCACCATTTATTTAAAACTTTTTTTCTGTGAAACTCATAATTAGGGACTAAAACAAAAAAAAAAGATTTAGAGATTAAAATAAAAATACACCAATTTACAGGGACGAAAAGACTATTTACGCCAGAATTTTAGATTTGTGTTCATATCTCCATCCCTAGCCTTCATAAAAAACCCTAAAAAAATCAAATCCAAAATTGATATTGAAATTAATAGTGTAACACCAAAGATTCGATTGTAGCTTGAAGAAATGCTATGAAATTCAAGAACACAAATAAAAATACAAACAACCAAAAAAACAAGAATGTACAAACAAATCATACGTGTTACTTCCTCACCCATATAAATTTGTTTATGGATATGGACAAAGGCAGCCCAATCAAATACTCGAGACTCGAGACTTTTCAAAATAGGAATAGAAGGAAACTGTGAAGTCATAAATTGAACAAGACTGACATTACCTAACATGCAAGATGGAACCCAATTAATCAAGTAGGTAGCATTCAGAACGACTTCTCCCCAATACGAGGTTGAAACTGCCATTTAGAAGATGATGGCTCGAGCAACTTCATGTAAATGACTATTATTTCTTTATGCAACACCATTTTATTGTGGGGGTGTCGACACATATAAATTCTAGAAGTATTCCTCGTTGACTGGTAAAATTTGAAAGAGAGTGATTGGCATACTCTTTGCCATTGTCAGAGCGGATTCTTTTAATCCCCTTGCCAAATTGTGTTTGTACCATGTAATAAACAATATTAAATATTTTTGGTACTTCTGACTTATCCTTCATCAAGAAAATCCAAGTTGCTCGAGTACAATCATCAATAAATGACACAAACTATTTAGCACCCGAAATATTAGAAATAGGTGCAGGTCCCCAGACATCAGAATGTTTGAGATCAAAAGGTTCAGCACTTCTATTGGAACTAGGAGTAAAAGAGACACAAGGATGTTTAGCTAACTCATAAACGTCACATTTAAAATATTCAACTGAATGATGTAAAAACAAAGAAGGAAACATAAACTTAACTAAAGAGAATGATGGATGACCAAGACGCTTGTGCTGAAGCCAAATTTATGCGGTAGAATAAGAAGAAGACATGAAATACTCAATCTGCAAGTAGGAAGCCAACACCTTCGAACAATTTGGTTCATCAGATAGGTAGTACAACCTCCCTTTTCCTCAACAACTCTAATTGTCTTCCCTGTGGTAAGATCCTAAAAAACACAATAAGAAGTGGAAACTATTACTTTACAATTCCGATCACATGTGAGTTTACGAACATATATTAGGTTGTGAGAGAGTGTGGGAACATGTAACACACCCTGTAATTGAAGTGAAAATTGCAAGTTAGCACTCCCAGAGCCATCAACACGCGCATTAAAACCATTAGCAACCGTAACATACTGGTTCTTCTCATAGGACATGTAAGAGGAAATAATACTAGGATTAAATGTCATATGGTCGGTGGCATCAGAGTCCAGCATTCAAACATTCTTAGAGATTTTACCATAAACACTAAAGGATTGAGAGCATACACTCAAGTCAGTTGTCGGTAGAGAACAACTTCTAGAAGGCTTACTGAGAGAGTTAATTATAGCTTTTAAATGATTCACCTCATCCTTGGTGAATGATAAAGAGTAATCAACAACAATTTTTTCAACCATTTGTAGCAAACTAAAAACAAAGCAATAAGATGAGTCAAACAACAACAATAAAAAGGATGAAATAGAGGTGTTTTTGGACAGAAAAAACTGCAATGAAGGGTAACAAGGTTGCAATGAAGGCAACAAAAATTGTCACAATAAAGGTGACTTAGAATTTACTGTCTGAAGAAGGCTAAGGTTTATGCGGAAGCAAGTCTCTCAAGATCGAGAGCTCTGATACGATGTTGTAAATTGAATATTTGGTGGAATGCTTGAGTTATGTAATTTACATGGCATATATTCCTAGACTCTTAGATACATGAACATGCTCATAAATACATAATTATAATTCCAATAATTTCAACACACCCCTTGTGTTGTTTAATACAAAGTTCTACCTTCGAAAAGATTAATTTTTCCCTTATTAATTTTTTTTATAAGAAAATAATATTATATTTATTTGTTTGCCATTTTTATTATTTCTCAAATCAAAATTTTTTCCGTATATAAAACTATTTAGATTAATAATATTTTTTTTCGTATACTATTTTTGGATCATAATATTTGGATCATAAATACCACTCTTCATATATAAAAAGATTTAGATCAATAATAAATTTTTTCTGAATACAAATATTATTTTTGTTTAAATGTTGTTTACAAAAATATCTGGATCATCAATAGTAAATTTTCATATATAAAAATATTTAGATCAATAATAGATTTTTTTCCCGTATACCATTTATAAAAATATTTGGATTATAAATACTATTTTTCATATATAAAAATATTTATATCAATAGTAAATTTTCGTATATAAAAATATTTAGATCAGTAATAGATTTTCGCCCTTATAACATTTTTGAATAAAAAATATTTGGATTATAAATATCAATTTCCGTATATAAAAATATTTGGCAAAATACTCATTTTGGTCCCTTAGATATAGGTCATGGTTCACTTTGGTCCCTTATTTTTTTTGCGCCAAATTGGTCCCTTTATTTTCAAAACGATGCAAACAAGCCTCTTCCGTCCACTCCGTTAGTCAAAGTCTGTTAAAAGTCTACATGGCACATTTAACCAACTCGTGTGATGAATTTTATTTATTGTTGTTCATCTTCTTCCCCAAATTTTTAACAATGAAACCCTACCCATCAAATCAACCACAACTGCAAATTTCAGTACTGAACAATTCTGCTATTGGTAGACGACGTGCTTAATCTCTTACTCAACTAGTAACTACCAATCCAATCTAATATCACAACTTATAACACATATGAAAAGAACGACGAAAACAAAGCACAAACCCGACGGATAACTATGTAGAATACATCCAATGTCCCTTTATAGGGTAGTGTCTGAGATTTTAAAAACGTTTCACATTTAATATCTTATAGCATTAGAAAATAAAGAAACATAAATAGAAAAAAAAAATCATTAAAAAAAGAGAAACTGAGAAATAAGCATTGTCGTGTTAGCTTGAAAAGATGGCTTTCCATAAGCGTAGTGGTAGTAATGTCCGACAGCCTGGGCTTGAAGTCTCTTCAAACAGAAATTGAAGAAACATTGGAAAATAATGTCAATCGGTGATGTTTGAAAGAGGCGTTAGGTACCTTTACCATGTCCGACGGATTCATGATCACCGCCTAAAGCAAAGCCACACCGACAGCTGAAAGGGCGCGTTCTTGAAAACTGAGTTGGAGAAATCCATAGGAGAAAGAAGAATCAGAGGATGAATTTGAGAAATCCATAGGAGAAAGAGGTGACATAGGAGAACCGTGTAGAAAATTTCTATGATCGAACCGCTTTCTTATCCTTGGTAATTTAATACTATTACTCAACACAAAGCCTCATGTTTCCATCCTTTTTCTTTACTAACAGCACCGGAGCTCCCCACGACGATACACTTGGTCTGACAAACTTTTTCTCAAGTAGTTCTTCTAACTGCTTCTTCAATTCTGTTAACTCAAATGCAGACATCCTGTACGGTGTCATAGAAACAGGTCTGGTACCAGGTACAAGATCAATACCAAATTCAACTTCTCATTCTGGTGGTACATCTAGAATTTCATCAGGAAAAACTTCAGGAAACTCACGCACCACCTGCAACTCGTCAATTATAGCTTGATTCTCCATTGACAATGTTGCCATCAATGAAAACATCTCAGCTTCTTCCTTCAACAACTATCACAACTGCTTAGGCGACACCAAACTAGCTTCTTCTTCTTCAACAATTGAAAACCTCACAGACTTATTATAATAGTTAATATGAACATAGTTATGCTCTAACCAATTCATACCCAGAATCACATCCAACCCACTTAACGACAAACAAATTAAATCAACAGCAAAGTCCCTATCGAAGATTGACAAAGGACATTTCAAGCATACAAGGGAAGTAGTCACTGATCCCTTAGCTGGAACCTCAACTACCATTGTACCATTCATAGAAGACAATGCAAGACCTAATCTTTTAACGCAATCAGCAACAATGAAACAATGAGTAGCACCAGTATCAATAATAGTAATTAAAGGAGTACTATTTATGAAACATGTACCTCTGATCAGTTTGTCCTTATTGTCTGACGAATCACCAGCCAAAGCAAACACTTTCCCACTAGACTGTGCCTTCTTTGGTTTCTGACACTGACTCCCAATGTGTCCCTCTTCACCATAATTAAAACATATCATCTATTTGTGCTTGCAATCAGATATTGCATGCCCAGTCTTGCCACAACGGAAACACCTCTTCACCTCGGTAGTACAAACATTGCTCTTGTGACCAGCTTGCCCACATTTGTAACAAACAATACCAGCAGGAGAACCTCCCCCACTAGTTCTCTGACCCGGAGCTCTCTATTTACCCTTACCAGCTGGAGCATCATACGGTTTACCACGGTTTTGTTGATTCTTACCTCTCATATCACTGACAATCTTGTAGTAAGCATTGTTATCTTCTTCAAAAATCCGACAGCTATCCACCAAATTAGAGAAAACACGTATCTTGTGATATCCAATTGCTTTCTTGATCTCAGAGCGCAACCCGTTTTCAAACTTGATGCACTTCGAGAATTCAGTAGTTTCAATGCTATAATGCGGATAGAACTTGGCCAACTCCACAAACTTCGCAGCATACTCAGTAACAGACATATTACCCTGCTTCAGTTCAAGGAATTTAATTTCCTTCTTACCCCGAACATCTTCAGGATAATACTTCCTCAAAAATTCCCTATGGAACACAGCCCAAGTGACCTTCTCACCTGCAGCTTCTAATATTGCATTCGTTTCCAGCCACCAATCATCAGCCTCACTAGCTAACATATGAGTTCTATACCAGACCTTCTGCGCTGTAGTACAATTCATCACGCAAAAAATCCTCTCAATTTCCTTCAACCACTCTAGAGCACCATCAGGATCATGCTTGCCTTTGAATACCGGTGGATTCTCCCTCTGGAAGGTTGCCAAACTTCGGGATCCAGGATCCCCGCCAGCATTAGGTTGATTCTCCAAAGCATGAGCCATTGCTTCTAAAGCAGCAGCAATCACAACATCGTTCCTTCCAGCCATTTCAACTAAGCACTGCAACATAACCAACAGTTAGATACAAGTAATTAACAATACTCGATTGTTAAAGACACAACAACTTGGCCGGACAGACCGACCTGCTCTAATACCACTAATGAACACCCAAATTCTACCCAACGTTTTATAAATCAGAGTGCCAAAAATTCGACTTAAAACTTGAGGCATTACACTTTTCACAACTTGAAACCAACGGTAAAACAACTTATTCATAGCGGATACATAACACATAGTAATTAAGAAAACATTTGAAAAATATATAGTCTTCAACAGTTCAACTTTAATAAATCAAACCGCAGCGGATTCTCAACAGAAGTAATTGCAAAATAAGCATAACATCTTTTAACAACTGAAAACCACCAATACTTCTCAAAACCACAACTTTTATTCCAACGGAAAGAAATAATGTAAACATAAAAGAAAACAAGCGTTCATTTCCCCCCGAGTGCTACGTATCAGAGCGACGGCGCCATAAGCTACTAAATCTTTTACTCCTCGTTACCTGCACGTTACCAATATAAAGGTAACGACCAACAAAATAGAAAGGGTGAGATATCGAAAAATATAAGCAAAAGTATGATAATTCATATATTAGGTAAAGAATCATACAATAATTACTACTTCAATCAACAAAATACGACATCCAGCAAAGAAACGTAGTAGCCAACAACAATTTAGAATGCAACTCAAATGAGACTCGATTTATGCAAATGCACGTGGATCCATTTGGAGTAAACTCCCAACTTAAAATCTTGTCAGGTTATCGAGGCATTCAACAAGGCGTAAGCCTTCAACTTTCAACTTGTGCCAGTCCAGGCCAACATGGTGAGCATAACTCCAACTTAGAAAATGCAATGTATGAATGACATACACACAACAACACCAACAAATATTCAACTCATAATAATGCAATCAACTTCAATTTTCAACTTTGGCCATTTAAGCCTACAACTCAAATTTATCCAATTTGGGGATAAAACAACTTGTTCCGACAATACCTGCAATTTACAGCAATCTACGCAAAATTCAACAAACGACACAACTTTATTTAACTACGTGTATACGCGAACTGCCTGCAAAATTTCGTCCAATTCTGAGTAATTAATTTTACCGTTTAATTTGGCTAACACTCTAATTTCTGCACTATTTTTGCTCCCTATAATAATGCTGCTTAACTACAACAATCCTGTCAATTTTATGCTATCACCACTTTTCATTTTCCTGCGTTTTTATTTTACTCTACTGTACTGGTCTACACTTCCTGCTACTAACTTCTAATACTGCTCAAGTAATGTTCTATTATTAGTTTTTCCAGTCTGCTAAATTGCTTGTTGTATACTGCTATTGTTAATTTTACCTGCTATAATTTATCTGCCATGCTACACATAACCTACACATTCCTGCTATTAATTATATTGCATGATACATACCACTCCCAATTAAATAAGCTAACATCAACAGTAACTATGCCTAATGTAACACCCCTTCTAAATACCCGCGACTTTTTAAATAATAATCAGAGTTTTTAATCATAATTAAGAGGCGTCACAATTTAAATCATTCAAATTGACCAAACAGTTGTCATGCTTTCACTGAAGAATAAGCCATTGAATAAATCATACTTAAAGTTATGTTTAACAGCGGAAATGAACATAACCAAAATTCCGAATACATCATTCATAGTATTCCAGGATAATAACCAAAACATGATTCAAAAACATTAAAGAATTCCATTAAAGGATCTCAAAACAACCGTTTCCCCAGTGTTACATCTACCAGAGCACGACACTGACACGCGGATTAACTAACTGACTCGACTCTAGAGCTATCCTCACCAACTCCAAGCCGCTAATCACTTCGGATCTGAAATCGTTAAAGTAAGGATGAGATTTCAATTCAATATAACATGCATTATACGTTTCTAAATACAACAGAATAATCAGATTTATTAGTCCATTATCCAAACACATAACCATAGACAATTCATAACACATCTCACACAATTGACATGTAATATAACAAACAATGGAAATTGCAACACTGGAAACCATCCTAGCATGTTACAATTCCATATGCAATGCAGACTCTATGCATGTGGTACCAAATCGTGAACCGAGTTCACCCACTGCTCCGTTTACATGTGGAAAGACAGTGTAAATCCATGATTCGCCCATAGCCACTGGGTCAAGAATCTAGCCTCACTACCTCAATCTCCGGGTAAGTCTATTGGCTTAGCCAGTTCACTTTCGCACAATAGGAATGAACCAAATCAACAAATGCTTATGCATGCATCATAAAAGCATGCAACATTAATTCTCAGATCATGATATCAACATAAATCACATGATGTCAATTCACCAATGTATCACATTCAATCACAATGAATATCAAGATACAACATAGTAAGCATTAATATCTCATCCAGTAACTCAGACCATTGGTAATAGTTCCCCATTATCCTTTACTAATCACTCTTTTCAAAAATCGGAAGCTCGACTCTTTTTAAAATAATTTTAGCAAAATAATATTTTTCCCTTTTAAAAAGATAGTATTTTAAACTTAAGAAATAACGCCGAAAACGGCACTCGAATCGGAGTTACGGTTTAGAAAATATGAATTTTTGAAGTTTAAGTATCTTTGAAAAATTGCACATGGAACCCGGTTCCTACCTATACAGGAACCGGTTCCTATGAAGTTCAAAATCTCGCTCCCTGGTTTTTGTATGGGAACCCGGTTCCGACATAGACAAGAACCGGTTCCTGAGTCCAATTTTGCCCAGTTTTGCAAATTAACACTGGGAACTCGGTTCCTCCCCACAGGGAACCGGTTCCCACGACCTATAACAACATTTTCTGCTACTTTTGACAGCATTATGCATCCTTTATCATTTCCACACTTTCCAATACGAATTGTGACATTAGGAACACCAAATTATAATCATTTCACACCATTTTAACATCAAACAACATAGTTTACTCATCCCTATTAGTTATTCGACATACTAATGATCCTAATTCCATACACCGACACAAAATAGGGTTTCATTTTATAAACCTATGATCAATTTCCTAACATACCCAATTACCCGGTCGATTTCTAAAACTCATAAGGCATATTAATCGAAAGAAATCACCCCTTACCTCGCGATGATCTTCGATTTCTCTCGGCGTCGGCTTTTCCTCTCTTCTCTTCTCTTCTCCAATTCTACGTATAATGACTTTTCTCAAAAAAGACCTATTTTTCTTTCTTCTCCTTTTTATATTCCTTTTAATATTCCTTTATTTATTCCAATAAAATAAAACAAGTGGTAATTAGTAAGAGTAGAGTAATTTACTCCTCACACCCCTAATTACACCTCACACCTCCATATCTTCTTTTCTTTAATTAATCCCATTAATTCCGAAAATATAAATAATCAAGCCTTTAATTAATTAAATAATTAAATTCCTATTTATTTAATATTTGAATTAAATCGGGGTGTCACAACTCTCCCCCACTAAAAGAGTTTTCGTCCTCGAAAACATACCTTAGACGAAAAGTTCGGGATACGAGTCCTTCATCTGACTCTCCAGCTCCCAAGTTACATTTCCTTCAGCTGATCCTCCCCAAGCTACTCTCACCAGTGCTATCTCTTTACCACGCAGTTGCTTCACTTTCCGATCCTCGATTCTTGCAGGCACTGCTTCCACAGTCAAATCATCTCGTACCTGTACATCATCTAATTGAATCTCATGAGACGGATCCGCAATGTACCTCCTCAACTGAGATACATGGAAAACATCATGCAAATTCGCAAGCGACGCAAGCGACGGCGGTAAAGCAATCTGATAAGCAACTTTCCCAACTCTCTTGGTAATCTGAAACTAACCAATAAAACGCGGAGTCAACTTCTTTAACTTTAAAGCTCGACCAATACCAGTCATTGGAGTAACTCTCATGAACACTTGATCTCCTTCACTAAACTCAAGATCCTTCCTTCTCTTATCATGATAAATTTTCTGACGACTCTGAGAAGCCTTCATCTTCTCCTGAATCATCTTGATCTTTTCTGAAGTTTGTTGAACAATTTCTGGTCCAATCACCGCACTTTCTCCAGATTCATACCAACACAACGGTGTCCGACATCTCCTACCATACAATGCCTCAAACGGAGCCATACCAATGCTCGAATGAAAACTATTGTTGTAGGTAAACTCTATCAACGGTAAGTAGCTATCCCAAGCTCCACCTTTCTCTAACACACAAGCCCTCAACAAATCTTCTAACGACTGAATCGTCCTCTCCGTCTGACCATCTGTCTGTGGATGATATGCGGAACTCAATCGTAACTTAGTACCCAGAGCTTCCTGCAATCCTGTCCAGAACTTAGAAGTAAACCTCGGATCTCTATCCGACACAATACTAGAAGGAATACCATGTAGACTTACAATCTTTTCGACATACAATTCTGCCAACCTCTCCATCGGATAATCCATTCTTATCGGAATAAAGTGAGCAGATTTTGTCAACCTATCCACAATAACCCAGATAGAATCACAATTCTTTGCTGTCCTTGGCAAACCAGACACAAAATCCATAGAGATTCCATCCCATTTCCATTCCGGAACAAACAACGGTTCCATCAACCCTGACGGTTTCTGATGCTCAATCTTCGATTTCTGACACACTAAACAAGCATACACAAACTCAGCAATTTCCTTTTTCATTCCCGGCCACCAAAACAACTTTTTCAAATCATGGTACATTTTAGTAGCACCGGGATGAATACTCAACCCGCTACGATGTCCTTCTTCCAAGATACTCTTTCTGATCTCAGCAACATCCGGAACACACACTCTATCACCAAATCTCATAACGCCATTCTCATCAATTCTGAACTCGCCTCCTTGACCTTGGTTGATCAATGTCAACTTGTCAACTAGACCAACATCGGACTTCTGTCCATTTCTAATCTCTTCCAGAATACCACTAGTCAGCTTCAACATGTCCAATTTCACACTATTCGAAGTAGTTTCGCATACTAAACTCAAGTCTCTGAATTGTTCCACTAAATCCAATTCACGAACCATTAACATCGACATATGCAAAGACTTCCTGCTTAACGCATCTGCCACAACGTTTGCCTTACTAGGATGATAATTCAAACCAAAATCATAATCCTTGAGAAACTCTAACCATCTCCTCTGCCTCATATTCAACTCTTTCTGATCAAAGAGATACTTCAGGATCTTATGATCACTGAACACTTCAAACCGTGAACCATACAGATAATGCCTCCATAATTTCAACACAAACACAACAGCCGCCAACTCTAAATCATGAGTCGGGTAATTCCTTTCATGAGTCTTTAACTGTCTTGAAGCATAAGCCACAACTTGCCTATCTTGCATCAAAACACCTCCTAAACCCATTAAAGACGCATCACAATACACTACGAAAGATTCTTCCGGATTCGGCAAAATCAGAATCGGAGCACTAGTCAACCTCCTCTTCAATTCTTGGAATCCCTTCTCACAATCCATATCCCAAACAAATGCTTGACCTTTTCTCGTCAACTTAGTCAACGGTAAAGCTAACTTCGAAAATCCCTCAATGAATTTCCTGTAGTAACCTGCAAGACCAAGAAAACTACGAATCTCTGAAGCATTCTTCGGCGCCTCCCACTGAGATACCGCTTCTACTTTCGTAGGATCAACAGCAATGCCATTCTCAGAAATCACGTGACCAAGGAAACTTACTTCGCTTAACCAAAACTCACATTTAGACAACTTCGCATACAGCTTCTTCTCCTTCAACAATTCTAATACAATCCTAAGATGTTTTGCATGCTCCTCATCATTCTTTGAATAGATCAGGATGTCGTCAATAAACACCACCACAAACTTGTCAAGATACGGATGAAATATCCTGTTCATATACTCCATAAACACACCAGGTGCATTAGTAACTCCAAATGGCATAACAGAATATTCATAATGCCCATACCTCGTTCTAAACGCAGTCTTCTCTGAATATCTCCCGCCTTAACACGAATCTGATGATATCCAGACCTCAGATCAATCTTACTAAATACACAAGCTCCAACTAACTGATCCATCAAATCATCAATCCTCGGCAATGGATACCGATTCTTGATTGTCACTATATTCAACTGCCTGTAGTCAACACATAGTCTCATTGTACCTTCCTTCTTCTTAACCAACAATACCGGCGCACCCCATGGTGAAACACTAGGCCGAATAAACTTCTTCTCAAGCAACTCCTCTAACTGCTTCTTCAACTCTGACAACTCAGATGCCGACATGCGATAAGGCGCCATCGACACCGGACTAGTTCCAAGAATCAAATATATAGTAAACTCCACTTCTCTTTCAGGTGGTAACTCATTAACATCTTCCGGAAACACCTCTGGAAATTCATTAACCACAGGTAATTCACCACTCTTAGCCTTTCCTTTCACTTCCGTCGAAGAATATAACATAAACACCACAACACCATCTCTAACAGCTGAATTCATCTGCTTAACGGACATAGTCCCATCTTCCACTTTAACTTCTTCAGGAAATAAGACCGTCTTCTCAAAACAATTGATATGAACCTGGTTGAAGACCAACCAGTTCATTCCAAGGATAATATCAAGTTGTTCTAAAGGTAGGCACACTAAATCCATACCGAAACCTTTATCAAAAATAACAATAGGACAATTCCTACAAACGTACGAAGTAGTCATTGAACCCGACGCATGAGTGTCAATAACCATACTTCCATCCAAATTAGAAATTTCCAGATTCAATCTCTTAGCACAATCCAAAGAAATAAAAGAATGCGTCGCTCTAGTATCAATAATTGCTATTAAAGGTATGCCATTAATAAAACATGTACCTTTAATCAACCGATCATCAGGCTTAACATCTGATCCTGACAAAGCGAACACCTTCCCACCAGCTTGCTCTTTCTTTGGCTTAGTACACTGCGGACGAGTGTGTCCTTCTTCGCCACAGTTGTAACAGGTTATCCTTTTGGATCTACACTCAGCAGCTAAATGGCCAAATCTTCCACAGTTGTTGCACTTCCTCGCATCATTCTTGCATTCAGGAGCTCGGTGACCCAATTCACCACATCTGTAACACTTTACGGAAGAACCAGAAGAACCAGAGTCTCCCCCACTAGGCTTCTTCCAACCTCTAGATTTCTGATTATTTCTATCATATGGCTTACCACGATCCATATGTCTCTTGCCCTTACGATCAGCATAACTCTTGAGCATTCGACTTAGTACTAGCAAGATCTTCTTCCAGAATTCTACTACAGTCAACCAAATCAGGAAACCTTCTAATGCGCTGATACTTGATACCCTGCTTGATCTCATCACGCAAACCATTCTCAAACTTGATACATTTGGAAAATTCTCCATCTGCATCGTTAGGGTAATTAGCATAATACTTTGCTAATTCAGTAAACTTGGTTGCATACTCACTCACAGACTTGTTGCCTTACTTGAGCTCCAGAAACTCAATCTCTTTCTTACCCCGAATGTCTTCAGGAAACTACCTTCTCAGAAAAGCTCTCCTGAACACAACCCAAGTCAACGCAATTCCATCTTCCTCCATTTCAGTCCTGGTAGCAACCCACCAGTCATCAGCTTCCTCTGCCAGCATGTGAGTACCATACCTCACCTTCAGCTCTTCAGCACAATCAATCACTATGAAGATCCTCTCGATTTCCTTCAACCACTTCTGAGCACCCTCGGGATCATGCGTGCCCTTGAACAACAGAGGATTATTACTCTGAAAATTCCCCAATTGTCTGTCAGCACCAATCACAGCTCCCTGCTGATTCCCTCCGAGCACTCCAACTAACATTCCCAAAGCCTCAGCAATAGCATCGTCGTTCCTTCCGTTACCTCTTCCAGCCATTGTTCTGTAACATTACAAAACAATCTACATCAGCACACAAGTATCGACAGTGTTACTTACACTAGTCGCATACTAAAAGGGATAACGACACTAAGACAAGACCGACTATGCTCTGATACCACTATTGTAACACCCCTTCTAAATACCCGCGACTTTTTAAATAATAATCAGAGTTTTTAATCATAATTAAGAGGCGTCACAGTTTAAATCATTCAAATTGACCAAACAGTTGTCATGCTTTCACTGAAGAATAAACCATTGAATAAATCATACTTAAAGTTATGTTTAACAGCGGAAATGAACATAACCAAAATTCCGAATACATCATTCATAGTATTCCAGGATAATAACCAAAACATGATTCAAAAACATTAAAGAATTCCATTAAAGGATCTCAAAACAACCGTTTCCCCAGTGTTACATCTACCAGAGCACGACACTGACACGCGGATTAACTAACTGACTCGACTCTAGAGCTATCCTCACCAACTCCAAGCCGCTAATCACTTCGGATCTGAAATCGTTAAAGTAAGGGTGAGATTTCAATTCAATATAACATGCATTATACGTTTCTAAATACAACAGAATAATCAGATTTATTAGTCCATTATCCAAACACATAACCATAGACAATTCATAACACATCTCACACAATTGACATGTAATATAACAAACAATGGAAATTGCAACACTGGAAACCATCCTAGCATGTTACAATTCCATATGCAATGCAGACTCTATGCATGTGGTACCAAATCGTGAACCGAGTTCACCCACTGCTCCGTTTACATGTGGAAAGACAGTGTAAATCCATGATTCGCCCATAGCCACTGGGTCAAGAATCTAGCCTCACTACCTCAATCTCCGGGTAAGTCTATTGGCTTAGCCAGTTCACTTTCGCACAATAGGAATGAACCAAATCAACAAATGCTTATGCATGCATCATAAAAGCATGCAACATTAATTCTCAGATCATGATATCAACATAAATCACATGATGTCAATTCACCAATGTATCACATTCAATCACAATGAATATCAAGATACAACATAGTAAGCATTAATATCTCATCCAGTAACTCAGACCATTGGTAATAGTTCCCCATTATCCTTTACTAATCACTCTTTTCAAAAATCGGAAGCTCGACTCTTTTTAAAATAATTTTAGCAAAATAATATTTTTCCCTTTTAAAAAGATAGTATTTTAAACTTAAGAAATAACGCCGAAAACGGCACTCGAATCGGAGTTACGGTTTAGAAAATATGAATTTTTGAAGTTTACGTATTTTTGAAAAATTGCACATGGAACCCGGTTCCTACCTATACAGGAACCGGTTCCTATGAAGTTCAAAATCTCGCTCCCTGGTTTTTGTATGGGAACCCGGTTCCGACATAGACAAGAACCGGTTCCTGAGTCCAATTTTGCCCAGTTTTGCAAATTAACACTGGGAACTCGGTTCCTCCCCACAGGGAACCGGTTCCCACGACCTATAACAACATTTTCTGCTACTTTTGACAACATTATGCATC
Source organism: Vicia sativa (assembly GCA_021764765.1). Lineage (NCBI taxonomy): Eukaryota > Viridiplantae > Streptophyta > Magnoliopsida > Fabales > Fabaceae > Vicia > Vicia sativa. The sequence continues at coordinate 208,726,401 of CM038795.1, read as the reverse complement.
CTTTATCATTTCCACACTTTCCAATACGAATTGTGACATTAGGAACACCAAATTATAATCATTTCACACCATTTTAACATCAAACAACATAGTTTACTCATCCCTATTAGTTATTCGACATACTAATGATCCTAATTCCATACACCGACACAAAATAGGGTTTCATTCTATAAACCTATGATCAATTTCCTAACATACCCAATTACCCGGTCGATTTCTAAAACTCATAAGGCATATTAATCGAAAGAAATCACCCCTTACCTCGCGATGATCTTCGATTTCTCTCGGCGTCGGCTTTTCCTCTCTTCTCTTCTCTTCTCCAATTCTACGTATAATGACTTTTCTCCAAAAAGACCTATTTTTCTTTCTTCTCCTTTTTATATTCCTTTTAATATTCCTTTATTTATTCCAATAAAATAAAACAAGTGGTAATTAGTAAGAGTAGAGTAATTTACTCCTCACACCCCTAATTACACCTCACACCTCCATATCTTCTTTTCTTTAATTAATCCCATTAATTCCGAAAATATAAATAATCAAGCCTTTAATTAATTAAATAATTAAATTCCTATTTATTTAATATTTGAATTAAATCGGGGTGTCACACCTAACATGTCTAAGCCCTCCCATTCAGCCACGTGAACAAGAAACAAGGCAATGGAGTGTGAGGCGCCCACCCCCGGGGCCTGAGGCAGCCGCCCCCTGGCTGGTGGGGCCCACACGAATGTGCCTTCTAATTAATGGGGCTATCGTCCCCTTCTATCACCCACCTTTTGTTCCTTTTCATTCCAACATCGTGTAATTCTAAGGTCTTTCCAGAAACAGATTATATCACAGTACCAACTAACTTAATAACAATAATTCAACACAGTGGGTTCAATATTAGAACATTCAGGCAGCCATAAATTCATCGCAAAATACAATTAGCGGTAAAATTATATAACCCTAAACCCCACATAAAAACTATCATACAATTGATTATAGTAATCGAACCCCACCCCTTAACTTTGGATCGAAGGGAGCTCGAAAAATCGATCGGAAAAACGCTAATCTCGGACAGCCAATTGACACTGCTAGCAAATCCTATTCTCTCTTCTTTCCCTTTTTCTCCTCTCTGTTCGTGACTTTTTCTTTTCTTCTTACTGCTACTTGTTTCTTTTCTTTTATTTTCTATACTTCTAGTGCTACTTAGGTTATTAATAATGAGCCACTCACTTAAATTGGATCCATTTACTAAAACCCTTAAAATGCTAATTCACCCTTCTAAATAATTCAACCTTATTTAATTTATTAATTCTAAATAATAATTAAATTCTAATAATATTTTCCTTCTGACTAATTTTACCCGACTATCAACTCTAGCGATTCACCCTCAAATTCTACTTAATCACGAATTAATTGGAAATACTCAATAATATTAAATTAAATAATTTTAATTAATTACGGGTGTTACAAATTTCACCTTCAAGCGCCACAGACCGAAATCGTTCACTCCGGTGAACTTTTCAATCTCATACTTTTTCGAAGGCATCTTCTCCACGCTCATCGCACCAATTTATTGTGAATCTGATGCCTTAGAACAAAATATAAACTTGTTGCTTAGTTGATCAAGAAACAATTAGGGTAGGAAAAAAATGAAGAACACAATGAACACAAGAATTGATTATTAACTGCTATTCTTTCCTTACTCTTGAAATAAGATTACAAGTATACAAGAATAACAAATAACACTCTCACCCTAAAATAGGATTTGCAGTATGCAATGATGAGAGACTAGTATGTTATTTATAATAAACCTAACATACTAAACTGATGGGCTTTTATCACAAATATCCATTACAAGCTAACTTAGGGTACAATCTAACTTAACCAATTGGACATAACAAACATATCCAACTCGATGCTATCAATCCTAGCATCCTTCGACACTACAAGCTATAACACACTTCGACTACAGTTTGTAACACTTCGACAACAGCATGTGAGCAAACTTCGACTGCATGCAAAACTTTATCGAACTGTTGAACTAAGATACTACCTTCGACCGAATAGAGTTCGATCCAATATCTCACATAAGTCATTGAGTAATCTATATTACATAGTTAATAAAGCTAATGACACTTTAACTCACGTCTCATGAAGTTGTCTACAATGAATTAAAATGGTAATGGTAAGTGTTTCACAAATTATTGAAATGACTAAACATTTCAGCAACCTTTGAAATGACTAAACATTGAGACAAACAACTTTTTCAAAAGCTAGTGCCATGTTACAGTTATGAGTTGAACACGCGTTTTTACCAAAAGACCATCAAAATTGTTTCAAATTATTAGAGTCTTAACCAAACTTGATTCAAATTTAATTATTTTAGGTTATGTTTGGATTGACGGAACATAATGGAGCGGAACATGATGGAGCGGAGTGGAATATAGATTCCCCTCCATTGTTTGGTTAATTTATTTAAAATCTCTCATTCCATGGAACAAAAAAATAGAGAATTTAATGGAATGCATTCCATCACGTTCTATTCCATTCCATCCATTATTTACAAATCCAAACAATGAAACCTCATTAATTACCACTCCATTCCATTCGATATTCCATCGCATCCCACAAATGCAAACATAAATATAATTAGAATAAGATTGAGTTTTCCACTTCCACTCATTTTCTTATATTATAGATTTAGAATCTAGAATGTTGCATTTCATCACTTTATCGTTAATAAAACCCAGAGACAAAGAAAAAAGACGAGTAACCAAGCAGTAAAAATGGCAGTATTAACAGAAATAGAGGAAGATGAACTCGACGAAGAACCAGGCGAGGTTATCGAATCAGCACCGCCTCAAAAGATTGGCGAAGAGAGACAACTCACTACCAATTCACCCATCAAAAAGAAGCTCCTCAAACGCGGACTCGGGTGGGAAACCCCCAATTTCAACGATCATGTTACTGGTTAGTGGTTAATCACACTCATCTTTAAATGTTTATCTATCACTAAGCTAAAAGTTCTTTTTTTCAAATGCAGTTCATTATGTTGGAACTTTGCTTGATGGAACAATGTTGGGTTCCACTAGGGTTTCGGATTCTCCTGTCACGTTTACACTTGGCCAAAGTAAGTGAAAAGTTGATAATCATTTAGTTTTGTTATAGTTTCAGTAAAAAAAATGTTTTTTTTGTTATTGTTCATTGGAATTTTCATGTGGGTGTCATCATTTTGATTGTCTGTGAGGAATTGTGTTTGAGGAGCTAATTCCGTAATGTAAATGTGGGTGTGATTTAGATTTGTTTATTTGTTGATGGGTTTGATAGGTGAAGTGTATGCTGGATTGGATGATGGGATTGTCACCATGAAGAAGGGAGAGGTGGCGTTGTTTACATTACCTGCTGCCGAGTCGGGAGGCATTTCGGGAGACAACAATTCGGTTGTGCGGTTTGAGGTGGAACTCGTTTCTTGGATCACAGTGGTGGATGTTTGCAAAGATGGTGGAATTATCAAGAAAATTATGGAGAAGGGGAAAGGGAGTGATCGACCCGGTGATCTTGATGAAGTTCTTGGTATTCTAAAGGCTGCTTATACATTATTCTTTTGCTTCTTCCCACTTGTCAACAAGTTGAGAGTTATTATGTTATCCATTTTAATGACATTTTGCTTCTTCCAACTTGTCAACAAGTTGAGCGTTATTGATTTATCCATTTTGTCGTGTGTTTTAAATTTGAAGATTGTGTTGGCTTATTAGTCTTTTTTACTATAGTGAAGTATCAGGTGGCACTAGTAGACGGCACTGTTGTTGCAGAAACACCGGAAGGAGGAGTTGAATTCTATGTGAACGATGGTAACATTTATGAGCTGTACTCCTATTTTATTTCACTGAGCAGTGAATATAATTTCATTTTTTATCTCATTGGAACAAATTGTTTTATTGATTGAAGGTCATCTTCTTCCTAGATTGCCGAAAGTGATCATGACTATGACTAGGGGAGAGAAGGCTGAATTAATTTTTCAACCTCAATGTACGCCCGTAGTTGTTTTACTACATCTATAGTATCTGTTTTTTACCTTTCTTGTAACCAAATGAAAGGTTTCTTTTACGATCATATGTCCCCTCATTCTTTTAAGAGGCGTGAAGTTTCGTTTTCGGGTGCATCACTCTAATTGAAATTAAATGGGGTAGCCATCTTTGTGCTCCATTGAAATTTCCGTTTTCTTCTCTGTGTTAGTTACTACAACCGTACAACGTAATTGGTATTGATAAATTGATTGTAAAACGAAACTTTAAATTATCAAATATTTGTGGTCCAATATCTCAAATAATCACTTTGGAATTGTTTTCCTATGGTGAGTGTAGATGCCTTTGGGGAGACAGGGAGAGAAGCTGGCAGCGGGTTCCATTCAATTCCCCCAAACTCAGTGTTGCATGTTAATATTGAATTGGTTTCCTTCAAGTCTGTCGTAAATGTTACTGGTGACTCTATGGTGATTAAGAAAATTTTGAAAGAAGGGGAGGGTGCTTTCACAGCCAACGAGGGTGCAAATGTCACTGGTATGATAATAACCCAAGTTTCACTATTGGTTCAGTTGATTTAAATCAGAATGACTCCAGAATTATAAGAATTGAAGTCACGTTGTCGAGTCACCATAGAGTCACGTGACTGTAAGAATGATCCTCATTTTACTAACTGGTTTTGTTAAAATTGACACGGCAGTCAGTTACACAGCTATGCTAGAAGATGGCACTGTATTTGAGAAAAGAGGCGAAACACAGCCCTTGAAATTCATAACTGATGAAGGTGGGTTTATTCTTTAATATCTCAACCACACTCTTACATGCTTTTTGTTACCCCTTATATTGAATTGTTTATGACTTATAGGAAGTGATGATACTTGTATTTTTATTTTTCTATTTGTAGAACAAGTGATTACCGGTCTAGACCGAGCAGTGGCAACAATGAAAAAGGGCGAGAAGGCCATAGTTAGCATACATCCTGATTATGCATTTGGAAATGTGGAAGTGAGAGAAAATCTGGTTATTGTGCCACCAGGCTCAAAAGTAGTCTATGACATAGAAATGATAGATTTTATTAAGGTAAAAAGAAAGATAATCTCTGCATTGGCACTTTGACGTATTAGAGTTTTTTCTATTGACTATCCCCTCCGATTCAAAGTGGATGTTGTCTAAGGTTTTTACACATTTGAAGAAAGAAAATAGCCATTTTACGAAACTGTCCTTATTAACTATGACACTCATTGTGAAAAGGAGGGAGTATGATGGAAGTTAAATCATTTACTGCAGAATGGAGAAAACAAAGTGACTTGCTGTATGCTTTAGTTTCTTTGCTGTATAGTTTGTCATTTAGCACATACACGTGTCTGTCTACGTCGGTTTCAATAACATTAACTTTTATTTTATTCAAATTCAAAGGAGAAAGCACCATGGGAGTTAAATAATACTGAGAAAATTGAGGTAGCCGGGAGGAAGAAAGAAGAAGGAAATTTATTATTTAAAAGTGGCAAATATCAGCGAGCAGCGAAAAAGTATGATAAGGTAAATCTCTTACCTGCAATGGCTTAAACTTTTCAAGTTCAATTAATGTTTTTTTTTAGTATGTTCTTTGGTCCAAAATAATCCATGATCCTATTTCTCTCTCAGGCTGCTGATTTTGTTAGTGAAGATGGATCCTTTGGTGATGATGAGCAAAAGCTAGCTAAATCGTTGAGAGTTTCATGCTGGTTGAATGGTGGAGCTTGTTGTCTTAAACTGAATGACTTTTCTGGAGCAATCAAACTATGTACGCAGGTAACAGCCACTCGAGTCATTAGGCAAAGTTGAGCTAATGCATGAAATTGTACTAGTTAACGACTACGGTTATCAAAGCCGAGTTAACGCACTTAACAAAAGTTTAAAATATTATACAAGTATACAACTATTGTTAAACTGTAATACAGCTGAGAAAGAAGTGAACTTTTAGAAATGTTATAATCCTCATATCATGCTTCTCTTACTTTTTTCATCAGGTGCTTGATGTTGAGTTTCATAACGTGAAAGCTTTGTATAGACGAGCGCAAGCATATATAGAGACGGGAGACTTTCTTTTAGCAGATGTAGACATCAAGAAAGCTCTTGAGGTGGATCCACAAAACAGGTACATGTAAATGATTGATTTGATTCTGCAGAGAAATTTGTTAATGGATTAAAAGCTAATCACTGGGTGAACATCAATTTTCATTTTCCAGGGAGGTAAAGATACTGAAAATGAAAGTGAAGCAACTTCAAGCTGATAGTGACAAAAAAGATGCGAAACTGTATGAAAATATGTTTGCCCATAAAACCAAGGTGATAAGTGTTTAAAGTGGATAACTTATGCTAATCTCAGTTCCCATTGTTTTCTTAATTCTGTAAAGTGAATTTCTAATTTCTAATATCTAATTAAAACTGTTATTGCCGTGCTCATGCAGAGATTGAAGGTTGAGAAAGAAGAGGATGAAGTGGACAATGTTGGTGACAGTGCAGCTCCTTCTGATGGTGGTTTAATTATTGATTCTTGTTGAATCTGTATAGTTTTTATGCTTCTAACAAAAGAAAATATACAATATGTTGCACATATGGTCACCCAACATTTTAAAAAATTTGACGAGTTGTGAATATTGATTAAATTTTAATTCATTCCTATCCTTCGACATGAAATGAATGGTTACATTAAAAAATGTCTCAATTCCAATGTCGGCATGATCGCTGGGCTAGTTTTTTGAGACCGAAAATCCATTGCGATTTAGCCGTCTCTAAGAACGTGCATGACAAATTCAGGCACACCTTGGCATAATGGACAGCTACTTATTAGTCTCCATCTCATGCCAAATATTGCAAATGACTCCCCAAACTATGGAACATTTGTTTCTCAGTTGAACTTTAAGGAGACCATGAATATTGCAAATTGCCAAATACTATTAGCCTCCAAGGTCTTTTTTTCTCCTCAATTTCCTGGATTTCACTCAAATTATTAACAAGAGTTTGAGGTGTATTTCTAGAAAAGAAAACCTTGAAATTATTGAGATTCACCTTCAGGCCAGAGTGATAACAAAATTCATTGAGTACTTCATCGATTAAAATGACTAGTTCAAACTAGTATAAATAATTGAATTAAAAATCTGTTTCAAACAAATTCGAATATCCCTAAAGTTTCAAACATACATATCAAATTCGAACATTAAAGTAGAGATTAAAATATCAACTTCTTAATCAAATAATAAATATTGTTAAATTTTTAAAAATATTATAAATTTACAACATAGTAGGTTCGATAACAAGTCGAGAGATAAATATTAGTGTTTCTATTATTTGTCCAATATCCATCATATAAAATAAGAAGAAAAAAATTCAAATTCAAATTCAAACTTAATCAAAGTAGATTTCGTGATGTTTGTCAAACACAAGATGAATATGGGATGTATCCATAAGTATCAAACATATTAATATAGTCTATAACTTGTGTGCCAAGCAATTCATTCACAAAAAAAATATAGCCTTGGCTGCCAAGGCAAAATGAAAAAAAAGAAAATCAAGTCACAATAAACTATGAGCTCTAACAATCCATCTAACTTCATACATAATTAAATTATATGATAATGATTAATGCATTTTCATCTTAACTTTTTATTCAAATAAAAACAAAAAAATAATTAATACCTTACAATAAATATGAATTCATAACCACATCTAAGTTACAAAATTATTTTTTTGGGCCACGTAACAAAAAAAACTGAAAAGCTAATTGGGCTTTCTCAGAAAAAAACCCATTATATAAATAAGCGAAACCCACCGCGCTTAAATCTCAGAACAAACCTAACTATGGCCGTCTTCTCGTTCCGCATTTTCACTGCCCTATTATTCTCTTCCTAATCACTTCTCACTTCTTCACTCTCTCTCTCTCTTCCTTCCATTCCTCCTCCATGGACAGGATCAAGGTCAAGTACCAGCTCAAAAACGAAGACTGGAAACCCTCACCAATCACAGCTCTCGCCACAAGCATCGACGGCTCACGCGTCGCCGCTTCACGCGAGGACGCTTCCTTGGAGCTTTGGCTCGTTTCTCCCAATACAATAGGCTGGCACTGTCAATTGGTACTAATTCACTACTACTACTACTACTACTGTTACAGTTAACCTGTTTTTGAATTTTTTGTATTGATTAGTGTTGATGATGTGGTTGTTTTGGTTTTGTAGACTATTCATGGTGATCCTAATAGAATTGTATCGTCGCTTGTTTGGTGTCCTGGTGCGGAGAAAGAGTTTCCGCATGGAAGGTTGTTTTCTTCTAATATTGATGGCTCTGTTTCGTTTTGGGATCTCTCTCACTTGAAGCAAACGGTATAATTATCATTATGCTTATTATTCTGTTACTTTTCTTTTTGTTTATCAGTGAAGATTTTGAGCTTTTAAGGGATTTCAGTTGGATTATTTACAATTGACAGTTGTTAGCTAGTTAGGGCTGTTTGAATATACAACTTAATTAAGTGCTTATGTAGAAGCTAATATTGTTCCGGCATAAGTTATAATTTGTTTGCATATGCTATATTGCAGAACTTGTGAAATTAAGGTGAAAATAGTTCATGGGCTTGCCATTAGTTGATTCCACAAATTCATTTGTAGGTAGATAAGCTTAAAAAAGCTTATTTAGATAAACAGGAGAATTTTTTAATCTCATGAAGCTTACTAGATGTTAGGTATATAGTTGGGTTTGTCTGGTAGTGTGAGAGGCTGTTATGGTTTAAATAGGCGGCATTTTTTTTTCTCATTTTATTTGACTCTTTTGATCATTGGTGTTAATGTTTTTGTTATTTTGTTTGTCTGACATGGCACTGTTATTGCAGATGGTGCTTGAATCTAATGGCGTGTCAATCTGGCAAATGGCTGTGGCTCTGTCGAAAAGTGATGATGGCGAAACCAATGGTGTTCACATGGAAAATGGTTTTTCGAAGAGATTTCTTAATGGTTTTGATGAACATGAGGACACTGAAAGTGATGAGGATTCCGATTCACCTGAAGTTCTAAAGCAATCCAGTTTAGACAGTCCAAGAGTAGCAGTTGCTTTTGATGATGGATGTGTTAGAATTTACACTATATCTGAGGATAATGAGTTTATATACTTAAAATCCTTGCCCCGGGTCACAGGTTAGATTTTCTTTGGCTTGAGTTTTTTTCTTATGTTATGCTTGAATCCCATTGGAGAATGATTTATGGTATTGTTTTCAGGACGAGTTTTAAGTGTGGCTTGGAGTGACGATGCTAAATTCATATTTTCTGGAAGCAGTGATGGGTATGTATTAATATTGTGTTTGGTGTTGTCATATAGATCATTGTGTTACTTTGATTTAGCACCACTGAGTTATAAGGACTATAGTTTATATCCTATTTTCTTTCACTAGAATCAAAGTTTCATGTTTAATTCTTAAAAAAAGTTAGCATATTATGAAGCATCATTATCCACTTTTCTTTTATAATAAAATAAAATTGATATTACTTAGGTAAATATGATCACATGTTTCTCCTTATATAGCTAAATACAAATTAAGAACATGTTTCTCCTTATATAACTTTTTTCTGTTTACTCATAGGATAATACGTATCTGGAATGCCAAATCAGGTCTTGAAGCCCATAGGATTCCAGCTAGACTGGGTAGTGACAGTGGACATGAACTTTGTATATGGTCACTACTGTATTTAAGGTGATAACAACCACATCTTTTTGTTTGATTGTTTAAGATGTGCATACTTTTACAATTCATATTTACTCTATTGCTTTGATTTTAGTATTGGAATTTGGAGTACCACTGCCTGTTTCCTACCCGTGTTGCTGATTTAGTTATTATTTAGGTCTGGGACACTTGTTAGTGGAGACAGCAGTGGGAGCGTCCAGTTTTGGGACTGCCAACTTGGAGCTCCGTCTCAAGAACCTATAACTCGTCACAAGGGAGATGTACATGCTCTGGCAGCAGCCCCTAATCACAATATGGTGTTCTCTGCCGGTTCTGATGGAAAGGTATGTAGTTCCAAAACTTGTGACTTGTTATGAACCATGGTAATTGATCTTTTTAACACCAAAAGAGAGTGAATGACTGGTTGATATTTTTTTCTCCATTTTAATCCATGTAATGAAACTGATGAGCCATTCTTTTGTTCCTTTTAATTAATATTAAATGGCATAGTGATAAAATGTTTGTTTCACTTTTTATATGAAGGTTGTTCTTTATAAACTGTCTTCATCAACCACAGAGAAAGAGAATTGGATATACGTTGATTATAAAAAAGGTCATTCACATGATGTCCGAGCCTTGACTGTTGCTGTGCCAATTAGCCAAGAAGGTCTGTTTGAAAGATCTATTGCTTTATTATTTTACTTTCTACTCTGAAATGGTATTAACGAGGGCATGCTTGGATGAGCTTGTTTGCAAAATCTGTATTTTGAGAGAGTAATTACAAAAGTAGTTTTAGAGAAAGATGAAAAGTGCATATTAATGTTTTTTTCCAAGAATCTGTATAGCTTAACTGATAGTTCTTTTCAGTACATAAATTTTTTTTCCTTGCTGTAGAAACGCTTATCAAAACAGATTATATTTTTTTCTTTTTACATTTTGTCATTTCTCTTCCTTAACCATGGATTTCTTCTGTTTGGCAGATGTTTTGCCTGCTGAAAGGATAAAAAAACCTCGTTATGAAGTAAAGCCGGATGATTCTTGTTACCACAAATGGGCTCATTCAGGGCATCCCATGCTTATCTCAGCCGGAGATGACACCAAACTCTATGCGTATGCTGTTAAAGAATTCACCGGGTTTAAACCTCATTGTATCTGTCCTGTGCCTCAGAGAACACCCATTCAAGTAGCGCTTAATACTTCCTTCAATCAATCACCAATGCTTTTACTGCAGTCTTCACATTGGATTGAAGTCCGTTTGCTACATCTCAAAAATGTTCGCAGAACTGGAGACTATGCAAAGGCTGAAAGTGTTGGCCGATTCAAGATAAAGGCATCTCGTAAGATAATTTGCAGCTCCCTTGCTAATTCAGGGAAGTTTTTTGCATATTCAGATAATGAAAAGACTATTCTTTATAAAGTGGAGAGATCCGAAGTTGGTAATATTAAATGGAGTTTTGGCAAAAGGAAGCTTCCGGAGAGATTACCAACTGCCCATTCAATGATTTTTTCTCATGACTCTTCTTGGTTGATAGTAGCTGGCCTTGATAGAAGAATATATGTAAGTTAGCAATATTCTTCATCTCTAAATTTATGTTATAGTAAACTTTCTGTATTATGCATAGTGTGGATGCTTTACATCACTTCCCATTAGTTTCTACACTCCTTTTTATTGTATGTTTCCTTGATTATCGTTGTAAGATTTAACTTTTCTGATCTTGAACCTGTTTACATCGTTATTTGATCATTTCTGAAACCCGTAATTCCTGGTTCCTGATGTCTGCCATTTTTGTTTTTTCTCATGATGTATGTTCATAGGATTTAAACTTAACTTTGATTCCAAATTAGCTTCTTTCTGAAAAGAAAGTGTTGGTGCAGACTTTAAAGTTCTATGATAGCTGGATTAAGCATGTCTTTTGTTCATTGATTCGGTTTGCTTTGAATGTTTTAAGGTTGTGGATGCCAATAGCTCGGAACTGGTACATACTTTTACACCATTTCGTGAATCAAAAGATGATGGATTATCACCAGCCGAACCACCCATCACAAAATTGTGTACTAGTTCTGATAGACAGTGGTTGGCCGCCGTGAATTGCTTTGGGGATATATATGTATTTAACTTGGAGACACTAAGGTATTTCTCTAATTTTCTCAACTTGTTAGTTGAGACACTTGCTACTTAAATTGCTTTGCTGCAGGTAGCTAGAATAGACCATACTTTAGGTTAAGGAAAATGCAAAATAAAAATCACTTTTAGGAAGATACAATAAAATGCACAGAACTTATATGCTTCACAGCATCAATCATTTGTTTTGGTCCAATAATAGCTAGGGAACATCTTTCATGCTCTTTGATTTTCATGATGTGGGAGTCTTTCTATCATTAACTTGATATCCCTACTATGTAGATCATCTTTCATGAAATAATTTTTTTTTATTGAACAGGCAGCACTGGTTCATTTCGAGATTGGATGGTGCCTCTGTTACAGCGGCTGGATTTCCACCTCAGAACAGTAATGTACTGATAGTTACAACTTCTTCAAATCAAGTGTATGCATTCGATGTAGAGGCCAGACAATTGGGGGAATGGTCGATGCGGAATACATTTGTTCTTCCCAAGAGATTTCACGAGTTTCCAGGTGAAGTCATAGGACTTTCATTCCCTCCCTCTTCAACTTCATCTTCAGTAATGGTCTATAGCTCCAGGTATGTTTTTTTAATATAACGTGATGACATAATTTTACATGAGCCAATAATAAAATAATGTTTATTTGGGATTTTTGATATCACAAATATCCATGATTTTAGAATATCTGCAATCCTTCCTTTTCAGCATTGGATTTTTGATATCACAAATATCCATGATTTTAGAATATCTGCAATCCTTCCTTTTCAGCATTGAAACTTTGAGAATATCATATGTATGTTGTTTTATACTTTGCTTATCTTATTTCTCATCTTTTGAAATTGTTCAATCTTCAGGGCGATGTGCTTGATCGAATTCGGCTTGCCAGTGAATCAAGATGAAGGTACTCGAGATTCAGTGGTCAAGAATTCACCTAAAATAAATTCAGTGGTCAAGAATTCACCTAATATAAACGGCAAGAATTCACCTAAGATAAATGGCATGAAGATTAAATTGAGGAAGAACTTTGAAAATTTTGAAGTTTTGCCGTTAGAAGAAGATAGAGTATTATACCTATCCCATATTTCAAATAGTCTCTTCTTTATGATAGAAAAACCATGGTCTGATGTAGTCAAAAGCTTAGAAGTTCAACCTGTCCACAGACATATTTATGGGACTTAGGCTTCCAAATAGAATTGTTCTCAGCTTTAGGGGATTCATCATTGTGATAAATGTCCCATTTTGTTGTTTCACTTTCTATCTCCATTGCTGGGATGAAGAATCATGTATTGTGTTGTCATAATCAATTTTGTTCTATTAATATTAGTTTTATACACTTCATTTTTTTTAAAATTTTGCTTCACTTAACATGTGTAAGTTACAAGGAAAGGTAGCCGTTCATTCAAAAATTTTGCACCTATTATTTGTATTTGTTTAATATTCTGACATTGTTAAATGTTCAAGACTAATGACAGTGTTTAAGCATAAATGGCATTCCTAACCATAAGCAAGTAAAATACTAGTTTCAGCATATACATTAGAAATTTAATGAATTCAAAAATAATTGCGTGTGCTACTGTAGTATAGTTTTACTCCTGTATCCTAATTGATTCTTGTCATTGGACCATTATTGTTAGGGGTGTAACTGATTCGGTTTGGACTAATTTATGATCAAATTTGTTCGAATTGATGATATCTCTATTGGTTTGATTTGATTTTTAATGTTTTAAAATTGGAACTAAACTAATTGATTTGGTTTGGAACCAAACTAATTGATTTGGTTTGGTTTGGTTGATCGGTTTTTAACACTTATTTTTAAATATTATATTCATCGATTTATTATTTGTTATCATTATTTTTGTTATACTTTACTTTTGTTTTTAAATAATACATTTCATATAATATAAATTATATAAATTATATGAAGTATTGACATAATTTTTATACGTCATGAAATTAGCATTTGGCATGAAAAGGTTGGGAATAGGGATGACAAAAAAATCTGTACCTGTGGATACCCGTCATGGATATGGATATGATGTTTAAATGGATATTCATGGATAGAATAAACGGATATTTGATTACTCGATTATTTACGGATACAAATATGGATTTGATGGTACCCGTGGATATCCATATCCGTTAATAATTAGAAAAAAATATTTAAATGTTAATTTGTTTGATTAAAACTATTATTGTTATTTTCTTAAATATGATATATTATTATTATTATTATTATTATTATTATTATTATTATTATTATTATTATTATTATTATTATTATTATTATTACTATTATTATTATTATTATTATTATTATTATTATTATTATTATTATTATTATTATTATTATTATTATTATTATTATTATTATTATTATTACTCTTATTATTATTATTATTATTATTATTATTATTATTATTACTATTATTATTATTATTATTACTATTATTATTATTATTATTATTATTATTATTATTATTATTATTATTATTATTATTATTATTATTATTATTATTATTATTATTATTATTATTATTATTATTATTATTTGGATAAAAGAAGAAATAAAATGAAAGTGATTTATTTTTGTTAATATTTATTATGTGTTAACTTTAAAAATATTTTTTTTGACTTTAAAAGAGATTCAAAAATAGTTATTTAATTGTACATATTTTTAAAATATATTTAAATAATAATATTCATAGATACCCGTTAATACTCACAGATATCTCAAAATTAACGGATATATCTAACGGGTACCCGCACGGATATGGGAAGGGTACAAATATCATCTTTACTAAATAGAGTGGATAGCGGGAGACTAGTACGTTTCAATACACATAATTAACGTGTTTCACATATCGAACACACATAAAAAGAGTTTTGTAACAAGACTAGAAGAAAATTCGTTGCAAGAGAAACTTAAAGGGTAATAAAAAGAAGAAAACTAATGAAGAGAACTTGAACACAAATAAGGAAATCATAACCTATAAGAATGACGATGACGAGAGAAACAATGCTGGCGGACAACCATAGTAGTAGTTTGACGAGAGTAAGTTTTTATGGCTTATGATTTCTTTTTTTTTTTTCGAGTTTGGTTTTACTTACATATTTTGTTCAAAGAAAATATAAAAAAAAGAAGAAAAAGTATTTGATTAATATAAATTTTGGACTTAATATTGAGCTAAATAAAATATTAAATAGATATTTATAGTCATTGGTTTAACGATTTTTAAAAATTAAAATTGAGAACCAACCAAACCACTTTACTTTTAATTGGTTTGGTTTAATTTTTGAACCAAATCAAAAACATTCCATTTATTTTCAATTTGGTTTAATTTAGATTGTCGGTTTAATTGATTTTTCCTAATCCGCTTACACGCATAATTATTGTATGAATAATTAAATTACATTTCAAAAACATCATTGTAGCAATATTGAAGAATATTATTTCCTCAATTGCTCATTAATTGTGGTAATATTTAAATAATATTGTACCCTCCATTTTTATTTATGGTCACATTATATATATTTTCATATTAATCTTGTTTATAAAATGTAATGTAACGCTAATTATAAATTCGTCAAACATAGTTTTACTTATTACAGAGAGATTATAATTTAAAATAACAAATAATTAATATTGTTATAGGAAAATGAAAAATATAAATATAAAATTAATCAAATAAAAAGTAAAAATAAGTCACGTATTTGAGCTAGTAGAAAATGTCATTTCACTAGAGATGAATCATTTATGTATTATTTAAGTTCAATTTTTGGTATAAATAAGATTTGATCAATGAGTCGTTTCTTTGAATTAATGAAATTAGATTAGTCAATTAAAATTGATTGATTCGAAAAAAATTCTGAGAGAGGATTTAATTGCAGTATCTATATAATTGCACTCTCTCACAAAATAAATGTTTTATCAATCATAAAAAATTATCTCAAAATAATAGTCTCTTCATTTTTTCAATGTAACATTCATTACTAACTTTTATCAATTTTATGTTTTTCTAGCCATAAAAAATCACTACAAGAAAAATGATATTCAGCCACGTAATTAACTGAATAACGTTGATGGCAGTCAGTTTGTTCAGATAAAGTAAAAACAGTTGCGGCGTGGAAATCATGTGACAAGAAAAAATATAATTTAAAATAAATAAAGTTGTCTAACGTTCAGATGGTGGGAAATTTGAAATTTGGGAAAAGTATGTTGCGACGTGGTATTCACGTCGCAACATTTAAGCATTAATTTCTCCCTTTGAAAGTCAGAATGTGCTGGCACGTGAAGAGTGAGATTATATCCGTTGGGATTGTTGCGGCGTGAAATACACGTGGCAACGTTGCGGCGTGAATTTCACGTCACTATATATAAGTTGAATTAAAAATCACGTTTCACAAAGTCAGTGGGTCTTTAGTTTTTCAAAACTGAACTCATTTCTTCTTCCTCTACCCACACCATTGTTAACATCCTCCTCCAAACCACCCCTTTCCTTTCTTCTTCCTCCATTCTGCTTCCTCTACCCACAACATCCATTGTTACAACACCTCCAGTAAATATAATTATATTTTGTTGATATGATTTTATTTTTTGTATTATTTGGTTGTAATGTATTTTAATTTTTGTTTGATTTGAATAGAAGGTTGGAGAAGAAGATATATTGGACTAGATGTTGAAGGAGTTTGAAGAATAGAGGTATTTGTTGCTATTTTTTTTTTTTTATATTTGGTATAATTTCTGAATTTATTAGGATTTTTTAGGATTTTTTAGGATTTTTGAAGAATAGAAGATATATTAGAAATTTTTATATTTGCTATTAATTAGTAGTATAAATATTATGTAAAAATATAATTTTTGAAGAATAGGATTTTTTATAGGATTTTTTATAAATATTAATTAGTAGGATTTTTTATATTAGGATTTTTGAAGAATAGAAAATATAATTTCTGAATTTAATTTTTTGTATTGAATAAAAATATATTTAAAAACTATTTTAATATGTATATATTTAATAAAAACAGTTTTAATAAAAATATAATGTTTTAATATATTTTGAAAACTGTTTTAATATGTATTCTAACTAAAATTTATATATTTAATCTTATTATGTTAAAAGTCTATTATAATTATGTATATATAAAAAATAGTATAATATAATAAAAATAGTATAATATGGTAAAAACATTATATATTTGATGTTAATATATTTTTTAAAACAAATATAATACTATATTTTTAAAACAATTATAATAAAATTGTATTATATGTTAATAAAAATATTTAAATAGCATATAGAATGTTAATAAATTTAATAATGAATTTAATAGACTATATTAATAGTATATTTAATAGTATATAATAAAAAAATTTATATATTAAAAATACTTTAAATAAAAGAATATGTTTATGTTTAATTAATAGTATACATAGTATATTTTTAGTAGTAATAAGAACAATAACAATATGTTTAAGATTATTAGTAAGTTGATTATTTAATATTTCTAATTAAAAAGATTTTGATTATATAAATTTGCAGTAAATGGAATATTATAGGTATTATCGTAGTTGGATGTACGATAGACTATATCCAGGAAGACACACACTTAAACCCAATTTTATAGACGGAGTTAATGGTTTTATCACGTGGGCGTTTGCTCAGGAACGTTGTCGAAGTGAAGGAGGAGTTAGGTGTCCTTGTCTTAAATGTGGATGTAGATATATAATTAGTGACCCAGAGGAAATAACACATCATTTGCATAGAAAAGGTTTCATTGAAAATTATTGAGTTTGGACGTATAATGGTGAAACACTGCCGAGTAATATTGTACCAGAGACTAGCAACACAGATGCTTCAAGTAGTCGACCGCCTATGCAACCGCCTATGGAATTTCAGGAAAACTTTAATCTGATAGGTGACATGGTTGAGGACGCTTTTTGTGTTAACGTGACCTATGATCAACCCGAAGATTTTGACGGGGAAGAGTTGCCGAATGAGGAAGCACAAAGATTTTATCAGTTGTTGAATGAGATGAATACGCCGTTGTTTGATGGGTCGTCAGACTCAAAGCTATCAATGTGTGTGAGATTATTGGCTGCCAAGTCAGATTAGAATGTTCCTGATCAGTGTTTGGAGCACTTCGCAAAAATGATGTTGGACTTAACTGCAACAAAGGACAACTTGCCGGCGAGTTTCTATGATGCAAAGAAGTTGGTGTCGAAGTTGGGTTTAACAGTAAGAAAGATTGATTGTTGCATTAATGGTTGCATGTTGTTTTATGACAATGAGTTTGATACTCAAGATGGATCGTTGGAGGAATGTAAGTTTTGTCAGAGTCCAAGATATAAAGTTCGTGAGAGCCATTAATGATGCAAAAACGTGTAGCGATAAAGTCCATGTTTTATCTTCCGATAATACCAAGGTTAAAAAGAATGTTTTCTTCAATGCACAGTGCAAGTCAAATGACATGGCATCATACAAATAAAACAAGCTCAGGCAATATGCGACACCCATCTGACGGTCATGCATGGAAGCACTTTGATGAGGTCCATCCTGATTTTGCTGTTGAACCTAGAAATGTCAGGCTTGGATTATGCTCTGATGGTTTTGTTCCGTATGTCCAAGCATCTGGAAGTGCGTATTCTTGTTGGCCAGTTATCTTACAATCTCCCTCCTGAGATGTGCATGACAAAACCATACATGTTTTTGAAGTGCGTCATTCCAGGACCGTTGAGTCCAAAAACCGGAATTGATGTGTACTTACAACCTTTAATTGATGATTTGAAGAGGTTGTGGAATAATGGAGAATGGACTTATGATATATCCCGTAAACAAAACTTTTCTATGTGAGCTGTCTTGATGTGGACCATTAACGACTTTCCAGCATATGGCATGTTGTCGGTTGCGCATGGTAGAATGGGTTGTCCGCATTGCATGGAATTCACTAAAGCGTTTACATTGGATAAAGGGGAAAATCTCGTGGTTTGATGTCACCGTAGATTCCTACCATCAAATCATCCCTTTAGAAAAACAAGACAAATTTCAAAAGGGCGAACGGTATGAGATCGCCTCCCTCGATTGTCACCGGTTGCTATATGGAACCAAGTTTGTGAACTTCCAAAGTTTGACATCGGAAGAGCATGTAGAATTGAAGGATATGGGTCACACATAATTGGACAAAAAGAAGTATATTTTGGGACCTCCGTATTGGAAAGATAATTTGTTGCGCCATAATCTTGATGTTATGCATATTGAGAAGAATTTTTGATAACGTTTTTAACACCGTGATGGATGTTAAAGACAGAACAAAAGATAATGTGAAGGCTAGACAAGACATGGAAATTTGGTGTAATCGTAAAGAGTTGGAATTGAAGCCTCAACCAAATGGAAATTTTTTTAAACCCAAAGCTTGTTTCAGTCTGACCCCCCAAGAAGCTAAAGCGGTTTGTGGATGGTTAAAATGTTTGAGAATGCCTGACGGGTATTCTTCAAATTTAGCAAGATGTGCCGATGCTAACACTGGGAAGTTGCATGGTATGAAAAGTCATGATTGCCATGTCTTTATGGAGCAATTGCTACCAATTGCGTTCAGTTCTCTACCCAAACATGTGCTTAATCCACTCACTGAAATTAGTCAATTTTTTAGAGATATTTGTGCATCATCTTTAAGAGTGGATGACATCATTAAGTTGGACCAAAATATTCCAGTCATACTCTGTAAGTTAGAACAAGTATTTCGACCTGGGTTTTTTGACTCCATGGAACATCTACCTGTGCATCTTGCATATGAGGCTTATCTAGGGGGACCTGTTCAATATAGGTGGATGTATCCGTTTGAAAGGTTCATGGGTGATTCAAAGCGATCAGTGAAAAATAAAGCTAGAGTTGAAGGATCAATATGTGCACATTACTTGCATCGAGAAACTTCACATTTTTGCAGTCACTATTTCAAGCACTTGATGTTAACTCCAAGAGTCATAAGGAATCCTGTAAATGTTATCGAAAGAAGTCGATTATCGGTCTTGGGTTCCGGTCGTCCATCCGGAAAGAAGGGTGAGCATTGGTTGACCCAACAAGAAATGCAATGCATGTTCATGTCTTGATCAACCGCATTGAAGTTAAACCGTATCTTGAGTAAGTGTAATCCAACTTTTAATTTTATTTACATGTGAATATTAAATTGATTACCTTGAAACTTATAGTGTGTTTCTTTTAGGAATTTAACAACGCCTATTTTGATAGTCTGGTATACAATCAACATCCAGTCATTCATGCCCAATTTCCACCACGGTTCAAGGAGAAATTGTATAGAGTTGTTGCCGACTCGAAATACTCCATTTGAAAACTTGTCTAATGGCCCTCGTCAAAGCGTGAATACATGGCACACATACTTGTGAACGGATATAAATTTCACACTCATGAATGGATGAAGGAAAAGACCATAAACAGTGGTGTTTTGTGAAAGGAGTTACGATGGCGGGAAGATGACTTCTATGGTTTTGTTAAACATATCTACGAGTTAGTATACAATTACTTAGACTCGGAAAATAAAGTTGTCTTGTTTTATTGTGAATGGTATGATCCAACTAGAGGCACAAAAATAGATAAGACATATGGTTGAGATTCAAATGGACCGGAGGTACAAAGAGTACCCTTTCATAATGTCAAATATTGTTAGGCAAGTTTATTATGTTCCTTATCCTTCATTTGTGCCACGTAAACGAGGGTGTTGTGTTGTAATAAAAACAAAACCATTGGGTCATATTGAAACTGACGATCTAGTGGAAGATGTTGCTTACCAAGTTGATGAAGTTGAAGTTAATGATGTGATTCCAGATGAACACACTACAAGTTTGTCTGATACAATGGTTGAGGGGAATCAAGTTGATGAGGATCATGAAGATCATGAAGATTCTGGATCCGAGGACAATATCACATCAGATGACGAGGATGATATGGATGACGAGCTTGACGATTTAGAATAGTCAACCTCTATTGAATGAATGAATATGTATTAATTAAAATTGTGTCTTGTAATTTTACTTAACGAACCATCTATTGAATGAGTTAATGAATATGTATTCATGAGAATTGCGCTTTTCAAATATATTATATGTTAACTTGTATTTTCTATAAATAGGTAAAAATGCCACCCAAGGATAATAAGGGTAAGGGTCCTAGTGATAGTGGTAGGAAGCCCAGGCGTTCAAGGGTAGTAGTATGCCAGTCACCTCACTCTGCCACGTGTCCTCCCCCGCAGAGTCAGGTTCATCATATGTCCATGGACAGTACTATGCCACTTACGCCATTACTATCCTCTCAGACTCCTCTACAGTTCTCATCTGGGAGTCCGTCTTTTATCAGTCCATCTGGGGCCCCATCCTTTGTTAGTCCACCTGGTTTACCATTATAGCAGACACAGGTGCCTTCATCCTTCCAGTACAGTTTTCCATTTCCCAAACCGATACCCTCATTCATGCAGCCTGGAGGATCCAACACCCCACTTCCTACACAGATGCCCTCATTCATGCAGCAGCCTGGAGGATCCAACACCCCACTTCCTACACAGGTGCCCCTATCCGTCCAGCATCCCGGAGGATCCACCTCTTCTCGACCCACGCCCGTCCCACATGTACCGCATCCGATGATCATGCAGAGTCGGCTGATGACGATCTTGGTGTGGACGGTGACGGTGATCAGATAGATAAGAGAGATCTTCGAGGGGATGATGATCCTAGTGAGATTCATACCATTGATGGGAGATTTTGGGTTTGGCCTGAAGGGAACTCGTAAGTTTCTTATTTATTGATTTTTATTTATAAGTACACATTTCCATTTTAATATAACTTTATATACTTAATTATGCTAATTCAATTATTGTTGTTTTAGTTTGAGTGGAAGGGTTATAAATTATATAATTCAGCAGAATTATACAAAAAATTTGAAGAGTTTTAGAGAAGTTTCAGATAGAGACGAATGGTTCAAGCAATTTCAAGTATAATTAATTTATTTCTTATGTTATTTTTATTTAAATGACCTTTTGAGTATTATTATAATTTATCTAACTATTTATTTTAATGTCATTCAACATTGCAGCAAAATGTCTTTGGGATCCTCGAACCATAACAAAGTGAAAAAAATTATTTTGGCGGGACTTCACGACTTTCGACATGCTACGACGTGTTAGAAAAATTGAAACTTTTGGGCATCCGTCCCAAATGGATAGGCAAAGAAGTTTTGAAGAACTTCTTAAGTATTGGGAATCGATGAATTTAAGGCTAAATCTGAATCAAGAAGATGAGGGCATCGAAAAAGGGGTTGCCTTAATGTTGGAAGCATTAGTCTGCATGCTCGTCGCATGGTAATTATTACCACTTTTAAAGTCATATTTTGTTTTATAACATATATTGATAATTAATTTACGTTAATTTTTTATTTAGGCGTTTGGGAGGCAACCATTGATGATCGATTAAACCGAACAAAGAAATCGGGAATTTGTTGACGTACAAAAAGGCCCCGTAAGTAAATTTTTGTTTATATTTTTTTATATATTTTTTAAGCAATTTTGTGACGTGATTTTCACTGGCAAGTGAGATGTTGTGGCGTGAAAATTATGTGGCAACTGATAAGTTGTGGCGTTACAATCACGTGGCTAAATGTTTTTTTTTTTTATTATTTTTTTTCTTTCATTTCATTAATTTTACCTACATATTTAACTTGATTTATTCATTGTATGTATATATAGGAGGATTATCAGGCCTTGCTTGTAGAATTTCTGACCCATAATCCTCAGTATACTCCTCCTCCGGGAAGACCGGTTCATCCAGATGTGGATTTCTATATTTGGAGTCAAGTTGTTGGGGGAAAGGGGCCTAACAGATGCATTTTTGGGGGTGGAAATTTGGCGGGCACCTTGAGGAGTGGGGATAGAACTCAGTCGAGAGCGGACGGTGAAGGAGGATCACGTCAAACAAATTTGACACGGATCGATTAAACGGTCGATAATTGGCTAGGCGAGTCCGAAGAACGTGAGGCCGCATTGAAGGCCCAATGGAGGCGGCCATGAAGGCCCAAATGGATGCAATGAGGGTGAACATAGTAGAGAAATGGAGGCAATGGCGAAGAGCGGTGATATGGAGGAACAAATGCGACAATTTATGCAATCATTCGGTGGAAATCCCAACAGTGGTGGTCAAAATAATAACCCCCAAAATAATGATGACTTCTTTAACGAGTTTTCTGACTACTCGATTGATCCTTCTAATTAGTTTTATTTTTATTATTTATTTACTTTTTTATTTCTGTATTAATATAAATTTATAATCATATTTTACATATTAAATATAAATTTTAGTTTATTAATTTTGTTATATTAAATATATTAATTTAATTTTTTGAATACATTTAGTTTTATTTTTTATAATTTGATTTATAATATTGAATTTAATAATTAAATTATAATTTTTAATCAGAATTATTAAATCATAAAAAATATATAAATTATTAAATAACAACTACTATATTTAAAATAGAAAAGAATTTTAAAAAAAATAAATAGGTTGGGGCGTGTTTTCCACTTCACAACTTAGTGACATGAAAAACACGCCGCAACATTTAATTAAAAGTCTGCTCTGAATTCTGCTCTGCAACAACTGCGTTTGACCCATAAAGTATGTTGCGGCGTGATTTTCACGTGGCAATGTTGTGACATGTTTTCCACGCCGCAACAACATTGTCACACGCTCTCCAGCGACGTATTTACTCACGTGGCAAAAAATTGGTTGTAACATGATTTTGCTAGTTGCGGCGTGGCTTTTACGTGGCAAAATTCAATTTATTTTGTAGTGAATTGACTCAAAATAATAATCTTTTTGTTTTTCCAATGCAATTTTATCAATTTTATTCATTGTCTAAATTATTTTTAAATTATGACAATTCCAGTATATAACAATCTATAATAGTTAAGAATAATTTTATAAAAATATTATTTTAATTATATTTTTTAATATATTTATTGCAACTTTAAATCATATTTATTTTGAAAACGGAGAGAGGATAATACTTAGTTTTCTTATACTTAGTTCTTTGGTTAATCTTTAATGTTACCATAATTATTTTATGAAGTATTATATTGAGTGTACAAGCATACTAGTACTAAATAGTAAATAATTTTCACTCATTCATTTTTAATGGTTAGAATTTAGTTATCAAATATTTGTAAAATAAAATATATACATTGAATTAATAATAACTACACAATCTAAACTAATAACAAAATATAACAATATTAATTTTCTTGGATAACATAACAATATTAATTTTAAAATGTCTGAAATATGACATTAATGCTTAAGAAGGAAGGGGTTGGAGAGTGTTTTGGATTGAAAATTCTATCTAACAACTAAGGTTTTATTTATTTATTTTGTTGAAACAACTGAGGATCTTTTAACATACATAAAACTGCAATGAAAATAAAATAAAATAAACAAAAAAAGTAAAGGAAATAAAAAGTGTTCCTTTTGCACAGTTTTTCTCCCGTGACATTCTTCTGGTTTCTCTCCACAACAATAAAATAGTAGTGACAATTGTTACCTTAAAATTTTCCATTTTCTTTCTTCTTCTTCTTCAATATCACCTAATCATGCTCAACTCAATGAAATGTGCAATAATAATGTAATAATGACTAATGATTAATAAAAAAATTACTAATTGAACTAGAGTTGTACCTTTATTCTTGTTGCAAATTTACACTCAGAAAATTGTAATGCATTATTCTCCTCTGTTCCATTCTCTAAGAAATTGTCTTGCTTCTATACATAAACAAAATAAACCAGTTTAGTTAAAAGTTGTGAAGACACGTCTGAGTTCGAGTTTGAACCTACGACATTTCAACAGTCTCACAAATGTTACTAAATATGTTAAAATAAACCAATTAATTAATAGCACCAACCTTATGACTCTTGTTGGGACAATTGAAATATGGTGAGCTAGCAGTATCATCAAGAGGTGAAGATTGTTGACTTTTGTCTTTGACTTTTTTCTTCTTGTTGGATTCTTTGTTTGTTGAAGAAACACAATGATAAAGATTTTCACAATAGTATTCTTCATTGTCATAATGTGGAGGTCCAGAAGAAGCATCAGAAACCATTGATGAATCTTCTTCCTCATTCATTCTTGTTCTCTTTTCTTCATACTCTACATTCTCACTTTTCCTTTGGACATAGGATTGGTCCAAGTAGTGAGTCCAACCAGACTCACTAGCATTACTATATTGTGAGGTAGATTTATCCATTCAATTCAACTTTTTCTTTATTTTTCTAGTTCCTAATGTTAGTGATCAAGTGAAAGATAGAGTGCTATATGTATAGCCTCTTACTCTTGACCTTACTATGATTCTCTCACTCCCACAATAACGCATTTATTTGAACATTTTATTAAAAAAATTAATTGTTATACACCAACCGTATAAAAAAATTCTACACGATCAATGAATTGTGACAGTTAAATTTTTAATAATATTTGATTTTTATTCTAATGATCTATAATATTATTTTTGAATGATTGAGATGTACAAAAATTTAGACCGATAATGCATAGTAATTAATTTTTTATAAAAATTAAGAAAATTTTATAAATCAAAGATACAATAACAATATTTATTATAAAGTATTATTATGATTTAAAAAATTGAAACTGACCATCATTTTAAGACAAAATTTGCCCTATTGAATAGGTACGGCAATCATTGTGTGCAATTGGCTTTTATTTGATTTCTATGTGAAAGAATCAACATCGCCAGTTGGCTATTGTGTGCAAAGGTGTCTGTTAGTGAAGAATGTGATAAGTGGATAAATTATGGAACCATTGCATTGCCATGCTATGCTACCT
Source organism: Vicia sativa (assembly GCA_021764765.1). Taxonomy (NCBI): domain Eukaryota; kingdom Viridiplantae; phylum Streptophyta; class Magnoliopsida; order Fabales; family Fabaceae; genus Vicia; species Vicia sativa. The sequence goes on along the minus strand of CM038795.1, from coordinate 208,700,695 downwards.
TCAAATGATAGTGATGTTCCTTTTTAGACAAAAAGTTAATTATTTATATATGAAAAAAAGAGAACAAAAGAAAGAGATATATATGTAACAATTAATTTATTACTTTTGGTAGTTATCACTATAGGGTTTAATAGGGGTCCTAGCATTGCTACTATGGTCTCCTTTACATTGAAAATTAAGTCAAAAATTGATTATTGCAACAATGCCATACCACTCCACACCGACTACAAACTCAAAGTCTCACATACAAACACAATAAGATTCCCTTGTTCTGTTTACTTTATAAGTTTTTTCTTTCTTTTTCACACACTGCATAACAAAATAACATAACTGTATATTATATTGATTAATGTCAAATTTGTAGCTTAAATTTCTATTAAAAAAGGTAATATATGGTGGTCATGATGGTTGGTTGTGAATTGTACAATTTAGGCAAATTTTTAAGTTGCGGTTAGAATAAGTGTCGTGTCACAATTATTGATATGGTGGAGGATCATGGTCAAAAGAGCATAGGATGCAGCTTAAGTTATGATGTTTGTCAACATGTAGATAGTTGTCTTGTCTCAATTCTCAATTATTAAGTGGGCTTGTATTAATATTAATGAACATAAAAAACATTTACTTCTTTTTTTTCATATAAAAATTATGAGTAAAAAACTAGCACTATCATTATATTGTTTCGATTGAAAGGATTAATGAGTTTTAGTTTGATGAATATATAGAAATATAGAGAGAAGAATAACATGAATTAACTACTGTTTTGTCATTTTCGTTTTATTTCAAGAATATTAGAAAAATAAAAAATCAAGACCATTTATGAGATTTAAACTATGCACAACAGATGTTTAAGGGTGTTTTTGGTGGAGGGAAGAAAATGTGAAGAGAGAAAGGAATGAGAGAGAGTGTGAGAAGAGAGAATTGAGTGAAAAATAGAATAAATTTTGTATATTATTTGACGAGAAATGATATTTTTATATCTAAATTTTACACCAATATTTACCGTTAACATTATTCATTGTATTTATATGATAAATAACATTTTTTAAATAAATAATATTTTATAAAAAATAGTAAACAATTATTTATTTTAGATTAATAGATATTGATATAAAAATTGTGGCATTAACTAACTTTATAATTTCATTAATCGATATTTTTAATTTCATTAATCAACTTTATTTTACTATTAAAAATTATTTTAATATCTAGATATTTATTAATCAAATCTATAATTTCATTAACCAACATTTTATATTTTATTAACCAATTTTGTTTTGCTACTAAAAATTATTTTTAAAATCAGTATGTTTACTAACAGCATGCGAGCAGCTAGAGGGCTTAGGTAGGGGGACCCTATATCCCCCATGTTGTTTGTTATTATCATGGAATATTTGCATCGAAAGTTGAACTATTTGAAATCTATCCATAACTTCAACTTTCATAGTAGATATGAGAGAATTAATCTGGTGGATCTGTGCTTTGCTGAAGACTTGTTGTTCTTCAGGGGGATAAAATTTATGTTCACCCGATGATGTAGATTTTCATGATTTTTCGGTTTCTACAGGTCTATTTGTTAATGCTAAAAAGTTCAAAGTGTTTTGTCGTGGCGTCGAGAGGAATGAGGAGCTAGAGATATTGGCCATAACGGGTTTCAGCAAAGGTATGCTTCTAGTGAGATACCTGGGCATCCCTCTTTCTAGCAGGAAACTTTCGAACTTGCAGTGCCTAGCACTAGCTGATAAAATTGGTGGAAAATTAAAGCATTGGAGCTCTCACCTTCTTAGCTAAGCTGGGAGAGTGGAGCTTGTTAAGAGTGTGATCATTAACACTGTTAACTATTGGATGAGTTGTATGTCATTGCCCAAGGGTGTCATCAAGAAGATAGAGGCTAAGTGCAGATCGTTTATTTGGTCTGGCAAAGATATGATCACGCGTATAGCTCCGGTAGCCTGGGAAAAGTGTGTTTTCCTAAGACCCAAGTAGTTTTGGGCATCATTAACTTGGTGGTCTAGAATAACACTTGCATGATTCGTCTTCTTTGGAACCTGTGTAGCAAGGCGGACAACCTTTGGGTTAGTTGGGTTCATTTTTATGAAAAAGAATGACCTCATGGCCATGGGGGTCAAGGGCAATGTGTCCTGGATCTTGAAAAGCATTACGAAGATGAGACAGGCTGTGGTCTCAATGTAGTCTTGAAGTAAGGTAAAAAATGAGGGTAATTTCAAAATGAAGGATTTCTACGACGAGGTCCTACAACATAATCCTAAAACCAGTTGGAGAGGGATTTTCACTAAGAATCAGGCTAGACCCAGGGCACTTTTCATGTTGTGGCTTGCGTGCCATGACAGATTAGCGGCAAAAGATAGGTTGTTGAAAATTGGTATCAATACCGATCTTGCTTGTGTTTTCTATGGTGGTGCTGAAAGCATACATCACGTCTTTTTTTACTGCAGGTACACCAGTGATATCTGGGGGACAATCCCCAGGTGGTTGCACATCCTTCATGACAGTAAAGGCTGGATGCAGGAGCTAACTTGGCTAGCAGAGATTTGCAAGAGTAAAAAGTGGCGCAATCAAATTGTCCCCGCGGCCATAGCTGAAACAATGTATGTTATTTGGATGGAAATAAATAACATTGTTTGTAATAATAGCCAGAGATAACAATATGGACGATAAAATTATAGAAAAGATTGTGTATAGAACGAGGATGTCCATCAAATTTAGAAATACTGTAGAGCATCTTTTGACGTCTTATGGTTGTTTTTTTGGCTTTTGGCCCGCTGTGTAACACCCCGTTTTAATTAATATTATTTATATTATTATTTTTTAAAAATTACCGGTTGATATTTATTTTGGTAAATTATTAATTATTTAGTCGGTAATTCGGTCCGATATGTGATTAATTGGGTTTATTTGCTTTACCGAAAAATAACTATTTTTGTACGATAATATTATATTTAGTGTGTAAATATTTTATTATATGTATTATTTGAATTATTTGTGAGAATGAATTTATATTAGTATTAATTGATTTATTATAAATTAATGAATTAATATTGTTTAATTATATTATGAATTAATGTTTTATAATAAATTATTGAAAACTTGGATTTTCTAGGTTCTGTTAATACTTGCTACGTTTCATAGTTCCAAATAATACATATATATTATAAGTCTGTTCATAATTCCAAAATAATATATATATATATATATATATATATATATATATATATATATATATATATATATATATATATATATATATATATATATATATATATAAAAGTATGATTCATAGTATGATTAATTATATAATCGGTTACGGTTTCTCGAAAAAACACGATATTTTGGTTTCGACCGGAGATTAATTAAATCGTAGATGTGTTGTAGATTTGAAATGTGTTGTGAAATGTCGATTCCGGAAATAATATTATTCGGTTTATAAATATTATGTTATATTAATAATTTAATTAATATATTAATATATATTATAATTAACAGTGTGATTAATTAATATAACCGGTTACGATTAATTGGTAAAACTTAATATTTTGAGTACGACCGGAGATGAATTAAATTGTAGATGAGTTGTTTAACTTAGGAGTAAGTGAAAATAGTTCCGTTTAGTTTGATTAGCCGAATTAAGCGGTATAATTAGTTACTCGAAATTGGATGAAAATTTAGGTGGTAGCTAAGTTGGAGGTGTAGATTAATGTGGTGATGTCGGTTTGTCGAAAATGCGGTATTTTACGATGGGTACCAGAAATGGAGTTTAGGATTGAATAATTATGTTTAATTAAAATATTGTAAAGCCGATTATGTTGTTTCGAGAGTATTCTTTGTGGTCGCTGAATCGGCGTAAATCCGAATATTTTAGTTGTTGAAACGTGAGATTATATGATGGGAAAAAGTGTTGATTTAACATTATTCGAGATATTTGGTTAATTGCCGATTCCGAAAATGATGTGTTTTGGTTTATAAATATTTTGGTGTTGTGTGATAATTGTTGAAATGAAATAAATGATGTTTGTTGTGCAATGTTGTGAAATTAATTCATAGGGTTGAATTATGGTGATGTATGCTTGTAATTGAGATAAAGGGATGTCTTGATTTGCATGTTGTTGTTGTTGAATTGCACACCGCATCATAAGTTGTGTCAAGAGGCGATGTCTATTAGTCTCGTGGAGGCTAGTGACTCGTCCCAAACTCAGAGTGGGGGTTTGAAAGCTTAGGGAATGGGCTTTGTGATTATCCGTCTGAGGGATAGACAATCGGTAAATTCGAAGGATAATAGATGATTGGTACCACATGCATGAGTCGTGTCGTTGTGTCGAGTCGCACGTACACGTTTTGTTGAGTTTATGTTTTGTTGAATATTATGTCTTGTGTGCTAATTGGTAATCAAAATTGATTGTGTTTGATTTCTTTGAGTTGTTGATTATGTGAAATGGATTAAATGACTATAATTAAGTTGTTTACTCATGAGTTGGAAAAAGAGTAAGATCCCTTTATTTAATGCCTTTCATTTGCTTTAAATTACATACTTTATGTTTGTTGGAATTCTTACCCTTCTGTTGAAAAATGCTTGCTTCGACATTGTTCAGGTACCAAGGACGGTAGTGCGAGGCGCACGGGTTAGCGGACGACTTAGGCTTGTAGTCCGTTACTTTTTTTTTGATTTTGAGTCGATGCTCTGATTGTAACACTGGGGGTTTAGTGTCCGCACTCGAACTCATATTTTTGCATATGGATTATACTTGTATATAATCCATTGTTTTGATTATATGTTGATGTATGTATATTATGACTTGATAACATGTTTGGTGTATGAACCATATGGCTTAATGCCTTGCATATTATATTTTGATTCCTCCTTTGGAGAAGATAATATTATTATGATTCTGTTGCGTTTGCACGAAAAAGAAAGTATAGGTCATGAATATATTATGTGTTTAAATGATTAAAGTGACGAATATGTCATGTCCGTTTTCCTTGAATATGTTGATATGATGTTGTGACACTCTTTCCGTACAAATTTTATTTCTCTGATTTTAATTATGTCGTTTAATTCGGGGTTAATTAGAAGGGGTGTTACACGCTGGACCCTCAGGGTCGCGTTTGTGTAATATGTTTTTTGGTGATATATAATCATTATTTCCAAAAAAAAGTATTTTTTTAAATCAATAAGTTTATTAACCAATTTTTTATGTTATATTAATCAATTTTATTTTATTACTAAATTATTTTTAACATTTGGATGTTTATTAACCAACTTAATTATTTCATTAACTAATTTTTTATATTTTATTAATCAATTTTATTTTATTATAAAAAATAAAAAATTAATGAATTTTTTAAAAATTATTATATATTTAGAAATATATTTTTTATTTATAACATATTATTTACTATAATTTATAGTATAGATAGTATTAGGTGTAAATATTGATGTATGATTTAGATGCAGGAGTATCTATCCTCGTTAAATAGGCATAGGAAGTGTATTATCTTCTAGGCATGGCAACGGGGCGGGGACGGTTTTTATATTCCCCAACCCCAAACCCGAATCCCAGATAAATCCCCATTCCCTGCCCCGATCCCCGTCGGGGATGAATAATTAAACCCCAAACCCGTCCCAAATGGGTTCGGGGATCCCCGACCCAAACCCAAACCCAAACCCAAAACTTGCCTTAACCCAAATCCTTCCCCGAACCCAAAAATCGCCCCGAACCCAAAACCCGCCCCAATTCTAACAAATATGAATTTATATTACAAAACTAAAATACAATCTTAAAGAATTTCAAACATATATTTCAAATAATAAAAAATACAAACGAAAGTATTAATTCAGTAACCATACAATTAATATTTCAAATTAACAAAACCAAATAATCTAAAATATAAAAACTAAATAAAAAAAATACAAATTCATATTCCAAACTACCATCCAAACAAACACATAGTAAAAAGTATTCTACATTCCAAAATAATAATAATAATAATAATAATAATAATAATAATAATAATAATAATAATAATAATAATAATAATAATAATAATAATAATAATAATAATAATAATAATAAACGGGGCGGGTTCGGGGACGGGTTCGGGATGGGTACTACATTCTCAATTACCTGCCTCATCCCCATATTTTAAAATCGGGAAAAACCCAAACCCAAATCCAAACGGATTTTCCCCATCAAATTCGAGGCGGATTCGGACGGGTACCCACGGATATGGGTTATATTGTCATGTCTATTATCTTCCAACATATTTCTTAAAGAATTTAAAGTGCTATAAAATATATTCCCTTTAACACATTCAATAGACTCACTCAATTAACCATGTCAACAAAAAATTATTTATTTAATTTAAAATACTACTAATATTTAATCTAGTTACAAAGATGTTGAAGTCATGATCACCGGTCACGTGCCGGGTTACAGGGCCCGGGTTATATGGCCATTGAAGAAAATAAATTTTATTTAATTATGTACACACACAAATAGTATGATGAAGTATGGCTGAAACTATTATTGTTTCTTATTTATATTACTACTATTAATTAAATTGTCGTAGAGCATTGAATGGAAAAAGAAAATAAATTTTGATAATTTATAACTAAAATATATATTCTAGAAAAATGTAAAATCATCATTTCGTGAAAAAGGGCTCCAACAAAGCAATTTTAAGGTGAATGAGATGTGATCGCAGTCGACTGAAGAAACAGACGACAACGATAAATTCGACAATGGTCAGAGTATTTTCACCATCGTCTAATGCTTGATTGGATGACTTAAATATCATATCAGATGGATCTAGTATACATCAGAGTACACAAGAACAAGAAACAACTAGAAAATGGACAAGACAAAAAGCACTCGATATATCATAAACGAACCCTAAGGTGACATTTGAAGTCAGTTATTTAAGACAATACAAAAGAACTGCTACCAGATACCATAGTTGTGAGAAAAAAAGCATGCATGGACATCATCAAAGGTAATCTTTAGCTTCTTATTGAAATAGAATATACATCACCAACTATTATGAATGGGGAAATTGAAGTTATTATTGATGAACAAGATATTGAATCTGAACTGAAATATTAGGAAAATGCTCTAATTATGTATGATATGGGGGAAGAGTTATCGATGAACGCAATAAACATTTATAATTAATGTATGGGATTTTGTTTCCCTGCCTGAATTGTTCTATGATGAAGAATGGTATTTCATAATTAGGTTTCGACCTAAAGTTGATAGCTAGGGGTGAAGTACTTATGTGAGGGCCTTATACCATCTATCCTAAACCCATGTTCTTTCATAATTGGATGCCATATTTCACCCTCGAAGATGACCTACTACGAGGTTTACCAATATGAGTGATCTTTCCTCATTTCCATTAGTCTTATGGGGGAAAATCATTGATAAAACTGCAAGTGCATCGGAAAACCAATGATGACAAGTGAATGCACATAAAAAACTAATAGTCTCATATGCTTGTGTTCTAATTGAGGTGAATGTCACAACTGAATTGAAAAATTACATAAACGTAAGGGATCCAAAAGGGAACAAGGTGATGCAACAATTAGAGTATGTATGGAAGCCACCATTTTGCAAAACGTATAAGAAAGTGGGACATGAATGCAAAACTTTTGGAATTTGTAATCCAAAATTTTCCATGATACTACTACTTAACCACCCCACAAACTCATCCATGAAGGTTTATTGATTTTGAAATATAGAATATAATTTGTTATTAAAATTAGAATAAATTTCTGACTAAAACACAACAATACCATGAGATCTTCCAGACTGTGAAATTTAGAATATACCCTATTATTATAAAACAGAAGCAATTCCATACAAGATATGAAGAAAACATAAATTAACATAAATACTTGTTTCACATACACAAAATACGCAATATTACATAGGTATTTGTGAACATATATCAGCATTTTTAGAATATTGATGATCGATCTCACCACTATCGCATTCACTTTGATCAGACCCTTTCTTTTGTAACGGTGAAACGTGCTCCACATAACTCTTAAATCCCCATATGTCTTCAACTCCAAGTTGTTGAAATTCAACTTTACTTATTATCAATTGAGGGTGAACGATACTCGACCTTAACCTTCATTCAGTTGTCTGGGTAGTGCAAGATATTATAAGTTTTGGATTTCAGAATTTAAAGAGAAGTGTCCTTTGCGACTCAAAATTCAAGAGGAGAAATCACACCGTTGAATAAAATAAATGCAATATACAAATATAGACACATTTTGGATTGTTTTTTATAATTACAACAACAAATACTTTCAATGGCTAACTCTCAAAATATCTCGTTTATAATCGATTAGAACTAGGGCACAATCAATTAAACAAAATATATAAATAGAGGTAAAGGTAACTAATTTCATGGAAAAATGGGATATGCAATCAAGAAGGAAAATTTGTCCTTTATCAACCAAGAAGAGCACGATATCTAAGAAACACTCATTCATCTTACACCCTCAATGAAATCCATGATGAACAAAGAAAGATGAATGCAAAGATCACCAAGTTCATTGAGAAAATGGCAGGAAATAACCTTATCTCTCCAACATTTTCTAGCAAAGATAATGATGTTGAGATGAATTAAGTGTTTCTTAGTTGTTTTTTTTTTGTTATGCAATTCTTTTCCTTGTATTTTCAATTCTAAAATTTCCCTTATTTATTTTTAACTTTCTTTATAATATAAGTTGTTGTTTTCTGTTTCTAAATGTATAAAATTTTCATGTTTGCATATTTATTTTTTGCAATGCATTTTTACCCGCCTTTTTTATTTTGACAAAGGAAGAGAAGTATACTCTAAGGGGAAGAAGGGTAACTTTATATATGTTTGGAGTTTAATCACTCCAAACATATACTTTACTTTCTTTTACCACCTCTCATGTGAGATGTGTTGTCACCATAAAAAGGGAAATGTGAAACCTTGTTTTACAGGTGTATGAACTTAACAAGACATCAACTTTTGATGATGAAAACTAATATATTTTGACAAGTCAAACATAAACGGTTAAAAGGATAAAGATGCAAATCTAAGCTTTTAGGTTTGATGGACTAGACTTGACTAGATATATTTTCCTTCCTTTTTTAAACTTATAATCGATTATATTTCAAACTTCAAATTGATTGTAATCAAGTGTCAATTGATTAGATTGTCATAAAATGCATTTTTTGAAATTCCTTTTTGAGCCAAACTCTAACTTATAAATTGAGGTGAATCCCCTAACTCAATTTCACCAAGAATTGCATTTTGACATAACTCTCTCTCTCTCTCTCTCTCTCTCTCTCTCTCTCTCTCTCTCTCTCTCTCTCTCTCTCTCTCTAAACTTTTGTTTAATTTCTCTCACTAAAATCTTGGCCAAAGTGATAATGCGAGAAAGTCCTTTTGTGAGTTAGAATAAGTTGTAATTCTAGAAGGGAGGAATTGTAAAATTCACCAAGGACTTATTTTATACTTTGGTTGAATATTATCCACTTATGAATTTTATTTGTGTAAGAAGTTAAACCTGTTAAAAGATTTTGTTGTGGGATTGTGTGATGAATTCCTAGTTTAGGTACGAGATTAACCTATGCTAAAATATCAAATGTTTTTGCTTAGCTTGTGGTTAAATCAAGATTAGGTTAAATATTATGATGTGGTAAAAGCTTGGATAATGTTCGAGATTAGTTCGGTAATAAAATCCCACAGGTTATTGGTTATCCCGTGTAAAACCAAGATTTAAGGTTCGTGAGCTCAGGTCATTATAAAAGCTTGCAATGTTTAAGAAGCTTAAAGACTAACCGCTCCAAGTTTCTTATTTGTGGAGCGAAGACTAACCACTTCAATCTACTATTTGGAAGAGAAGACTCAAACCTCCATGTTTTGAAGTCTTGTATTATTTTGTTGGAGGTCAACCATATTTCCTTGTATAAGGGGGTTCGTGAGTACATCATATTAAAATCTCTCAAGTTTATTGGAAACTTCAAACACTAATTCTTGGGGAGAGGTGTAGGTTCATTTGTTTTGATCGAACCTCTATAACTCTTGGTGTTCTTCTTTTCCCTTAACTCTTTAATTTTCAACCATTTATTTTCTACAAATAATTTTCCCGCTGCTAATTAGGTAAATAAAATTTAAACTATGATTTTACTCAGCAATTTTTTTCAAAGTCTCTTTTTTCTGAACCACACAATTCACCCCTTCTTATGTGTGAAGTCTCAAGCCTAACAGTAAAGACCGTTAAAAGTTATACAGTCTCATGTGTCATTTCAAATTTTGAAATATATAGTCATTTCGAAGTGAGAAAATCTTCTCGAGAAACTATATTTTGTAGGATTTAAAAAAAGGTTGTTATGATCATGAAGAACATGTAGAGAGTATACATGCAAAATGAATACCAAATTTGTTTTCCCGCTTGAAAGTTTAGATATTGAAATTCAGATAATGTCCTAGAAAAGAATTCCAAACAATTTTTTGACAAAATATGAGTGCTTAGTTATGAGACAATTGTATTGTAGAATGGGTTTGACCAAAATTTGAAATATAAAAAGTGCATGGGGGGGGGGGGGTGTTTAATATGGTGTGGTGAACAACACACATTCTTTCAATGAGACTTCCCCACAAAGTAGGTTGCATCCAACTTTTTTGCAATTTCTTTTCCCACCCTTATACCTTCTCAAAAATTACTTTGTGAAAATCCAAAAATGTCCTCAATTTTAAGAGATGCATCTTTGAACGTACATATTTCTCACAAAATTAAACACAAACAACTGAGTTACCCTATTATAATTAATTTTGAAGATGCATATCCAGATAAAACTTTTTTTTAACAAAAATTATGTTTTTAGATATGCATATTTGTAAAGTGCCATGTTGTAATTTTTTAGTTTAATATTGGGTGTATCTGGATAGACAAACATAATATTCATGCATCAATATGCAACTAGAGCTGTAAATGAATCGAGTCGAGTCGAACACGCCTCAACTCGGCTCGACTCGTTGAGAATTGGTTTAATTCAAATTTTGGTTCGAGTTCGTCACAAACTTTTTTCCAGCTCAAACTCGACTCGTTAAAAGTTCAAGAATAACTCGGTTCAACTCATTAGATTCAACTGACTTGTTTCACGGACTTAAAATTCATTTTTTAAAGTCTAATACTTTTATATATTTGACATTATAAATTAATATTTTTTTAAATAAAAAATATAGAAGTAAAACAAAAATTTATAAGATTGTAATTTATACGATGTTGATTTATTTGTATAATTTTTTTAGAAATATTTTGCTCACTTGAAAATATAAAGTGTCAATAAAAACCGTTATAATAAAAGAAAATATAGGGCCAAGATTGGGAGAAAATCTTTAAACCAATTCTTAAAGACAATATAAGCAATCTCATATAATTGAGTTGACTTATGAACCTAATGAGTCGAACTATGTATAATTCAAGTTCGACTCATTTAGTTAACGGGCTTAGTTTTTAGCTCATATTCAACTTATTTTGTTCATGAACCTAGTTCAACGATTTAATTGTCGAACTGAGTTTCAAACTATTTTTGAGTTGGTTCGATTCATTGACAACCATATATATATATATTCCATTGAGAAAATTGAAAAATAAAAAAAATAATTAAAATATAATTATACAAATCTGAATATACAATTAAAAATAAAAACAAGTTAGAAAATAAATCAAATACAATAGAAAAACTAGGAATTTAGGGTTTTTCGGATGAAATCGAATGGTAAAATTTTGATTTTTTAGAAAATTGGATTTTTACGCTAGATTGCGTAAATGTCAGAAATTCAAGAACGCAAGGGGCAGAACGCGAAGATACAATTTCTATAATTTTAATATTGGTTAAAATCAATTGAGAGTACCCAACAACAACACTAATTTTAATGAAAAATATGTAATAAATAAGGTCAATGGTGTTTTCAGAGATAGATCTCCGAATTTATTTTGAAAAATTTCCAATATGCATACCCAAATTAATTTTTCAACAAAAACATAATAAAATATGTTCAGAGAATCATATTTGAAAATTTCCAAAGACAATTTCAAAATTTCAAGAGATGTTAGTCACACCAAAAGAAAGAGTGAAAACAAATAGCTGTGTTTTGTTCGAGCGGGTGACCCAATTGGCCTATGGCAAGATTCAAAGATTAGCTATTTTTTATTTTTTGATTGATTAAATTCAAAGCTTAGTTACTTATTGTTGCTTTTATTCCTTCATGTGTTGTTGTTAGCGTTCCTGGATAAAGACAAATCCATTATTGTCGTTATTTCTATTAATGGTATGCTTATCCCTCATTAAGTGCAGCTTGTATTTCCCTTGTGCGTGAAAAACCTCTTGGATATGTGGTACATTATCCCCTTTTAATGATACTTGACCAACAAATTTTCTGACATTGCGTGATCACATCTTCCTTGACTTAATAGAAGAAATGTTGTGCATGATACCCAAGTTTCCAGTCCAATTGTCTTTTCCACATCTCACATACTGTAACTGAAAAGCAAATTTATACACATGTCAAAATTGCATTTTACTCCTAAACATGTTTAAAAGTGACAAGTAGTCTCATCATCATTGTCTTCAAAGCAACCAGTGATTGGAGAATAGCAACCAAGATCCACTTTTCCGGCTGAGTATTTTAGGCGCATGGTAGAGTGGAAAAAGCTTTGATGCAAATGGAATGAAAGGTGTTGGATATCCACTAAATATTTATGATGAATTTCTATTAAAGCTTTGTTGGATATGCAAATTGAATGAACAATTAAAAAAAAAGAATTATTTTTTACTGAGTAACTTTTTGTCCACAAACTGTGAAAAATTTCTTATTTTCTTATTTATTTTTCAACTGCAAAATTCTGTGAATGAATTGAATTACAAAAAATAAAGGTTAATCTCTCTATTTATAGATTTAGGTTAATTTTCTCCATAAGTCAAATCAAATATATTTGATTTGTTCCCTAAACCAAATCAAATATATTTTATTTTAGGTTTAAATCAAATCTACTTGAATCTAAAATCAAGTATTTATGTAACAAACTGTTTCCACATTTCCTAAATCAAATCTAATCAAATATTTTATGACACAAAAAATTATTTTCAAACAAAAGATAAATGCACGAGTTTGCTGAACAAGCTTAAAGTACTAATCTGAAACTAAGAAAGGAAATGGCTGTATTTGCCTATTTGAGAGAGAGATTTTGTGCTTTTTTTTTTTCATTGTTGCAGGTGCACCTCGTTTGGTCAATTGAGAGTTTAAATTTTTTATGGGGTTTCTTTGAAGTGTTTCTTTTCTCTCTCTCTCTCTCTTAGGTGATGTGGTGAGAATTTTAACTTCCAACCTCTCATTTATACAATCCCCGTACTATTAATAATTTTCCCATAATACTCTTATACTTAAAAAATTACAACTTTCATTATTAAAAATAAAATTAATACCATTTTACTCTATGTAATGTAGGTGATTTTTGCTTTACTCTCAGTAATATATTTTTTATTACATCATGTAACATATTTTTTTATTACCTCCTATAAGATATATTTTTTTAAATACTCCCGTAAAAATTGAACATTGAATCCGAAGATAAATAAAAAAATATTACAAGGAGATGCCTTTGCACTTAATGAATAAAAGACATAAAATTTTAATATTTTAAAGGGGTGATCCAAAATTTATTTTTACAAGGATAAGACGAATTTCGCCTATATTACAAGAGATATTGTATATTTAATCCTTAAAAATATTATTTTTCGGAATTTTTGAATAAACTTAAATTTTTCCCCGAATATTTAAAGTCTTTTTTTATTAAATTTATTAGAGACAATTTCACATTTATACTAAATATTTCATGACAAGTTTTTTTTATCAAATTTTTGAAATCGCCAATAAAAAATTATGGATTTTTATGGCCATTAAATTTATCATTTTTAACGAAAAATTTGAAAATATGGTGTCTATATGTGTTTTACCGGCATTTTTGAAATTGCTAGTAAAAATTCATACATGCATACCAATAATTTCAAAAATATCAGTAAAACACATATAGGCATACCACATTTTTCAAAATTGTCAATAAATGCATTGTTTTGACTAATATTTTTTAAAAATTGATAAATCAATTATTTATGTTTTTTTGCTCTATAGTGAGGAAAAGAAGAAGACGCGACAAGATTGTTCCTAGATTGAGTAATAAAGCAAGGAGAGCAACGACAGAGAGCTCTGGTGGAGGAGGAGACGAGGAAGAGCAGTTGTATACTAGGTCAGGTTAGAGTAGTCTCCAACGATTCTCACTATAGGAAACTTAGGCAGTCTCACACACCCTGTACTCTCTAGCGTAAAAGAGATAGAGCTAGACAGGCTATATATCATGATACCGAGCAAGATGTTGTTGTTGTTGATGATGTTGAGTCAACCGCTCAAGATGATATAGAGGTTCCTCCTTAGGTTGGTGTTGAGGTTTGTAACACCCATTTTCTAACCCCAAATAAATACGACACAAATAAGAGTAAATTAGAACGGATACATACAAAGGGTGTCACATGTCGTTTTCCACACAATAAAAAACTAACAAAACAAATATTAGCATGCACCTGGTCATAACCATAACACATATTTAAATCTCATGCTTCAACAAATTATGCATATTGTAACACCCCATATTCTACCCGAAAAACATATCGAAAATCAGAGTAATTAAAATTTTCAACAAAATATGGATGCCACATTTCAACATTAACAACACAAACAGATAAGATACGTAACACTTTTTAATTCGGAGGATCTCATAACAACTTGCAATAACTTTCAAATAAAATACTTTTTTATTACTACGCAGCGGAATTCATAGTTATACAACTGAATATATTATACTAATAACAACTTGAAACATGTTATTCAACTTTCAACATACTTAACAACTTTTTATTTCACAACATCACTTAGGATTCAACAAATTATACTAATAACAACAAGAGTCAACAATATAAACAATATAGACCAAACGCCCCCCTGAGTGTTACGTATCAGAGCAAAGACACCGACTTGAACCAACAACAACTAATTCTTCCATTCTTGAATACCTGCACGTTACCAATATAAAGGCAACGGCGAAACAAATGAAGGAGTGAGATATCTAACAATCTAATAAATTGTATGAATAATAATATATGATAGAATTTAGATAATGTAAATCACCACTTCGCAACTTATGCTCACAAACAACAATCACAACATAATCATCAACGTAATATAATGACAACAATTTTTCCACACAACAATATTTATCACAACATATTCGTCAACGTAACAACTTAACTCAACACAACTTAATAACAACAACTTAATAACAACGCCAACTTATGACAACAACAACTTATATCAACAACAACTTATATCAACAACAACACAACGACAATCACTAAACAACGAATAATAACAACAACTTTAACTTGCGACTCAATATGTGACTCAACTATGCAAATGCATGTGGTAACATTTGGAGCAGAACTCCCAGCTTAAAATCATGCCAGTTTATCGAGACATTAACAAGGCATGAGCCTTCAACTTTCAACTTGTGTCAATCCAGGCCAACGTGGGTGAGCATAGCTCCAACATAAAAATTGTCAATCCAGGCCAACTTAATAATGCAATGTATGCCATGAGACCTCAACTTAAACAACAAATACACAACAATGCGACAACAACAACATCATACAACAACTTAAAATATGCATCAATGACATCAACTTAGATCAACACTGGTCATTCGACCTACAACTCAAACATGTCAATAAATTGTGACGATTCAACTTAATCAACATTGGACATATGCCTACAACTTCATCAACATATCAACAACAATTAATTAACAACGATAATTCAAGCAAACAACTACGAATTTCATCACGACTTGAAACATCTCAATTATTAACCCCATCATCGCAAGCAACCAACTACCACAATTACTACACAAATTAACAGTTACGACTCTATACCTAGAACAATTAATTTACTACTACTACTATTTAATTATTAAGCATTACCTACTAAGTCAATTAATAATAAAACAACTCTAAAGGGCTAAATACCTTTATCTCGGCTTATTAGATTTAATTTTAAACAATTCGAAAACAAAGCTGACAACTCTAAACATGTATGAATTACTCAATACAATTAAAGTATGACTCTTAATAACTCAAAACAAATCTGACAATTTTATTGAAAACTCTCACAACTCTATTGACAACCCTAACAACTTTATTGACAACTTTAACAAAATTAAAATTAACTTAAATTAGTTAATTAACCCAAAATAATTATATCTAATTCAAATTGCTTAAAAATTAATTTATTAATAATACTATCTTATTTTTATTATTGTTATAATTATTATTATAACTAAATATAGATATATCAGTAAACTAATGAAATTGTATGTATATAATTTCCTGCAACTCCAAATCACGCTACAGTATGATTTTCCTTTTTATATAAGATCATAAAAATGCAAGTGTATCACTATGTAGCTTATACTAAACAATGGTATAGATTAAACAATAGTATATATTAACGCTACAGGAGGCATGATGTTACAGTACTAGAAAGAAGATATGCATCTTAATCTATTACTATGTGGTGTAATTTATAAACATACAAGTAGCTTAGTAAACAAAATAGTACTAATTATACAGGAATTGAAGAAACAAGTGGCAAGGCAAAATAAAAAGTATGCCTCAACTCAACAGGTTCCGCTAGACACCGTATTTCTAGCTACACATGTCGATCGACATCTTATTTCCATTGTGTGTCGTTCGACACTCCCCTATCTAGGATGTCCCGTTCGATACCGTCTTCTTCCTATAATTTTGTAATTTTTTTTACAATATTTTTTCCGAATAATTTTATACTTGTACCGATTCATTAACTACCATAATTTTCATTCACAACATCAATTTGGCATGCAATTCAAACACAAATTCAACACAGAAAAATCAAACAATTTCATAAGCAGAACAACTAAGAATACATGGTAAATTCTCATTATCCTAATTCCCACATACTACTCACCATACAACCCATTAGAAAATTAGAACCCCACCCTTACTTGGATTGAATGTCGCTCTACGGAGTTCCGGTCGAATTTCGGTTTGGCTTTCGGTCTACAATTTTCTTCTCCCAAGCCTATTCCTCTTTTTCTTCCTCTTTTCACGTATACTATTCTTTTCCTTTTTCTTCTCCTTGTTTACTAACAACTTCTCCAAAAACCTAATTTCTTATTATTTATAATAACTAATAATTATATTTCTCTTATTGGACTTATTTCTCTACACCTCTCTTTCTACTAATTTCAACCATCTAAGCCCAACAAACTATTCTAATTTTATTATTATTACTAATAGTCAACTATTATTATAATAATAAAAAAAATTATTATTATTATTATTATTATTATTATTATTATTATCTATTGGCTAGTCAACAATTAATCCAATTAACGTCTCTTATAATAATTTCGATAATTCCCAACTTCGACTACTTCCAATAAATAATTTCTTATATAATTTAATTAAATAATTAATTAAATTTCCGGGCGTTACAACTCTCCCCCACATAGAATATTTTCGTCCTCGAAAATCTATCCGACACAAGCATCCTCAACTTCGCTTCCAACTCTCTGATCCTAAGTTGCGTTTGGTAACACTCCGACTACTATCTTTCCAATATAACAACAACTCAACATGGTTAAATCCAATACGCAAACGTTAATCTTCCAATACTCTTGAAACATAATTGTTACTGTCTTGCCAACCATTTTAGCAATACCTTGAAACAATATCTTACAAAATAGTAACAACTACAACTCGCTTAATTTCTTGTACAACATGGTATCCTCACTTAACAACATTCTGGTCGTAGCACCCACTACTTACTTATCATTAAGATAGCAAAACAATTTTATATCATCCAACATGATCTCGTCTACTATCAACAAGAGATTAAGGATGATCAGTTCCTCAATTTGTCAATAGATAGACGACAACCATAATAGATATTAAACCGCCGTCACTAACATTAATAGAATCCTTTTTCCAACTTCCACTCACAGTTCAAAGATCCAAACGACTCCAACAACTTCTATAATTTTTAAAATCAATCCCAATAATTCTACAGCATGGCCTACTTAAACAACAACTTACTAAATTCTATCTCATAGCAACTATTCTTTTCCAATACAATCCAACTTGTCAAACAACCAAAATATTAAATCTGTATTACGTTCGAATTCAAGAAACAGCAAGGCTCCTACAACGTTTGCATTGTATCCATTAGTAGCATACTAAAATGATATCTCTCAACCAAACACATCAAAGAAGCAAAGCTTCTCCCCCACTTAGATTCAACTAACTTCTGCAACAACAATCAGAAAACAATAAGTATCGACAGTGTTCCACACACTTGTCGCGTACAGAGGAAGTAGACAATATTAGACAACACTGGCCGGACAGACCGACCTGCTTTGATACCACTAATGTAACACCCCATATTCTACCCGGAAAACATATCGAAAATCAGAGTAATTAAAATTTTCAACAAAATATGGGATGCCACATTTCAACATTAACAACACAAACAGATAAGATACATAAAACTTTTTAATTCGGAGGATCTCATAACAACTTGCAATAACTTTCAAATAAAATACTTTTTTATTACTACGCAGCGGAATTCATAGTTATACAACTGAATATATTATACTAATAACAACTTGAAACATGTTATTCAACTTTCAACATACTTAACAACTTTTTATTTCACAACATCACTTAGGATTCAACAAATTATACTAATAACAACAAGAGTCAACAATATAAACAATATAGACCAAACGTCCCCCCGAGTGTTACGTATCAGAGCAAAGACACCGACTTGAACCAACAACAACTAATTCTTCCATTCTTGAATACCGTTACGGTATAAAGGCAAAAACAAATGAAGGGGTGAGATATCTAACAATCTAATAAATTGTATGATAAATAATATATGATAGAATTTAGATAACGTAAATCACCATTTCGCAACTTATTCTCACAAACAACAATCACAACATAATCATCAACGTAATATAATGACAACAATTTTTCCACACAACAATATTTATCACAACATATTCGTCAACGTAACAACTTAACTCAACACAACTTAATAACAACAACTTAATAACAACGCCAACTTATGACAACAACAACTTATATCAACAACAACTTATATCAACAACAACACAACGACAATCACTAAACAACGAATAATAACAACAACTTTAACTTGCGACTCAATATGTGACTCAACTATGCAAATGCATGTGGTAACATTTGGAGCAGAACTCCCAGCTTAAAATCATGCCAGTTTATCGAGACATTAACAAGGCATGAGCCTTCAACTTTCAACTTGTGTCAATCCAGGCCAACGTGGGTGAGCATAGCTCCAACATAAAAATTGTCAATCCAGGCCAACTTAATAATGCAATGTATGCCATGAGACCTCAACTTAAACAACAAATACACAACAATGCGACAACAACAACATCATACAACAACTTAAAATATGCATCAATGACATCAACTTAGATCAACACTGGTCATTCGACCTACAACTCAAACATGTCAATAAATTGTGACGATTCAACTTAATCAACATTGGACATATGCCTACAACTTCATCAACATATCAACAACAATTAATTAACAACGATAATTCAAGCAAACAACTACGAATTTCATCACGACTTGAAACGTCTCAATTATTAACCCCATCATCGCAAGCAACCAACTACCACAATTACTACACAAATTAACAGTTACGACTCTATACCTAGAACAATTAATTTACTACTACTACTATTTAATTATTAAGCATTACCTACTAAGTCAATTAATAATAAAACAACTCTAAAGGGCTAAATACCTTTATCTCGGCTTATTAGATTTAATTTTAAACAATTCGAAAACAAAGCTGACAACTCTAAACATGTATGAATTACTCAATACAATTAAAGTATGACTCTTAATAACTCAAAACAAATCTGACAATTTTATTGAAAACTCTCACAACTCTATTGACAACTCTAACAACTTTATTGACAACTTTAACAAAATTAAAATTAACTTAAATTAGTTAATTAACCCAAAATAATTATCTCTAATTCAAATTGCTTAAAAATTAATTTATTAATAATACTATCTTATTTTTATTATTGTTATAATTATTATTATAACTAAATATAGATATATCAGTAAACTAATGAAATTGTATGTATATAATTTCCTGCAACTCCAAATCACGCTACAGTATGATTTTCCTTTTTATATAAGATCATAAAAATGCAAGTGTATCACTATGTAGCTTATACTAAACAATGGTATAGATTAAACAATAGTATATATTAACGCTACAGGAGGCATGATGTTACAGTACTAGAAAGAAGATATGCATCTTAATCTATTACTATGTGGTGTAATTTATAAACATACAAGTAGCTTAGTAAACAAAATAGTACTAATTATACAGGAATTGAAGAAACAAGTGGCAAGGCAAAATAAAAAGTATGCCTCAACTCAACAGGTTCCGCTAGACACCGTATTTCTAGCTACACATGTCGATCGACATCTTATTTCCATTGTGTGTCGTTCGACACTCCCATATCTAGGATGTCCCGTTCGATACCGTCTTCTTCCTATAATTTTGTAATTTTTTTTTACAATATTTTTTTCGAATAATTTTATACTTGTACCGATTCATTAACTACCATAATTTTCATTCACAACATCAATTTGGCATGCAATTCAAACACAAATTCAACACAGAAAAATCAAACAATTTCATAAGCAGGACAACTAAGAATACATGGTAAATTCTCATTATCCTAATTTCCACATACTACTCATCATACAACCTATTAGAAAATTAGAACCCCAGCCTTACTTGGATTGAAGGTCGCTCTACGGAGTTCCGGTCGAATTTCGGTTTGGCTTTCGGTCTACAATTTTCTTCTCCCAAGCCTATTCCTCTTTTTCTTCCTCTTTTCACGTATACTATTTTTTTCCCTTTTCTTCTCCTAGTTTTCTAACAACCTCTCCAAAAACCTAATTTCTTATTATTTATAATAACTAATAATTATATTTCTCTTGTTGGACCTATTTCTCTACACCTCTCTTCTACTAATTTCAACCATCTAAGCCCAATAAATTATTCTAATTTTATTATTATTACTAATAGTCAACTATTATTATTATTATTATTATTATTATTATTATTATTATTATTATTATTATTATTATTATTATTATTATTATTATTAGGGTTAATACCTATTTTCACCCCTGACATATGGGGTGTATTTGAAAAAACCCCTGCCAAAAAAAAAGTTCCAATAGTTACCTTGACAAATTTTAAAAGTTTCATTTTTTACCTTTAGGATGCCACATCACCTAAAAGGCTGATGTGGCTTATTTTTTTCTTAAATTTGTATTTTTTGGTTATTCCACATCACATAATTCCCAAGCAAATGACCAGAATGCCCTTAGCTCCATTTATCTTGAAATCCAAAATTATTTTGCATTCTCCATGTTTCAATTCAGACCCTACGATTAGGGTTTGCTTTCTTCATCTTCATCCTTGCAAAGTGGTCACAGCTTCATCTCAAGGAAATGAGTGTGTTTAATTTAGTGTTTCATTCACTCACTCACTCCAATACTTGGCATCACCATCTTTATCCAACTCTTATCACTATCCTCATCATCCTTAACCAAACTCTCCTTAAACCTCACAACATCCTCCACAGCTAAACTCCTAAACAAACCAACATGAGTAGCACCAGAGACCATGTGATAGCCACGCGACCTAAGATCCTTAGGCCCATCAAACGGAAAAGCAAAACCAGACAAAAAAACATCATCTTTTTCACTCTTCCACTTCAACACCTTCCTCTCCGCTTCCCTCAATGTCTCCCTCACTTTCGTATTCCCTGGATCCCACAAATACCCCATACTGCACTCGGATCCAACGGTCCCATTTGTATCAATCCCCCATCAACGACTACGATCTTGTCTATGTTCTTCACTCCTTCTTCCGATTCAACTTGACACATAATCGAATCTCGTCGAGGTAGTTATTCAGTGACCCTCGTCGATACCGTAGGAAGCGAACAATTGGATGAGCCGACCCACGAACTCCGTGGGTGGAAAACGGCAAAGGATACACTTTTCTGCGGTTTAGCGGATTCGACCATCGGGAACATGATTCCTTGTGGGCCTAAATCTAGAGCTTTTGACCCATGTTGCGTGGTTTCGGGACGCGGATAATCGGCGGTTTGAGAAGTGGCGGCGTGGAGACAATGGAGAGTGTCCGAGATTGTTCCGTGCCGTGTTCCATGTCGACGACGACGAAGTCGTGCCGGGAGGCGGCGATTTCAACGAGATGGGGAGAAGGTGAGGAAGAAGATGCCGTAGAGGGCTTGTTTAGCTAAGGGCATTCTGGTCATTTGCTTAGGAATTATGTGATGTGGAATAACCAAAAAATACAAATTTAACAAAAAAATAAGCCACATCAGCCTTCTAAGTGATGTGGCATCCTAAAGGTAAAAAATGAAACTTTTAAAATTTGTCAAGGTAACTATTGGAACTTTTTTTTTTGCAGGGGGATTTTCAAATACACCCCATATGTCAGGGGTGAAAATAGGTATTAACCCTTATTATTATTATTATTATTATTATTATTATTATTATTATTATTATTATTATTATTATTATTATTATTATTATCTATTGGCTAGTCAACAATTAATCCAATTAGCGCCTCTTATAATAATTCCGATAATTCCCAACTTCGACTAATTTCAATAAATAATTTCTTATATAATTTAATTAAATAATTAATTAAATTTCCGGGCGTTACACATATCACAGCAGAATATTTCTTTTCTCAGATAATATCAATGATTAAATCCCATACTATAATCATTAAATATCATACTATTTCCACTTAAGTATCAAAGCCCCATTGTGAACCCAAAGTTTCACCGCCTCTATTTTCACTTAAGGATCAAAGCCCCATTGTAAACCCAAAGTTTCACCAATTCTATTTCCAATTAAGGATCAAAGTCCCATTGTGAACCCAAAGTTTCACCACTTCTATTTCCAATTAAGGATCAAAGTCAACCATGTATGCATGTGCAAAACCCATCCCAATCAGTCTAATAACATCATTAAAGGGTATCCTAACATGTTTCTAGTCATGGGTCGTCATTCCTAAGTAGAAAAATATAATTTATCTTAAAACCCTAACATTCAAAGATTCTAGAAATTGAAATCAAACAACCTAACATGTTACTAATCACTACCTAATCACATACAAGATAATAATAATAAGGATTCTCCCCCTTACCTCTCGAATATTCAACTTCTAGGGTTTCTCCTTCCTCTTTTCCTCTTTCTCCTCTTTTTCTCCTCTTCTCTTTTATTCTTCTCTCCCTTCTCTTCTTTTGTGTTATGACAACAATAACTAAGTCCATTATATTCTCTTAATGGACTTAACTCACTTATCCACATTATTTCTAATAATTAGACCCATTACTAAATATCTATTATTCTTACCCATAAATTCCAATTATTTGATATCACATATATTCAAATAATCCAAATATTCACCAAATCACACAATTTAATTAATTATCATATAATATAATAATTAATAAATAATTAATAATTAAATATTAAAATTTGGGATGTTACAAGGTTCATGTTCTACCTGATACGAAAGTGTCGACTTAGGATGATACAAAGCCATCTATTCATATAAATGGAGGCTTCCTTGAAGGGTCCAAAGACCATACCTTACTCACTGGGTATGTCGATCATGCGACATTTTGATTATCGAAGGGAGATGTATAAGTATTTTATTTAAAATTATTTTTATTTATTATAGGTTAATTTAAAGTAAATATTGGTTTATGCTTTAATTGTTACATGACTGCACCACATTGAAAGTGACCATCCATAGGGAGAAGTTGAATAAATTCACCGATGTGTAAATGTTAGATGAGGCCAGGGTGATTGTCGTTGATGCTGACATGCTACTGTTTATAGATTGTTCCTTCACCATGTTCGACGCTCATTTGTCGTACGCTTTCGTTGAGTGGTGACATAAAGAGACATCCTCCATTTGATGATGTGACTGTTACTCTAGATAACGCCTTCAACCTTTTTCATCCCCCACTTGCAGATAACTTCTTCACTACCTATGTCATGAATCATGAGATTGCTTATAGAATGTTGAGACATACTTGGGTGTTACATATCGGTTGATCTTGGATGAGTTTTGTAACACCCCTTTTCTAACCCCAAATAATCATGGCATAAATCAGAATAAAATAAAATGCACGCATACAAAGGATGTGACATTTAAAATATACACATATATAAATACAAAATATATATATATATATATATATATATATATATATATATATGTTTACCAAAATTGCAACTTGGTCATAATCATAACACTTATTTGAATTTCATGCTTTAAAACAAAACTATGCCTTTCACAGGGGAGTATTAATATTCATAGATACTATCAATGATTACATCCCATACTATAAACATTGAATGAATAACAATGAATCCACAACATAATCAAGTCATAAGAATTCATACATCGGCACCAAGACCACATCAACATAGTATCTCAGCATACAAATCCAAAATATATGAGAATACATGACAAATATCTCATAAAGCATAAATCCAGATAATCCTCGTGTTGCATAACCAGAACAATGACTCACTACCTAGTGTAAGGAATAAACTAGATAAACTCCTCAACTAGTCTCATGTGAAGCATTGTATCTTCGGAACCTGCACGTTACCCACATAGAGGCAACATCATAATAGAAGGGTGAGAATTCACATCATTATCCAAATGTATATATAAACTGGAAGCAATATAGAAACAACATCTATTCAAGAATTCCACACACTTCAAGTGATATTCCAAATATTCGGATTATACAAACATTCCAAGTATATCGCATTCACATTTATCACAATTAGCATAAATAACATCAATACAATTAATCTAATGATCAACATAGTCATTTACCATAATTCCAACACATAACACATTTTATTTAATGACTCATGAGACAACAATGCAATGTGACTCATGCATGTGGTACCATCGTGAATATTCCGCTCACCTCGCTTCTGATTCAATAACTTAGAATCAAAGCCACGCTTCCGACCTGGACAAGATCAAAGCCACCAATGTGAACCCAAAGTTTCACCGCTATTGTTTCCACTCAAGGATCAAGCCACAATGTGAACCCAAAATTTCAGCACCCAATATTTCCCATTAAGGATCAAGGTCAATCATGTATGCATTTGCAATTCATCAACATCATATGCAAATCAAAATTATTCACCAACCTTAATTATTCAAGCATATCACAATAATTCAACACATGTGAATTATCTACCATTTGCACAACATCATGTTTCAACAACAACAAGCAATACACATAACATTTACTATCACCACACATCACCAATAACATATAGCATACAATTCAATGCATGTTATTCTCAATGTTTCATCAAAACAAGGCTTACACATACTAAACTCAAGTTTCATATATACATTGAAATAGTATTCAAAATCAATCCAAAACGCATTTAATTATAATCGGATCAATTAATCACATACATGAAAATACTCCATAAAATATAAGTATATAAGATTTCATGTCAAACGATCCTAAAAATAACATTTTTGATTCCAGGTCACGCTAAGCCCGGCCTATTGCGCTCAGCGCTGTTTCCTGAACAAACAATCCCAACTTACAAAACATTTTGCGCTAAGCGAGACCCTGCTGGCGCTAAGCGCGGCCTGCGAAACAGGAAATTTTTTGCTACGAATCAGCTGCTTTCTCCCACAAATTTCTCACACAAAACCCATTCCAATAAGTCAAATAACATCATTAAAGGGTATCCTGGCATGTTTCTAATCATGGGTCATCATTTCTAAGTTGAAAATACAATTCCTCTTCAAACTCTAACATTCAAAGATTCTAGAAATTAAAATTAAACAACCTAGCATGTTACTAATCACTACCCAACAACATACAATTAAATAATAACATGGATTCTTCCCCTTACCTCCCGAGGATTCCTCTTATAGGGTTTCCTCTTCACTTTTCCTCTTCTCCTCATCTCTTCTCTTTTTTTCCTCTTTCTCTTATTTCTCCAAATGACAATTCTAATTATCATTGTCTTCTAACCCTTTACTAACTAGTAAGCTCAAATTGGGCTTAACACTTCACACCTCTTTATACTTCTATTCATAGAATTAGGCCCAATACCAAATAATCATATTTCTACTCATAAAACCCAATTATTTAAATAACATACATATTCAAATAATTTCAATTTTTTATTTAAATCACTCAATTAAATTAATTATCACATAATATAATAATAATAATTAATAATTAACTATTAAAAATCGGGATGTTACAAGTTTAGAGATAACATGGGTGCTCACTTTCGTCTGTTTTAGCTTTGGGATTTGTAGCAGTATCTGATGAAACACTCTATGTATGAGGTGTCTGCTATGATATATGTGATACATTACAGGATCCTCAAGGCCTTTTCTCTACTATGATATATGTGATACATTACAGGATCCTCAAGGCCTTTTCTCTCCACCTTGAAATGCTTGAGTTGTAACATTCACAATTGACCCATGGTTTCACCTTAAAATTCCTTGCTCCTAATTGTATATTCTTAAATATTGTGGATATTGAACGGGGTAGATAGTAAGGTACCGATGCCCACATCCATACCCGCTTATTTTAATGTGTAATTATCTGTGCCCATACGTAGATCTAATATGCGGATTTTTATCTTATCTATTATAAGTATATTTTACGGGTCTCTATAGAATATAAGTCAAATTGTCATCCATATATCTTACGACGGATCTCAAAATTAAATGTATTTATGAATATTTGTATTTTATATTTTTATAATATAAATAAATAATACTGTAACACTTAATAAAAATCAAGTATGGTAATAAAATTAATGATAGCTTAATGATTTAAAATAGATATTTTTGTTGTTATGCATAGATGAGGATGGGGACAATATTGCTAGGGGAAGCCGATGGGAGGAGGACTCGTCCTATCTACAAAAAGATAAAAAAAGGACAAAAACAATCCTTAGCCCCTCAAAATTCATTGTACCTTTTTCATTTCAACACATTAACTCTCAACAAGCATATAGTGGTTTTGCTTTGATCTGTTTACTATAACTGTATCCTATTCATATTGTTAACATTGTTGATATCAATTTACATCATACTCCACTCCCCATACATTTCTTGTAAATGAATGCTTCCAGCACTGTTCAGATTTTAAAAGATGAAGAAGAACCATTATGAATAAAACAAATCATTTTGATTCAAAAGCCTCAAAAACACATTAATAACCAAGTAACATCAAACTCCATTCAGAGCAATTACAATCCCAAAATATTGATTACTCAAAGAACTTTCTATACCAGACATAATATCAATTGATCAATCATTTTGTGCAACACCATATCATATCAATTGATTACATAATCTTTTTTTGTAAAACACTATAAAACTCAAAAATTAATTAAACTAAAATTAACAAGAACAGCAAGCTAGTTCTCAATTTCCCCCAACACTCTTTTCCTTCTTCACCCAAATCATGTCAGCCTTCAAATCCCCATGACCATGACAACCACCAGCATTGCGATCGTTCCTCATAGATTGAGATTGACGAAAACCGCCACCGTTCGGGTTTTTGATCTTCCAATTCCCAAATTTCACAGATAAAACCCTAAATTCTTGTTCAATTTCCTCTACACCACTACCTTCTTCAATCGCTCCGTTCTCCTCCACCTTACCCTTCCTCGCCTTTTCCTTTTTCCCTCCCTGCTTCCTGCTCTTCTTTTTCTTCATCGGCTTCCCTTCCTCCACCTTGCCGTTCAGATCTTCAGAATCAACACCGATTGCATGCGGGTTAATCGCCGAGTCCTCGCGATTTCGATTATCAGCACAAAACCTAGAAACCGCTCCATACTGTGGATTCGCAACCGCCACGTGTCGTTCTTGATTGACTTCATTTTGTTTCTTCATCCAATTTTCACGAAGCTGAGCGAGAGTGACATAGTTTGGAGGAAGAGAAGAGAGAATCTTGTTCCTCTTCTCCTCTTCCAAACTGCGTTCTTCTTCTTTTTCACTCTCCATTGTTGTTTTCACCTCTTTTACCGGTACCCAAGCTTTCACCTTGTTTTTAGTTGGTTTTTTCATTTTTTTGTTGTTGGTTTGTGCTCTATTGGAATGTGACTAGGAGAACCACTCACTGACTCACTCCAAGTGCGAAAACATGGAGTACCAATTTGCTTTCGTTAGTATTTATAATTCGTTGCCCTATTTTTTTTAATAAATTATTTACAAGTATTTTATTCATTATTTTATTTTTTATTAAATAATTTTTTTAATAATTAATATTTCGTATGAATCACATGATACATGGTTTCTTAACTAAGATAAGTAATGTTTAACTTTTAAAACGGGGTATGTAATGGTTAGTTGTTAAAATGGTGCAGTGGTTTTTTTAATCGAAATAGATAATGCTTAGTTGTTAAAACGACATACATTTCTTAATTGAGATATGCAATGCTTAGTTATTAGAACGGCGCACATCGTTTCTTAATTCAGTATAATGTTAGTTGTTAACAACACATGATTTTTAACTCAGATAGTAGTATTTAAATATAATTCAAATTGTATATGTCAAAATCCAATTAAAATTATATATAAATAATAATTAAAATTATGTATAAATAATTATATTGTGTATATTTATTTTGTACAATACAATTTAAGTAAATAATAAAACTCTTGTTTTTTTATTATTTCTCTTTTTCTTCTCATTAAAAGTGTCTCACTTACTAATACAATAAAAATAAATGAAGTGTATATAGAATTATTAAAGTAAAATAGAAGGTATTTTTCAAATTTCTTATGTTTTTTCAAATGACCAAAACACCACTTTTACACTTGAAAAATTAAGCAAAAAATAACATTTGGAAAATGCCCAAATTGGTCGATAATATGTTATAACAAGACTTTAATCAATTATGGACATGTAGTTCATGAAAGTTTTGGTTCAGATCGTACCATAATTAATTAGACTTGAGTCTAATCAATTATTAAGAAAAATATGCATCATAATTTATCATACAAGCACCATCATCAATTAGAGAGGAGGCAACATTCTAAAATTGATTAATTATGAGCCATAATCGATTAGGCATTGATAAAAATAGTTTGGCTTTTCCAAAATGTTTTTCAAATGTGTTTTGAAAATTATGAAGTTTGAAAAATATTTTCCATATTTTTAGTAGTTAGAGAATAGCACACTATTTTTACTACTTAATTCTAAAATAAAATAAAAATGTATATTTTAGAGCAGGTACGTGTTTCAACAATCTGATTCATTTTCTTAATGATGTTCATTGAATTTGATTTTTGTAGAGTCATTCATAAGAAATTGTATTTGATTCTTGTTAAACCAATCATCATAACCTGTATGCACATAGAGCCTCGTCTACCTCCACTGTATAAACATTTGGGATTTAGATTTTCTACTGCCAATCCTCTACAACTCTCTCTCATGCCATCATTTTGTTCCTATCTCTCTCAATCATTTAACTCTCTCTTATTTTCACCAATTCTTTTTTAATTTTCAATTTCTCTCTTCTTACTCTCACAAAACAAACGCTGGACTGTAGCCTAACAGAGGATCCATTTCCAAATATTTGAAAGATGTGAAAGTTATCTAATATGATATACAATTAGTTTTTTTTTTCAAAAATTCACTATCCACACATGTACTTTAATACATGTTTTGTAAAATGTTCTAACAATAAATGTTCTAATGAAACCGTGTGAATTATAAAATAATTTTAAAAATAACGCCAAACACTTCAATAAAGAAATCTATCAACAAAGATGTCATATACATTAACCTTAATATAATGAGTAAGATTCAAAATTCACAATAGCAAGATTTATATTCAACTTTTTCTTAGGGTGTATTCTCAAAAAATCGGTACTATAATGCACATGCTTGTCTATCTCATTAGCATGTACCACTATCAACATTTTATCAATTCATCAAGATCTTAATTACCTAGACATAACGTTCGTAAACTTAACCTAGTAAAGAATAAATTTAGAGAAATCCAACTTATTACAAGGATGATGAAGATGATCCTAGTCCTTTTCTCCAAGAAATTCAAATGCCACCTTGCCTTTATCATCCATCATAGAGGTAGTAAAATTTCCTCCAAATGTTAGCTTGATCTTACAATGAAATTAAGAATATTGGTAAGAATAATGGTTAAAGGAAAGCTAACTTGAATTAGAGGTTGGTAGTTGCAAGGGGGTATTTTACCTTGAATTTGCTATATGATTGCATTGATGAAAACTTAGTTGTTTCTTATCCCCATATTTTAAGTCTTGACTGGATTCCATCCTAAAATGGTGAATGTCTATCTTCTTCTTCAAGAAATGTAAATGCAAAAGGAGTTGAAGTTGAATGTTTTGTTTCTTTGCTTGAAGGAGGAGCAATGAATCTACTAGTTTGCATGTAGGGAATGGTAGCTTGAAGCGTCATGTTTTCTCCTCATCCCAAACGTGTATCTTCCCCCGGCACAGGATCAACAGACTTTACTAATGCTACCTTTCCATGCCTTTAGTGTATATTAGATGTTAAATAAATGATTATAAAAATAATTTGATGAGAGAGAAGGAATTTTTAAGAGAGATGTAAACTCAAAGTTACAAAGGCATGTAAATTGAAAGTTAGCCAATCCCTACCCATCTTCCCCCAAACAAAAGAGAAAATTCTGAGTTTGCCTTTCAAATGGTGTATATATGTTCCCTAGTTCAAAAGACCAATATGTCCATCACATTTAATCAAAATTACAAATCGGCCCATTGTTCATAATTTATGGGATCCATTGTTCATAATTTATGGTTAGTGACTTAATTATTTTTTCATAAACTTCCATTAATATTAAATTGAGTTGAAATATCATATAATTTTTTTAAAAATTACTAAAATAATCTTTGATAAAATGATGATTTTATCTTTATTATAAAATAACTAAATCTATAATTAAATGATTAAGTCGGGAGGTTAGAATCTCTCCCCTTTAAACGAATTTTGACTCTCAAAATTCACACATCTTTCCTACTTTTCATAACACATGCTTGTGAATTACTACATTTTGGTTCCACCCCGTCATTATCTCCAATAACTCCAAGCTTCATTTGGTGCACCTAACATGAATGAAGTCATGTTAAATATTTCCAATTTGATGCAACAACAAAAACACTAAGCTCCCCCAGCAGCAAACTAGAAGAAAGTTCCAACTAAGATAGCAATACAACTAGAGGTGTTGCAATGCGCCCAATCTAGAGCTATCCAATACTAGCATATCTACTATCAAACCTTAAGTAGAAAATTATTTGTCTAGTAACAAACCTTGCTAACTAAGAAAATACAAATTTGTCCAAAAAACTTGGTATTATATGATGCACAAATCTTTTTTAATCTTAGTGGTAATTTTGTGAAAGCTTCTAAGTTTAGCAATTGTATCAACTTTGCTACATTTTACTTCAATAACAAAACACAATAGTAGGTACATACATACATTAATAAACATAAATCTAATTGCATTCAACGAAGATGCATGAATCCGCGCTTGTTTGGAAAGAAACTAAACTTGATCAAATTCACCGTGTTTCCAAACATGCACTTCATGATCTCATCTAGACCGTCTAATATCAGTTTCCAACGAACCAGAGTTACGACCGCCATTCAAATTCCAATCATTATTAGAACCAAAAGCTTTTCCAAGCAATCCTTGCATCCTTTGAGGACTAGGATAAGCTTTCCTTTGCAAAAATCCGGAATAAGACTCCAAAAACTCAGCATAAATCGGCACAACAAGTTTCACTGTTGCATCCCTCATTTGTTCCCTCAAATCAACATCAGGTATACTATAAAAACTCCTGTGCCTCTCACAAATCTCACTCAAACACTTGAAAAATGTCTCAATCTTTTCATTCACCAACCTTCCAATTCTTTTTTCCTTCCCTTGTTGCTGTTCCTTCAAATCAATGTCATGATCCAAAATCTTCACCAAAACCAACCAAGCTTGCTTCTGATACAAGTAAGCTGATTCTTCTGCCACTGCTTTGTAATTTTCTTTTATATATTTCTCACCCAACAAATCACCAAGTTCTGTGTTCTTTGTTCTCATATACATGTACCAATATGTGTTCATCATGAAAATATTCATCAAAATCTTGTCTTTTGAACTCAAACGTTTGGACTCTATGTTTCTTTGAAGTGCTTCCATTACATTACTAATAGCATACTTCAATAAATCCTCATCCGTTTCGTGTATCGATGATAACATCAACTCGGTTTTCCATGTTTGTTCCGTTCTTAAAATCTTAGCCATTGTTGTTCTGTAATTCTCCGTGGATAAGTACTTAAGATAGTTAACAGCATATCTTACTATTTTTGGAACCGAACCGTCTTGTGGTGGCGGAAGAAAACCGTCGACATTTCCTTCTATTTGCAATCCAAATTCCCAAAAAACTTTGCTTGATGCATCAATGATTAGCTTCTCTAGCTCGCGAAACCGCATGCAGATATCCTCACCAGATTCTCCATCAAAGATTTCAAGTACATGTGGTTTGAGTTTCTCCAATGACTCAAACATGTCTAATAGTTTGAACAGTTTTTGTGGCTCTTTGTTGCTTCGAGCTATGCCTTCTCCAAATCGAAAGAACACAGCCATGATCTTATCCGATATTTTCACAAAACATTCTGGATGGATTAGTCCATCGATGATTTCGCCTAGAACGCTTTGGCAAAGTTTCTTTTCTGATAAAAGAACTTTCTTTGTTGCAACTTCAAAATGTTGTGTCCAAAGGGTTATTGATGTTTCCAAGTTTTCCCATTCCATTTCATCAATTCCTTCTGGGGTGTATGTTTTTAGGTATTCAGGGTTTAACTTCATCAATGCTTTTGCAGCCCTTTTATATCTTACCTGTTGAATAATCATCACAATAAAATTAATGTCTGTGTAAATAAATAATACAGTTAGGGTCGTTTTGAAGACATGCAAAACAGGGTATCGCATAGAGCCCAAAATTTATTACAGTTAAAATATTTGTCACGATTAAATTATGGCTAAACAAAACCTTATAAAATATTTGTCATGATAAAATCGTGGTCAAATAAGGTCTCAATTTGTTTTTCCATGATTAAACTACGGTTAACCTACACAGGATGGATCTGAAAAAACTTGAGACGGCTATAGTCACCAAGATTATAGATATTCACAAGGGGTTTACCTTAACATAGATGTCAATGCAAATATCCAAGCAATCATTAGCAGCAAGAATGTTTGAAATTCTTCTGAGAACTTCAATTTCCAGCTCAGATCCAAGCTCAAAACTAACCTTGAAATCATCATCACTCTCATCACCACCAACATGTTGCATGTGTGAAAATTCATCCAACTTCCTATGCTTTAACTTAAGCAAAAGAGCCTCAAACTCATCTTGCATATGAAGCAAAGCCTGATCCAACAACCCTTCAAATCTCATTTCATCAACCTCAGTTTCATAAAGTGCTTTAAGAGTTACAAGTGCTTCTCTTAACCTCTGTGTTCTATATTGATCAGCAGCTTTTGTTCTACTAATAAACTCAACAACTTCTTGAAGCCTCATAATAACCGGCTCAACAACTTGACATATAGAGTTTATAGCTGAATTCAACTGATCAACACAATCCATGTAATCTAGAAGCTTCTGAAGCCTCTTTTGATGTGAGTTTTCTGTTGATAGCTTGGAAGAGAGGTTAAGAAGATTGTTTTGAAGCGATTCCGCGAGTTTGAATGTTTCGAGAAGAGCAAGAGCAGGAGAAATCGCTCTGTTGATTCTTGTATCAAGTGCTTTTCTTGACATGGACAAAGATTGTAAAGGGTTGATTCTTCTTGAAGCTGTTGTGATTGATCCTTGTAAAAGATCAAACCTTGTTTCCATTGTTTCAATGTTTTGTTCCATTTGTTTTGATGATTGAAGAAGTGATTCTAAATCAGAATATGCTGATTCTAGTTTGATAATTGTTGCATCTTGTGAATCATTTGTTTGAGGAAGCATCATCACCAATGCCATTGGTTTTAGTTGAACATGTTAAGGTTGAAGTATATAGAGATATATATAAATATGAAGTGTTGTGTTTTTGTTTGTGTGAGACAGAAGAAGACATAGGTCGATGAGATTAAGGATACAAATGGCATGTAGTTGTGGGATGAAAACAAACGACAACTATGTTAGCTTAGAATATGTAGAGCCGGTGTCCTTATTCCTCATTGGTACACACGATCATAAGATAATCATTTTAATTATAATGTATATTATGAGTGACAATGATCTTGTTGTATTATATCCTTAGTTTTTCTCATCTTTTGGTTTATTTTGTGGCATTAAGTCTACTATCTATTTCATTCTCCCACACTTCTATTTTTTTTTTATTTTAATTTTAAAAATCGATTATCCGCAAATGTAAAAATTAATTTCTGAATCAGAAATAATCATAAGAGAAATATTTACATGAAAATAACTTTAAATTCATATTTTTAAGAATAATCAATAAGAAAAAGAAAGAATTTAAAATTTTTATAAATTTTAATTTATTTTTTAATTGAAATTATGAGTAGTTTGATATGATAGAGAAAGAAATTATAAATATTATTTTTTTAATTAATAAAAAAATTATAATTAATTGTTTATTAATCTAAGTGTCATGATTGTTCCATACAAGAATTTTTCTAATCATACTAAATAGTAAAACACTCTTTCACAAAATTGAATTATGTATGCACATATATATGAAGGGGAAACTTTTAAGTGAACACGGACAAAATAATTCTTTTTACACAAAACCAATAATAAATTTTTAATTCATTAAAATATAAGTATAATATTTTCTCAATCATTAATAATCACAATTATTTCATAAATTCTATTAAAATTTAAATAAATTAACATTTCTCTTTTTTTTTTATTTCATAAATTCTATTAAAATTTAAATAAATTAACATTTCTCTTTTTTTTATTGAATGTTTTTATGAATATAAATTTATCTCTATCTCTATGCATGAACATGAATTTATTTGTTTCTTATATGAAGACTAATTTCAAGAGAAATAATATAGAGATAAAATTAGAATAGAGATCTTTTGGTATTAGTTTTAAATCGATTTTTTTATAATATTTTCTATTAAAGACTATCTTCTACGAGTCTTCTTACAATTTTAATAAGTGTAATACATCTTCGTAAATCAAATCAAACTAAATCGAATTGTAAAAAAAAAGTATTTATTTGAATGTGTTTAGATCATCTCTTAATAAAATTATACAGTTCGGTCTGAATTACAATTTGTATTTTATAAAGCGAATCAAATCTAATCAAATTGTATTACGTTACATTCTAAATTTTACTTAACTCACATCAAACTCAAAACTAAATCTATTATACTTTAGTCTTATGATTACCAACATTGTTCTCATCTTTACATTTCGGTCTTTTCAAATATCTCATAGCATTATCATGTATTTTTCACCACATACATCTTGCATCTTTTTCTCTAATCTATACTCTTTTATATTCTTTCTTTTTCACATTCTTATTTTTATGCAAGCGTTCCTTCTTTCAATTTTGTTTTTATCGCACATTTTCAATAATCTCTCATCTCTTATGTTCTTTCTTTTTCATCTTCATTAATATCTCGTCTCTTGTATTCTTTTTTTCATATTATAATATTTTTAATATTTTTTGTCATTGTTTTATGTTTATTATTCTACATGTGCCTGATATAATTTTTACATATTAAATGAAAAATTGTTGTATAAATATGATAAATTTTGTTATTATTTGATAGTATATGAATAACTAAATACAAAGTTATATTATCATCTATATATGTATGTATGCATCAATAAAATATTTGTAAAAAATTAAATTAACTGAACAAAACAACATTAATTTGATTTTTTTATTTTGTGGTTCGAATAACTTTTATCGTTAAAATCGCTAAAACTGCACCACAAATATCCTTAATAAAAATGATAGAACTATCGAGTGTCGAGCTCAAAGACCGCTAATATTAATAAATTTCTATTATTTTATTGTGAAATAAAAAAATTGTGAAAGCTGATAAAATTTAATGTGAAAACTAAAGTATTTAATGTGTTGGTGGAAGTCTTTTTATACGGAGAAGAAATGTATCTACAAGAGTAATACTAACGAATAAGTCAATGAAATAAAAAAGGATGAATTTTCAATAAGTAATAAGTTGTATTTTGTGTGGCATGAAGTCAAACTTATATATGAATATGATGATTAGAATTGTTCCATTTAACTAATTTTTAAATTTAAAAATATATATTTTCTTTTAATTTTCATAAATATTTTTTATAAAAATATTTTTAAAATATAAAAATCTTTCTAAATTTATTTTTCATATATAAAAAAATTAAATTTGAATCAATTAACATAAATATATATTATTAAAGATTAAAATATAATCAAAGTATATATCAAAATTTTTTAAGAAAATTATTCAAAATAGCTTCATATTTAAATCGATTTTCTGAAATTTTAATATTTATAAAAATACAAAGTAAAAATGAAGTAACTAAAATAAAATTTTAAAGAAAAGTATTTAAACAATTGTTTATTTAATTTAAAAAATTCATTTTAAACAAAAGTATATAAAATTACCAAAATTAATTTAAAAACTGAAATAAACTGCAATTAACAAAACTGAAATAAACTGCACATAATCTTACTTTCATTAATAGCAATCAATTGCAACATTTTCAAGTATATCATTACAGCAATATATTATCTATTCATTATTCTTTTAAAACAAATTACTCTGCAATACCTTTGTATTTTGAGATACAAAGAGGGAATCTGATGTTTTGTATGTGCTTACAATTGATTTAAAACTACATACATAAAATCATTGTAATTGTGATAGACTTAAAACATAGTTTGATTTCTTAATCAAATAACCAAACGTTTCTCAAAACAACATTGATTAACTTTGCTTCATGCCTTAAATCTAGCACAATTACAACGATGTCACATGCATGTTTGATCTTCAAAGATGCAACACTCAATATTAAAAATATAAAGGTGAGAAGAGAAAGTATGAGATGATGGATTGATGGGATAAAAAGAAAAAATTGTAGAGTTAGCCAGAGAAGTACTAGTATGTGGGAAGAAGTTGGGATGGGAGATATATATGTAGAGTTGTTGAGAGAATGTTAATATCTGTATCTAAACTAAATCTACTAAAATATAGGAACGGACAAATAGAGTAACTCTTAGTTTTTTTTTATTATCTTGAAAATAATTATAATAATATTTTGTTCCAAATATTAATAATTAAATTAAGAAAATTCTAAATACACACTCTTAATTTTTGTACTTCTATTTATCTAGAAACAAATAATAATAATAATAATAATAATAATAATAATAATAATAATAATAATAATAATAATAATAATAATAATAATAATAATAATAATAATAATCTATAATATAAAAAAAAATTGATGTTCTGGAAATCACCCTTTTACCCTTTGTTATTTTTCAAACATATTACTAATTTGAGGTTAAATATTGTCTTTTTATTATAGATTCCAACCAATTCCCACATGATTGTTCATCATTTCATGTGCAACAAAAAATCATATTTATATTTTTATCTTTCTTTTTCTTTCTCAATGTTATCTTTGACGATCTTATCATCTCTCTCATCAATACTTTTTTTATTTCTTAACTCATTTTATTTAACAAACACATATATCTCCATATATTTCTTCTCACCTACTCATTCATCATGTCTCTCATCTCACCATATTTATATATATTTTTCATTATCTCACGATGTTGAAACTTTCTCATTTTTTAAATTTCTTCTTTCAAATCTCTTCTTTCAACATTTCATAATATTAATTTAACATTTGATACATTTTTCAAGATAAAGGGTAAATATGAGTTTCAAATAGTTTTTCAATTTCATCCTTCCAAGTATAGAATAAGAAATAATAAATATAACTTTTTTTTAAAAAAATAAAAATAGTTGAAAATAAATTTTTTTCTTCATATCTACTCTTTTTAAAGATTAAGTTTTATTGTTCTTAAACAAGTTTCATAGATCTATATATTTTTTTTATAGATTTATTCTTTTTTCTTAAATAAAAATGGTGAGAGAAACTTAATAAAATTTATAGAAATGTCATATTGTATTTTTCGTAAATTTTCAGATATATTTGTAATCGATACCTAAACAAAAATAATATTTGAATACGGGAACAAGTCTATTATTGATTCAAATATTTTTATATACAAAAAATAGTATTTATGATTCAAATATTTTTTTTATCTAAAAGTGATATATGAGATAACATCTATTATTGATCTAAATATTTTAATATACGGAAATTTACTATTAATCTAGATATTTTTGTAAATGATGCCTAAACAAAAATAATATTTGTATACGGGAAAAACTCTATTTATATACAAGAAATAATATTTGTATATACTAAAAAAACATTTTGATTAAAAAATGATATACAGGAAACAAATTTATTATTGATCTTAATATTTTTATATATGAAAATTTACTTTTGATCCAAATATTTTTTTTGTAAATGATACGAAAACAAACATAGCATTTGTATACGGGGAAAATGTATTATTTATCCAAAAATTATAAACGGGAAAAATTATATTATTGATCTAAATATTTTTTATATACGAAAATTTACTATTGATTCAGATATTTTTGTAAACTATACCGAAAAATTGTATCTTGAAATAAATCATTATAGATCTAAATATTATTATATACAAAAATTTACTATTGATTTGGATAATTTTGTAAACGATACCAGAACAAAAATAATATTTTTTTACAGGAAAAATATGTTATTGATTAAATATTTTTATATACGAAAAATAGTATTTATGATCCAAATATTTATCATCCTTAAATGATATACGCATAAAATCTATTATAGATCTTAATATTTTTATATATAATTTTTTTAATTATTAATCTAATTTTTTTAACTTTTTATTTAAAATAAATATATTATATAAAAATATGCGCGTACCAGATCAGAACTCGTGCATAGGCACGAGTTTATTACTAATAATACTAATACTAATACTAATACTAATAATAATAATAATAATAATAATAATAATAATAATAATAATAATAATAATAATAATAATAATAATAATAAAAATAAGAATAAGGTTTAAATATGTTTTTTGTCCCTATAAATATGCGATCCTGCAATTTTGATTTTTTAAAAATTTTCTTCGAATAATGTTCCTCGCAAACTTTTTTTCTTGCAGTTTTAGTCCTTGCTATTTTCTAAAATTTTTAAAACGGATTAATTATCCTAAAATTTTTAAGTCTTTGAATAAATTTTTTTATATGTGTTTAGAATACTATACAATATTTATTTACTAAACTTTAGAATTTTTTAAAATAAGAAGAATTAAATATGAATTTTTTAACTTTCAAAAGATATTGATAAAGGCAATGAAAATCTCGATTTATAAATCAAATTTCGAGTTCCTATTTTATCGAGGAACTTTTTATAACATTGTACATACGTCTATAAAATCATCATTCAAAAATACACATCGATTTAATAGCAAGGATTAAAACTACGTGGATAATAATTTTGCGAGGACCATTATTCAAGAAAAAAATTTAAAGGGAACAAAATTGCAGGGCGGCATATTTATAAGGACTAAAAATATATTTAACCCTAATAATAATAATAATAATAATAATAGTAATAAAACTATAATATATTACATAAAAATATCTATTTATTTGTCCTAAAAAAATGTGTTGACATGCGTAAAAATTATATATTAAAATATTTATAATATTTTAAAAGAAAAATTATGTCCCATGACACCACTATTCTAATTAAACAATTTCTTTTTTAAAATAAAGATGGTCGAAGTCTAAATGAACACAATAAATAAAAAGTAAGTTTAAGATGACAGTCTACATCAAATTAGTGATAAAGAAGAACTATTGTGAGCAAAATATTGCTTCTAATGAATGCGATAAAGAAGAACTAATGTGAGCAGAATATTGCTTCTAATGAATCAAAATGGAACTCATGATTACAACTCATGTATGCATTCTAAAGTAAAAAATTGTAAAATCGAATTCAACTAAATTGAGGCCCAAAAAAACTACATTTAATTCATATGTGTTTAAGGTTATTTTTTAACGAAGATGTACAATTTGATTCAATTTGTAGTTTATATTTTACAAACTACATCATATTATATTATAAATTCTTATTAATCAATATATATTTCTTTAATTTAAAAAAAAATCAAATATGTGTATATTTTATCATATTTTTGTATGATATTTATTTTAATTTATAAATTATAAAAGATACAATATTATTCATTTATAAATAATATTTTTACAAAATATATTTTATCGTATTCTTTATATAATATTTATTTAAGAAAATATCTTTTATATATATATATATATATATATATATATATATATATATATATATATATATATATATATATATATATATATATATATATATATATATATATATATATCATTTCTTAGATTTAAATAAAATTATAATACGTAATTTTAATTTATGTATCAAATTATAAATGTATTTTGACAATTATACATTTTTTATAGTAATGTATGAATAATTAAACACAAAATTATATTTTCCTCTATATGTATATGTATGAATCAATAAAAAAATTTATAAAAAATTGAACCAACCGATCCAATACAAACTGTATTAATTTAATTTGGTTTGGTTCGATTTTATTTTTAAAAGCTAACTAAACTAAACTAAACTGCGTGTATTTTTATCTCTCGGTTCGGGTGATTTTTTATTTCAAAATTGATCAAACCGCACCGCGAACACCCATCTCATCTACTAAATTAGCCTCATTGAGAGTGGTTTTTTATTTTTCCATTTAAAAATTGTTGTTAATAGAATTTGTAATTCTTCCGTCTAAAAATTGCAAGTTAGTAATAATTTTTTGATTGAGAGTTTATTTTATTTTATTTATTTTTGATTGAGAGTTTATTTTATTTTATTTGTATCAATTTTTGGAGATTTACTTTGGATATATTCCCAACGACGGGCATTAGAGCAAAAGTTCCAATCAAGGGAGAAAATCACAGATTTGCTATGTCTTATTTGATTTGAGTTTTTTTCTTAAACAATATTATGGCTACATTGAAGTTGAATATTCCTTTGTTTGATGGGAGAATGGCTTTCCTCTTATGGCAATGCACGATACAAAACTATTTGTTCAACAAGGTCTTTATTGTGTTTTGGAAAAGGCAAAATCAAGTGAGATGAAAGAATCAGATTGAAATTCAATACAAAAGAGATGGTGAGAACAATTTGGTTGGCACTTGATCCACATATTAAAGTGACTGTGTTGAAAGAAACTCTCCAAAAGAATTATGGGATTTATTAGAAAGCAAATTTGCATCAACTACATTAACTAATCGATTGATGATGAAAATGAATTTATACTCATTGGAGATGGAAGATGAATGTAATGTATTTGATCATATTAATAAGTTTAATGAGTTGGTGTCTAGAATTATGAATGCATGGGAAGATATCAAAGATGAAGAGCAAACGCTACTTTTGTTGGCTTCACTACCCAAATCTTACAAGTAATTAATGCAATCAACGTTAGCCGGAAAAAAACACACTACAATTAGATGAGGTAGTGAAATCATTGAAGGAGAATCAACAAATGATGTGAATTGATCAATCTTTTGAGGAAAATCCGGTATTAGTAGCCAAAGTAGGATAAAGAAAGAACTATGGCGGTCAATATGGTAAAAGTTTTTAACCAATACATATGACTTATGTCTGTCATTATTGTCAACAATTTGGTCACGTGAAATCTAGATGCCCATAATTTATAGAGGATGTGTGGAGTATGAGCTGTCAAAAATTGGCCGACCCATAAGCCCATTAATTTAGTGTGAGTAAAACCGTAAAATACCTTTAAAAAAATATGACCTTATCTTTTTGGGTCATTCCATCGGGCCTATGTGTTTCATGAACCGGACCGGGCTTCGGGCTGGCCAATTAAAAAAGGATTTTGCTAAATTTTAGGGAAAAAAAGATTAAGATAAGATATGATTGCATTAGTTTGTTTTCAAGTGATAAAAAAAAATTAAAGAGGATGAAGATATATTTTTAAGATGATGTGATCAAGGAAATGGTTGTGAGATAAAGAAATTTTTTGATAAGTATTGGTGATAATATTAAGTTACTGTACTTATACATGAATACTTTTGTGTATATATATATATATATATATATATATATATATATATATATATATATATATATATATATATATATATATATATATATATATATATATGGATGTTAATTTGATAAATATTTAAACATCAATTAACTAAGTTTAATATGAATCTCTACTTATGTTATGTAGTTTTTATCCATTACATCCCTTTTTATAAAATTAAAACTATAATATTGAAATACGAGCCGGACTGACCCATCGGACTTCAAGGGCCTTAGAAAAATGGGTCAGACTCATTTTTTGTAGCCCATTAAGCAGTCGGGTTGTAACACCGCAATATTTTCAGTTATTAGATAATTTGGATTTTAATTATTTATTTAATTAGAAAGTGAATTATTGGCATTTTTGGATTATTGAAATTATTTAATTAAATAAAAAAGAAATTGGGATGTTGGTGTAAAGAGTAGAAGGAGGGGGTGTGAGGAGTAAAAGCCTCTAAACTTACTATTTTGTTATTATTATTATAGAATAATAAAAGAAAGGAAAAGAGGAAAAAGTGAATTGGGAGTCTTTTTGGAGAAATTGATCGTACATGAGAAGTGAGAAGAGGCAGAAGGAAAGAGAAGAACCAAGAACTCAAAGATTCAAGGAATTTCTCAGTTAAGAGGTGATTTTATCTAATTATCATGTCTTATAGATTTTGGGGATGATAGGATTGATTAAGTAGTTAGGAATCTCAATTTAGGATTTTCTAGGTTTATGAAATTTGACCATAAATTGTCTAATTGCATGAAATTGAGTCAATCACATGTTATAGGGATGTTAAGTGTTGTTGGATTATGTTCTTATTCCTTGAAATACTATTTGATGGGTGATTTTGATGATGAATTGGTGATTGATTCGTATTTGGATGTGTGGATGGATTGAAAAATAAAGCATGCTGTCAAAATATAATTTTCTACTACAGGGGGTCGCAGGAACCGGTTAATCCCTAGGAGGCACCGAGTTCCTGGTATATTTTCCAGCAGGGTGATAATTCTGTGTCTGGGGAACCGGTTACCTTGTGGGAGGAACCGAGTTCCCAGTACATTTTTCAGGAAGGTGATTTTCCATGTGTCGTGGGAACCGGTTACCCCTGGAGGAACCGGTTACCACTATTACTTTTTGGAAAATTATTCAACTTTGAAAAATCATATCTTTTGAACCGTATGTCCTTTTTAATCGTCGTTTTGGACATTGCTCTTTAAATTAAATAATCTATTTTATAAAATGAAGAAAATAATAATTAGTTGGTTTTATTTTGAAAAGTGTTGGTTTTCCGAATTGGTAGTTATTCGTATCTGGTGTACTTGGTTGCTGGAAATAGAATGTTGTTGTACTGATGAATTGGATGTACATTGATGCTTGCATGTATGTGTTATTGGTGGCAATTACTGGTTGATGAGTAAATGCTTGCATGCTATAATTCTTGTGATTCGTTCATGATGGTTTTTCATGCTATATTTCTGGTGATTGTTCATGATGGTTGTTGATATCATGTGTTGTTGTTGATGTTGCATGTTGTTAAGGTCCATGCATATACATTTGGTGGTAGCTAATTCCTATTGTGTGGAATTAGTGAGTTGGCCAATATCTGTTGCCGAGTTGGAATGGGCGGTGAGGTTTTATCTATGTCCGAGTTAGAATGGAATATATGTTAATGTTGTGTCCAAGTTGGAATGGAACAATATGTGAATTTAGTACACTATCGGTACCACATGCATAGAGTCTGCATTGCATTTTGTATGAATTATAACATGATAAGATGGTTCCAGTGTTATAATCTTGTTGTTGCATGTAATGTATGCTTATAACTTGGATTGTGAATTAAATATGATTATGCTGAATATGGTGGAATAATAGCTTATGAAATTCTGTTGTTTTATGAATTTATAATGCATTTTAATTATGATGAAGTCTCACCCTTACTTTGATGATTTCAGATTGAAGTTTAGTAGCTTAGGAGTTGGTGAGGATGGCTCGCA
The DNA here is from genome assembly GCA_021764765.1 of Vicia sativa. Taxonomy (NCBI): domain Eukaryota; kingdom Viridiplantae; phylum Streptophyta; class Magnoliopsida; order Fabales; family Fabaceae; genus Vicia; species Vicia sativa. The sequence continues at coordinate 208,656,028 of CM038795.1, read as the reverse complement.
GAGCTATGCTTTTATTTTATCGGTGTCGGTGTCATGCTCTGGTCTTGTAACACTGGGGAACGCTTATTTAGAGTCATTGTTAAACTCTACTTTATTTTGATGCTTATTTGGATATTTGTTTTGGTTACTCAAGGCATATAGACCTTTGAAGTTCTGTTTGGTTTGAACTTATCCAAGTTTTGAGATTATTCCGTTGTGTAGAACATGCACATTTAATGATTAATTGAATTATGTTCTTCAGTAAAGCATGACATCTATTTGGAAAATTTATTTTAAAGAATTGTGATGCCCTTTAATACATGTTAACTCTGAATATATTATAATAATTGCAGGGGATTTAGAAGGGTGTTACAATAGTGGTATCAGAGCATAGTCGGTCGTTGTGACCAGTGTCTTAGTGTCATTATCCCTTTTGTATGCGGCTAGTGCAAGGTAATACTGTCGATACTTGCGTTCTAATGAGAATTGTTTTGTGGATTCTCAGAACAATGGCTGGAAGAGGTAACGGAAGAGAAAACGCTGCAATTGCTGAGGCTTTGGGGATGCTTGCTGGCGTGCTTGGAGGAAATCAGCAGGGAGCTGGTATTGGTGCTGACAGGAAGTTGGGAAATTTTTCAGAGGAACAATCCTCCGTTGTTCAAAGGCACGCATGACCCTGAAGGCGCTCAGAAGTGGTTGAAGGAGATTGAGAGGATCTTCCAAGTGATTGATTGTGCTGAAGATCTGAAAATGACGTATGGTACTTATATGCTGGCAAAAGAAGCTGATGATTGGTGGGTTGCTACCAGAACTGAGATGGAGCAAGATGGTACTATGCTGACTTGGGTTGTGTTCAAAAGGGATTTTTGAGAAGGTATTTTCCTGAAGACATTCGGGGAAAGAAAGAGATCGAATTTTTGGATCTCAAGCAAGGTAACATGACTGTAAGTGAGTATGCTTCTAAGTTTACTGAATTGGCTAAGTATTATGCTCACTATAACAATGATAAAGAAGGAGAATTCTCTAAGTGTATCAAGTTTGAAAATGGCCTCCGTGACGAGATTAAGCAAGGTATCAGGTATCAGCTTATTCGCAAGTTTTCTGATTTGGTGGATTGTAGTAGGATTTTGGAAGAGGATCTTGCTAATACTAGGTCGAATTCTCGTGGGTTTGCTGATAGAAAAGGAAAGCAATCGATGGATCGTGGCAAACCATACGACAGAAGTAACCAGAAGTCTGGTGGGTGGAGAAGGCCCAGTGGTGGAGATTCTAATGCTCATATTAGGTACTATAAATGTGGTGAGTTTGGACATCGAGTTCAGGAATGCAAGAGTGACGCGATGAAGTGTTATAATTATGGGAAACCTGGACATGTGGCTAACGACTGTAGAGCAAGGAAGGTGACTTGTTACAACTGTGGAGAAGAAGGTCATACTCGTCCGCAGTGTACTAAACCAAAGAAGGAGCAGTCTGATGGTAAGGTGTTCACTTTGTCTGGGTCAGAGAATAATCCAGATGATCAATTGATTAAAGGTACGTGTTTTATTAATGGCACACCTTTGGTTGAGATTATTGATACTGGAGAGACACATTCGTTTATTGCTTTGGATTGTGCTAAAAGATTGAATCTGGAAATATTTGATATGAATGGAAGTATGGTTATTGACACTCTTGTGTCGGGTTCAGTGACTACTTCGTTTATGTGTAGGAACTGTCCTATTATAATTTTTGATAGGGGCTTTGGTATGGATTTAGTGTGCCTACCGTTAGAAAAACTTGATATTATCCTTGGAATAAACTGGTTTGAATTCAACTAGGTTTATATAAACTGTTTTACGAAGACGGTTAGTTTTCCTGAAGTGGCTAGTGTCGAAGATTTGACTATGTCTGTTAAGCAGATGAATGTAGCTGTTAATGATGGTGCGGCAGTATTTATGTTGTATTCTTCGATGGGAGTGAAAGGAAAAGCTAAGAGTAATGAATTACCCGTTGTGAATGAATTTCCAGAAGTTTTTCCGGAAGATGTTACTAAGTTGCCACCTGAGAGAGAAGTGGAATTCGCTATAGATTTAATTACTAGAACTAGTTCGGTGTCGATGGCGCTGTACCGCATGTTGACATCCGAGTTGGATGAATTTAAGAAGAAATTAGAGGAGTTACACGAGAAGAAATATATTTGTCCGAGTGTTTCGCCGTGGGGTGCTTCTGAATATATTATAATAACCGTGGGGTATTTAGATGGGTGTTACACGGGTCGGACCGGGCTAGCCCATTTAAACACTTTGGTCCATTGGGTCAAAGTAGGTTGGGCCAGGTCGAGCCATTTGACATATCTAAGGAAGAAGATAGAAGAATTAAAAAGTGCTCCTTCTACAAATATGGTTAGTTGTGAAGACGGTCTTTTAGTTTCTGAAGATGAAGGTGACTGTGAACTGAAGAAATTTGAGACTTTGAATGAAAGGAGGATATATTGTGCTAAAGTGGGTACTCATCCAAGTCCCACATCGAGTAACGTGAAGAAAAAAATAGTAAAGGTTATTATAAATATAGAGAGTTAGTTTGAGTTTATTCACCATAGTCTAGTCTCTTGGGTGTATTAGATAGTTAGGTGTCTAGAGAAGGTTTACAATTTTTCGCACAAAAATTGTGGTTGAGAAGATTTTTTACTTTTCCGTTCAAGAATAATTGTTGAGAGAGTTTGCATTTTTTATGTCCAAAAATTGCAAGTTGGTATAAATTTTTGATTGGGAATTTATTTTTATTTTATTTATTTTTGAGATAGAGTTTATTTTATTTTATTCTTATCAATTTTTGAAGATTTACTTTGGATATATTCTCAACACAACAATGTACATACTTTCTTTCTGCAAAGTATCAACGATAGCCTTTGAGTACATGAAACTCAATTTTTTGTTGAGAATCAAGTGTGAGGAAGAAGTGGGATAACCCACACACCTATCACCTTAAGATTTTTGGTGGATATGTGGTATTCTCTCACAAAGGTGTGTCCCTAATAAATGCTCCTCCGAGTAAATTTCCCCCTAACAATGGTATCATGAGCCTATGGTTTCGAGATAGGGACCGACTAACTTGTATCGAAACACTTCCAGCAGGCGGTGGGTAGAAGGTGTTCCGTTTGAGAGTGCCAACGGTGATACAAGTGAATGTGGAAGAGAGAGCTTTCACATGAGGGGAAGGGGAGTGTTGAGAATCAAGTGTGATAAGTGGGAGAATCCACACACCTATCACCTTAAGGTTTTACGTGGATATGTACTGTTCTCTCACAAAGGTGTATCCTATGTAACATGCTCCCTTCTCAGAATTACCCCCTAACACTTTAGAATACCCATTAGCCATTAATCTTTAAAAGAATCATTTTTCTAAAAATAGAAAAGAAAAAAATAAAGACTAATTAAAGTGATTAATAGTAAGTGAAATGCAACTATGTTAATGAATTAGAGAACATAGAATCCAAACAGAAAGAGAAGACGGTGGAATAAAAAAGCATTGGAGCTTAGAGACGAAAAAAAAGAATTTATACAAAGAAAAGTAAATATTAGTTTGAAATAGATATCAAAAATCGTTTAAAAGATGAATAGAAATAGTCATAGCCCAACATAAAAATGTAACAACGCTTGAGTGCACTTGGATATTCTAAGCATAAGCGTCTTGCCTTAACATATGAACCTAGGGCCATGTGTGAAAAAATTGTGTAAAACATCTCAATGATGAGACTAGTATTTAATACACTTGATTTCCCATATCTCTTCTAATTTTTTATATAAAAGATTCCCACGTAGTAGACTTGTCCCTGTTTTTGAAAGACTTCTCGTACACTATGCCACGACAAGTCTTGGGAACAATTATCCTGGATCGGGCTTAAGCCTTAGACTACATAAGCTTGATTACCATCTGTGACACCCCGATTTAATTCAAATATTAAATAAGTGAGAATTAATTATTTAATTGATTTAAAGTCTTAAATATTTAATTCATCTGGATTAATTGGATCATTTAATGAGGAAAGGCCTGGAGGTGTGCAGAGTAAATGGGGGGTGTGAGAGTAAATCACTCTACTAATTACTAGATATTGATTATTTATTTTATTGGAATATTAAAAGGAAATATAAAAGGAAATATAAAAGGAAAAGAAAGGAAAAATAGAAGGTTTTGGAGAAATCATTTCACGTAGAGTTGGAGAAAGAAGAGAAGAGAGGAAAAGCCGACGCCGAGAGAAACCGAAGAATCATCGTGAGGGGTGATTTTGTTTGATTAATATGTCTTATGGGTTTTGGGAACCAATGGGATGATTGGGTATGTTAGGAAATGAAGTTATAGGTTTATAGCAGGAAACCCTAAGTTGTGTCAGTGTATGGAGGAATCGATCAGTAGTGTGTCAGATGACTGATAGGAATGTGTAAATTATGTTGTTTGATGTTAGAATGGTGTAAAATGGCTTTAAATTAGTGTTCCCAATATTACAATTCGTGGTTGAAAGTTTGGAAGTGGTAATGGATGCAAAACGCTTTCAAAAAGTAGCAGAACTGTTGTCATAGGTCGTGGGAACCGGTTCCCTGTGGGGAGGAACCGAGTTCCCAGTGTTAAAATTGGCAACCGACTTTTACACTCGTGAACCGGTTCTGATAGGTAGGAACCGGTTCCCATACAAAACCAGAGCGCCTTTTGAAAACTTTCAGGAACCGGTTCCTGTATAGGTAGGAACCGGGTTCCATGAGTATTTTTCCAAATTTTCTAAAACTTCAAAAATTCATATTTTCTAAACCGTAACTCCGATTCGAGTGCCGTTTTCGGCGTTATTTCTTAAATTTAAAATACTACCTTTTGGAAGAAGAAAAATATTACTTTGCCAAATTATTTTAAAAATAGTCGCGCTCCCGATTTTTGAAAAGAATGAGTAGTTAAGGATAAACGGGGAACTAATATGAATGGTATGAGTTATCTGATGAGGTATTGGTGCTTACAGTGTTATATATATGATATTCATTTTGATTGAATGAGATGCACTGGTGATTTGACATGATGTGATTTGTATTGATATCATGAAATGTGAAATAATGATGGCATGCTTTTATGATGCATGCATAGACATTTGTTAATTGGTTCATTCACATTGTGCGGAAGTGGACTTGCAGAGCCAATAGACTTACCTGGTTGGAGGTAGTGAGGCTAGATTCTTGACCCAAGGGTGGTGGGCGAATCATGGATTACACTGTCTTTCCACGAGTAAACGGAGCAGTGGGTGAACGCGGTTCACGTTTTGGTACCACATGCATAGAGTCTGCATTGCATATGGAATTGTAACATGTTAGGATGGTTTCCAGTGTTGCAATTGCCATTGTTTGATATATACATGATCATTGTGTGAACTGTTTTCTGTATTGTTTATGACCTTGTGTTTGGTTGATGAACTAATGTATTCGATTATTCTGTTGGATCTAAGAACGTATAATACATATTATATTGAATTGAAATCTCACCCTTACTTTAACCATTTCAGATCCGAAGTGATTAGCCGCTTGGAGTTGGTGAGGATAGCTCTCTAGATTCGAGTCAGTTCATTAGTCCGCGTGTCAGTGTCGTGCTCTGGTAGATGTAACACTGGGGAAACGATTGTTTGGAATCCTTTAACGGATATTTGAAATAATTTTGAGTTATGTTGATTTATTATCCTGGAATGACTATTGATTGATATTCAGGATTAGATTATGTTTCATTTCCGCTGTTAAACATAATTTTGAGTATGATTTAATTGATGCATATTCTTCAGTGAAAGCATGACGCTGTTTGGTCAAATTTGTATGATTTAAATTGTGACGCCTCTTAATTGTGGATAAACTCTGATTATTTAATTCTATAAACGCGAGTATTTAGAAGGGGTGTTACACCATCTACATTGTATAAACCCCACTTATGAAAGAAAATATATGATTTTGATCATAATTCACGCTATCCCCTTTTGTTCACTCACTAACTTAGGTGTTGGAGTGCTAATCTTATAGGAATGGCTATTTGCGATACGATTTGGATCGGTTTTGAGATAAACACTCATTTGATCCAAATATAAATTTAGTCGCATTTGAGTTTGATTTTGGATGATTGTTTAAAAAATTCGATTCGATCCAATTTTATATGATTTAATTTGGATCAATTTTTTTATGTCAATAAATTATATTGTTTATTAATATTGTAAAAATTCTATAAAATATATATTAGATATAATATATAACATGTTTGATACTAAAAATTAATATGAATGACCGATAATAGATAAAACAAATGAAATAATAAAAAAAAACTAAATATTTAAATAGTATTAAAAAAATATTGAATAATAAATTAACACAACATATCATACTGATAAAAAATAGAAGAAAAAAAACTTAGATACAGTTTTATAGGTGTAGTTCTTACTATTTTCTGATAAAAATATGACAAACTCATAAAAACTAATTCATGATTTTTAAGTTTATTGCACAAGTTAAGAAAATAACTAATTCATAAAAATTAGCGAGATGTCACGGGTACTAGCGTGGTGCACATTTTTTTTTTAAAAAATGTAATAAAAATGTTAATAAGAAAAATAAAATTATTTTATCAAAAAAACTTTATTATTTTTATAAGAAGACATATTTTTAAAATAAAAATATTTTTTTACGTCAATAATATATATATATATATATATATATATATTATATCTTAAAAATTTTAAAAATGTAAAAAAAAAAGTAACAAATAATTAAAAAATAAAACATTTTTTCGTGTTTGAATTTATAAATTATTTTAAATATTTTTGTTTTTATTTTTTCAATTATAAGTAAAATAAAATAACTCATAGATTCGCATGAATTTTAGTATGGTTATCTGTGCATTCAGCACTGATGTGCTGCTTGTGTGTTGTAATAAATATTGATGTGGTACACACTTTTGTTTCGAATTATAATGAAAATGAAAATAAGAAAAACACAATTGTCTTACCAAAAGAGTTTATTATTTTTAACATAAATACATATTTTTAAAAAATTGTTTTACCAAATTCATTTTACATAAATTATATATATTTTAAATTTTTATGTATTATCTTAAAAAATATTATATCTTAAATTTCAAAAAAAATCAAAATAATAATATTAGTAACCTAAATAATTAAAAAATAATACATTTTTAATGTTTGAATTCATATATTATTTAAAATATTATTAATTATATTTTGTTAATTGTATAAAAAATATAACGTTTAATTATAATTTTGATCCCTTATTTTCTCCAACTCACAATGTAACTCCCTCTATTTTATTTTTAAAATAGTTTTGTCCTCGTGTCCATTTTCTGTTAGAAAGTACTCAGATGTATCTGTTTTAATTACAGTTTTGATCTTCTATTTTTTTATTTTAAACAGTTTTAATTTTCCTATTTTCCCCAACTCAACACTTTCTAGAAAAAAATGGGCATGAGAGATCAAAATTGTTAAAATAAAAATAAGAGAACTGATATAATGAGTTGGAGAAAATATGAAGTAAAACTGTAATCAAGCCAAAATATAATAACACGAGAATTTGCATAAATTCTAATCTGGACACACATACATTTTTGCGGGTACAGACCCATTACACAAAATAAATATATATATATATATATATATATATATATATATATATATATATATATATATATATATATATATATATATATATATATATAAATTTGTGTTTTGATGATCATAAAATATGAATTGCTTATATATATATATTAACATATAATTTCAATGTTATTTAATTCATACATTATATATGTATATTTGTCTAATATTTTTTACTTATAAATATTTTTCTCAAATAACGAATTTATATTGTGATACATTTAAACATATTTATTTTTAAATTTTAAAAGCAGAGAAAAATTGTAATAGTTTAGTAAAAATTAAAAAAATCATAAATAATCTAAAATTTTTCTCTAGTCCAAGTTAAATTTTTGTGTATATATCTTTATATAATCATGAATCACAATAACTCAGATTCTTATTTTTAAAATATCAAAATGACATTGAGAGTACAATTTTAAAATTAATTTACTAAATTTGACTTCTATTACTTTGGATATCAATGATACTGAAATTATTTTAATATAATTGTTTTCATATATAAACTAAACAGCTAAATACATTAAATAATAATGTCAAATTAATTTGTAATCTCAAATAAGTAAAATAAGTAAAATTAATTTGTAATCTCAAATAAGTATTTTACTGTATAATACAAACTTTTTTATGAGTTCAAATCAGATTAAACTTTTTTATGAGTTAATAAGAGTTCAAATCAGATGTTTTTGACTAAATAACAATTATGTAAGCTTAATCATTAATCAGACCTTTAAGTACTTTTACATGAATAGAAGAGTATCCAACTATCCATTGAACAAAACATGTCTCATAAACCCTTTTCATTTCTGCTCTCCATCACATGTGAAACTTACTTTAAATGTGTTTTTCTCATCAACATTATAAAAATAGTAAATATTATATACACTTTATTACTAATTTTATGAACAAAACAAAAACCTTTATTCATCAACATTATAAAAATAGTAAATATTATATACACTTTATTACTAATTTTATGAACAAAACAAAAACCTTTATTACTCTCTCGCCGCTTCAGGAAAGGGAATCATGAAATCGGGAAAAAGAATCATGAAATACAACAAGTTGTGTCCACATTTAATTTTTACTTTCATCAATCAGAATGACTTGAAAGGAGAGAAATAAATAATAGAAAATATATATAAAAAAATCATAAAAGGAGAGAAATAAATAATAGAAAACATATATAAAAAAAATCATAAATAATGTATTAAGATTATAAAATGGCACAAATATTTTTACCAAAGTCACTTATAATATAATTTGAGACTCTTGAGACTCTTAAATAGCTTCTCATTCATACATATACATAATTATAGCACAAGGACTTGTTGTACACTTCAAAGTAAAATAAAGAAACTTAATTAAAAAAACCTATACATGGTCCCTAATACTATATACATATATATACTTTATCTACAGCTATGACAAGAAATTAATTACTCATACTATAGATTATACTCCAAACAAACTAGCTTCAATTTTCATACATTACAAGAAGCTTCCCTAGATCGAGTATGAAACCTCCATGTGAAAACATAGTCCCTTGATTGATCACAAGACAACCTCACAACATCACAAAAAGCATTCACACAATTTTTCTTCTTTCCATCATTTTCCCATTCAATCCTCACCCAACAAGAAAACCCATTTGAGGAAATTGGTATAATTGAAGAATCGGAAATTTGCAATGTTACCTCACCACTTATCCTCTTGCATGAGGATGATGGACCACATTGAACTTCTAGCCATGGACATTCTGGTTGACCCACCATTTGTTTGTATGCTGAGTTCACCATCCTAACTTTGTTGTTTGAATCTGATATCACAGCTGGCAATTCTTCTGACTCAACCTCTTGTTCCAGTTCCACTGACTTTTTAGGTGTTTGTTGTGTCAAAGATGGTATATTTGAAACTCCATTAATGCTAATGCAACCAACATTAATGCATGAACCTATAGGTCGAATCGGTTGCGGCGTGATTACATTTATGACATTGTTGGAGGATATAGAAGCTGGTTTTTGAAGCTGTTGCAAAAGGTCTATCTCTTGTGGAATTTCACCTTTGGTTTTGTTCAAATCTATCACCTCTAATTCAATTTTTGATGCATTATTATTATTATGATGAGGTGATGGATTAGGAGAATTAGGAGAACAAGGAAGAAGAGGGAGAGTAACCAAGTTAAGATTTTTCTCCAAATGATGATTGGAATTGAGAACTCCAATTCCATGATTTGGATGAGGAAGATGAGGAAGTGAAGTAGGAGGAACAAAGTTATTACCTTGTAAAGAAAGGTTTTTCATTGGAGATGTTACATGCAAAGGTTGACAGAAACCTAAGACATGTGTTTTTTGTCTCTTCAAAGAAGAGGGTAGTGAAATAGGAGCTCTACCTCGTTTCCTTGTCCTTGTTGGTCTTGCTTGTAACTGTGGCCAAAGATTCCTAAGATAAGGAGATTGTTTGAGTTTATGAGAAAGTGAGTTAGATGAAGAAGATCCATCACTAATTGAGTTGTTACTTGATAATGTTTCTGGCTTTGGTGCAATAGGTCTATACCTTGACATAATCTCAGCTGTTTTAGCTGGATTTGGGTAAGGAGTTAAGGTTTTGATCATGGTTGTTTGTTGTACTTAAGTTTGTTACCTTAGTATCTCCAAAAGAAAAGAAAAACTTGTTGGATTGGATTGGATTCTAGGTAGTGAAGGGTTAAGGAAGAGAGGTTGTTATAAAGAGGAGGAGAGGTTAAGGTGAGAGTATAGTGTTGATGAAGAGGTTATGAAAAGTGACCTATGAGAAAGAGGCAACATGAAGGAAGAAAGAAGGGGAAAGGGACACTTGGAAATGTACGGTGGGTACGTGTTGGTTGGAGTGATGAGAGATGAGATGTGGAGATTGGTAAATAAAGTGGGGTCATGCATGGTTACACATAGTGATGTTATTGGATAAGAACATAGGACTATAGTGGTAGTTTAGGAATTTTGGGTAGCATGCATGACTTAAATGTGTGTGTAGAGTGGTGGATAATCATTTTATGACCGTTGATTTAATATCAGAGGAAACTCGAGACCAGAGAGTGTGCTCTTCAAAGGTTAAATATGGAGAGTGAGGATTGATGGATGAGTAGTTGTTAAATGTAGAGAGAAGGAAAAAGGGGGCGTGTCAATAGAAGTAACGTGTGTAGTGGAGGTAATTGGCATGCATGAAAACACCTATTAGTAATACAATTGGTATCTTGAAAACTGTAATGTTTTGAGTCGGTTACATTTGTTGTATTTCCAGATGTCGTATGCATGCTTTTCCATTACATGCAATCTCATTGGATGCTTACTGACTATTCGGCGCCGCTCCATCATCAGTCAATATCATCTCTTCATCACTACACTACTACTCCTACTACTAGCGAGTAATGGAGTATTTTTTGAATTAAAAAAATAAGTCAATTTTTAAAATTACCGTAAACTATTTAAACAATAAGTTTACTATTTGATAATTTTGATGACTTTATTTTAATTTCTTGAAATCAAATACTCCTTCCGTAACTATTTAAAAATAAAATTGATTATATATATTGTTAGTCAAATACATCAAAAAAGTTAATTTTATTTATAAATTAGTACCAAAAAAATATTATTTTTAATGAAAATAATTTATTTTAATTATTCATACATCTTTTAATTTATTAAAATGATCAAATAATTAGTTCTCTTAATCAATTTGTAGTACAATCTAAAATAAAAAATTTTCGTAAAGCTATATATATACTTGAAATTGAGATTGTAATTGAATATATATTGTTCCCTGAGGGAATTAAAATTGATTGAAGATTGTGCTTACAGATTCAAGGTGAATTTGAACTTTCAGTATGACGGGAAAGAGACATATTTTATAGTTAATATTTCAATCCTCAAGTAAAATGAGAGTGGGATGAGTGAATAAAATTTAAATTTGAATTGTCTTTGAAAAATTGCGTGCTTCCTTCTTATGTACAATTATAATAGTTTGTCAATTTTAAGGTGTGGGGTGCGGGAATTCATTGGAATGATCTTGAATTTAGATCACCTTTACTCTAATCTAGAATATTTGCTATGTGGGTGACGTGATGAATCAATGTATTCTCTGGCCGTGACTATTTGATCTTCTGACCGACCCAAAATAGTTGCCTTCAAGCTCTTACCTTTTCTCTGTAGGGCGAGGGTTTTGTTGCATTTGTCTTTTCTTGTCGGTCGTAGCCCAGGTTGTGTGGAAAGTCAAGATGTGACATCGTTGTCATTGAGAACTCAAGCCTTAAATGTGCCTCATGCTTTAGATGTTTTTTTGTATGCTTTATCATAATGAGGTTTGGAAACTAGAGTACTTAAAAAATTTTAGGCAATCTGAAACATTGATAATGTCTATCATCTTTCTTTTGGTAAGACATTACGTGGTCTTTGTGGAATCAGTTATACAGTTTCTTTTGGCATTATCTTTGTTCTTTTTTCATATGTACTTCTACAACACATTATTTTCTCCATCGATGGAAGTGGTGTCAACTATGAGTCAAAAATTGAAAGAGGATACTTTTGTCTCTTGGGTAGATCTTGTAATTTCAGCAATTATTTCTATTTTTGCTTGCGAAGGTAGTCTCAAAAGAGCTTTCTTTTATGTGGGTCCTTCTTCTGACTGGGGTGTATTGATCTTTATGGAAGATAAAATGATTTGCAGTGAATCCAAAGAGTGTGTTATTCATTTTAAGAGTGTATTTTTTTTTAATTCTAAGTTTTCACTTTCCCTTCAATAGTTTCAAAATAGAAGTCATGAACCATCTGATGATTACTCCCTTGCAACTAAACTAGGTGAGTTAGGCTTATATAAAAGTCTTTCCATATTGGCGTGACTATTGGGGGGAAAAGCCATGTTTGTCACTTTTCTTTCATCTTTTCAGGGTACTACGGAGTACGGAGAAACATGCTCAAGGCCAAGGTATGATTTTACTGGCATAAGTTACTTGGTACTTTGAAGAATTTTCCATGGCATGAAACATTTGGATATTTGATTTCTTTTGTTACCCTCTAAAAGAAAAGGTATGTACCATAGAGACCGAAACACAAAACTGATATATGGGTTTAATTCGTAAGTTTTGGAACCAATGCCACTTTTTACTAGGGAATGGGTCGTACCGTCTACAAGGACATTAACTAGTCGCAGAAGGATTTATACATGAAAAAGCGGTTAGTCACATTTTCAAAGAATTGGGTTATGTCAGTGGAGTTGTTCCTCGGGATGAAGTCTGAAAGAAATGCTTGAAATGACATATTGAACCCCGCTATTGATGGATGTTAATACCAAAGTATAAAGGGAGGTTATCTTTGGTAAGCTCCAAATTTATCTATTTTTCGAAGTCAATTATTGTTACTTGCAACACTCTTGACGTTTTGATAATTGTTATAAGTAAATTCAATGAAGAACGTGGAAATAATTCACAGAATGAAAAGGTGAGTTTGAGTTGCCTCGACGATTGATGGTCCTTTGAATGCTCCAACGCTAGTACATGTTCCAGCTTCGGTTGGGATGGCGAAAAGTTTGCCCCGTCCCTTTCGGTCAAATATTCGAGAAGGACACGCCCTAGGTCTTTCCCTTGATATTGAGATTCTTTGAGATACCTGAAGGGTGTCACTTAACTTAGAAGGAGAAAGGAAAACATCGAGTAAACCTGAGAAGGAAGAAACCACGGTATCACGACCAAGAGGTCTATGTAAGGGAATTTGTTACGCGAGGGGAAGGTATTAGCACCCCACACGTCCGTAGTACGCTAAGGTATCCACTTCTATTTTCTATCTAAGGGGTGTGTTATATCTATCTTTTGCTTAATCGCTACAATGCATGAGAAAGAAAAGGAAAATAAAGAAACCACGGAGAAAAGAAGGAAGTCTTTACAAAGTTTTGCTCGATCGATCCCCGTGACAAGATGACTACGTATTCCCTCGTGCAATGGGAAAATAGTCATCTTGCTCAAACCATTATTAAGTGTTTTTGTTTTCAAAAGAAAAAGAAAGTAAATTTTAGTTTTAATTACATGCAAGGATGCAATAGAAACAAGCAAAACAAAAGGGAGACTAACTAATATTAACCCTAATGTTGTCATGCAAAGATTGGACCGATGGTTGAGGATGAGGGAATCTCTACCTATATTGACATGTAAATGATGTATATCCTAATATCTAGGCTCGAGAGCTATCCTAGTCGAGCGGTCCTAAGGGAGAGCTATCTTATATCCGTCTTGGTTGTAAAACCAAGGGATGCAAAGGGATGAAGCAATCAAGTGCTTTGGCAGAAACACACAAGCAATGCAATGCACAAACAAATATCATAGAAGCGTAGGAAAAAGAGGATGTCCCATAGCCTACAACAGCAAGCCGAGGGCCGAAAGCAACCAAGAACCAACACATTCCGACTCCTGTGAGTGGTATCACTACATGACATGAATTGTCAAGTGTGAAGAGCAAATGATGCGAGTTCAGCAGTAAATGTGAACCCCAGGAAAGTGTGGAGAGTTAGAATAAGGGACTCTTGCCACTTTATTATTATTGACTCGATAAAAAGAAGCAACATGATTCGCATGTGCTGAGCTGACACAGACTAGAACTGTGTGGGGGTCGATTGCTGACCATTTCCGCGTGCCCATCATATCATCATGACTCGATAGCAGGAAATATAAAAAGCGAGACTTTGCTTGGTGGTGCCATATCGGGTTTCCTAACCACTCTGACCTATGCAAACACAAAATGTAAATACTTACTGAGAATGGCCTCCCTATGCATGGATGAAGACTTTAAACATAACCAAACATAAGTAGCACACAGAAGCGGTCTTTAAATAAACCAGAGGGGTTCCTAAGCATTCTCCAACTACGGAAGCCCCATCGTGCATCTCTATTCCTACTTCTCATGGCAAAGGAATAGCTGTAAAGTCCTACTTCTCATGATATCTAGGAAAGTTGTAAAATAATGTAATAAAACAATGTAGAAACTACCAAACGGATATCAAATCCAAAGAGCACTGCGAGCTAAAGAATACTCCGGAAAACTTCAAGTATTGCAGCCACGCAATAAGAGTAAATCGGTGAGAAACGCTCAAGGTATCAAAAAAAGCGGAATATGCGTTCATACGCATCCGAAGTAATAACACCTGCAAGGGAGGAGAAATCCCAACAAACCGACTATAAAATATGCGCGTACGCGCACAAGTCAAGAAACATGTATCTACACATTCCGATCAAGTGTACCTGCAAGAAAACCACGCAAGTAAACAATAGAATTTATGATATGCGCACAAGCCAAGGAACATGTGTATACACATTCCAATTAAATGTACCTGCAAGAACGGAGTTAGACCGAAAAAGTAGGTAAAAAGAATGTACACGTGGGTGTACAAACGCAAAACACTCGCAAGAAGGGAGTTAGCCCCAAAAAAGCAAGCAAATAGAATGTATACGTGGGTATACAAGCGTAAAACACCTGCAAGAAGGGAGTTAAACCCAAAAAAGCAAGCAAATAGATTGTATATCTGGGTATACAAACGCAAAACACCAGCAAGAAGGAAGTTATACCCAAAAGGCAGACAATAGAATGTATACGTGGGTATACAAGCGCAAAACACATGTAAGAAGGGAGTTAGACCCAAAAAGCAGACAAATAGAATGTATATGTGAGTATACAAGCGCAAAACACCTGCAAGAAGGGAGTTAGACCCAAAAAGCAGACAAATAGAATGTACACGTGGGTGTACAAGCGCAAATCGGAGTCTGAGTACCTCGCACATGAAATAAAGTGTCAAATTAACAAAGCAAGTGGTGGAAATAATGTCCCGAATGCAAAAACAATTACAAATATGATACGATTACAAATATGATTATAATCTAGTTTAAGCATGCAAGAACTGAAATAAAATCGAAAAAATCAGGATGGAAAGTCGGTTTTCCGAAATCGGGGCGAAAAAGTTAAATTCTCAGAATTGATTAAAAATCGCATAGTTGCTTGCAAAAACGTCAACGGTCTCAAAAACGTATGCGCTTTTAATTAATTCCAAGTGGAAGTCGTACTTTTTGAGCATTAAAGTGACGGGGAAGCAACTCCGTTTAGGCACGTTGTGATCAAAATTTGGTTTCGAAACCTCCAAAGTCGGTTCCGGAACGTGCCAAAACATAGAGGACATGTACCATTACTTTGGACTTTCAAGGAAGAATGAGTTTCGATGTGTAAAAATGCAAAAACAAGCTTATGGAATTGCAAAATTCATGTTTTGAATTAAATTCCAATTCGATTTTTGTTTGGTTTTGAAATGTGAGATGAATCGGATTTCAATTTGCTACATATAATCAATCAACCAAATAAAAAAGAAACACAAGTTATGTACAAGTTTTATTTCAATTTGAAACTCAAAATATGTGTAAAAATGCATGTTTATGCATGTTTCATGTACATATTGAAAACATTTAGAGGGATGAAATAAAAATGTATGTGATATCATATGCCAATGATATGTACCTAATACAAATCCTATTTAAATGTTATGCAAAACATGTAGAATTGCTCATGAGAATTAGCATGTGATGTATGTCGGTGTAGTGAAATCATACATGTGTAAAAGTGTGTAAAAGTGAGGTTTCAACGCCTTTTAATATCATGAGAATTGAGCAACAATACATGAACTTGAATTGATCAATTTATTTGCATACATGTGGATATGTAATGATGCAAACTATGTCCTAAAAATGTGAATTAGATGCATGTATATGTATTATGTATATTGCAAATGTACCTAAGAACTAGTATGCACCTAGTCAATATTTTGACACAAGTAAGAATGCGAATCAAGCCTCAATTCACATGTTTCAAGTGCAAATTAATTAATCTATATGTTCTAATGCATGAACAAGTGTTAGATGATGCAAAAATGCACTAACTAGTGGCCTAAATGCAAGGAAAAATGATCACACAAGTGTATGTGTGTGTTATGTACAAAATTCCTTCACACCGATACACTTTAACGTCACCAAAACACAACCAAATAAAAGAATTTGACAAAATAAATTCAATGATCGGAATCCACACGGAATTTGCAAGCAATTTCACTATTCAATTTCAAGAAAATCAAAAAGTGAAAAAAATCACTTAAAATAAGTGCTTAATTGAATTAATCAATTACTTGTTCTTAAAGCTTGAGTCAAATTGATGAATAAGATACCGAAGCAATGCTCCAATTGATGAGAATAATTGAAACTAGAGCGGAGATAATAGAAAGAGAAGGAGGCGCAAGCTTGAGAAATAGAAGAGGAAAACTTCAACTCTTCACCTCGACACCTTGAACGTTATTCAATGTTCTTGAGAAAACTTGATGAAAGGCTTGATTTGATCCTTGAGAATTGAGAGAGGATAGAAGAGTGTGGGGTTGTACCTGAGAAGGAGAAAAAAATAAGAAATTTTTTTCCGGCGCGGTGGTTTTGGAATTCCGGTGGTGGTTGTTGGTGGTTTGAGGTGGTTGTGCAACTTTGAGTTGAGAGAAAAGTGAGAGCTCTTGGGTGAAATTTAGCAAATGATTCTCTCTACTAATTTTGTGAGTGGTAGAATACACTTATAGCGTGAAAATTTGGGCCTTAGATTGCCTTGGATCCACAATTAAGCCCAAATCGCGATTATCCAAATTAAATTCGTGTACAGTCCAAAACAGCTAAATCCATCGAAAATTTGAAGTCGGACTCTAAACGAAAAATATCTGGAACGCGATTTTGCTTGAGAAAGTCAAAATTTTAACTCAATCGGATGACCGGTCAAGGCGATATGAATTTTTGAAGTTTCAGCATAATTTTCAGGCGACTGACACATGCAGAATTTCATTTGTGCTATTCAGAGAAAATGCCTCGAACGAGGGTCTTCTGATCAAAATTTGAACTTGGCTATTTCTGAGACAAATGAAGCCAACTAAATTTTTGAACTTTTGGCACTGGTCCCATCTCTTTTCAATAAGCGAGATATGATTTTTTTGAAGTTCACGTATCAGATGAAAATACCCGATTCAACTCAAAAATGACCCCGATGAATAAAAAACTACTCTTAAATGGTAATGAATTTGTTCTGGAGTTGCAAATGAAAGTTGTAGAGGATTTCGATACTGAATTTTAGACACCAACCCCGCTTAGTTTTGAGTTTCCGACTGGGAATTACGAATGTTTCAGTGCACTGAGAGCACAGAACAACACTAAAATTCAATTTAGATCACTTGAGAAAACAATTTTTCCGAGGACTTTCCTCACACAATTTTCTTCTGGATTTCAAACAAATGTTGTAGATAATGATGAGAGGGGATTTCAAGTCAAAAATCAATAGAAAATACCCGATGATCTGAGAGATACGCCTTCTAGAGTTCCCAAAATGCATTGAAAACCCAAAATTCACTTTATTGAGAAATAAGCGAATAAATTCTTTTTCTTGACGAAACGTCCTCCGATCTGAACAGATAAACTGGAGGTTATATTGATATGATTTCAAGCTTATGGAATCAAACCGAAATAGCATCTTGACCAGAAAATCTTGCAAATAGCCGTACAAACCGAGAAATATCAATTCTTGGCTCAAAATAATCTGAGATAGCCGAAGTACATTGTTTCTTTCATACTTGGGATATTTTGAATCTGGTAACCCCATGATCAATGTTATGCATGTGACTACATGTATGTTTATAAATCGAATTATAAGCCAGAAATATGGAAAAGAAGAGGGTAAATTAGGGATCAAAGCACTTCGTAGTTCTCCTCAAAAAATTTGGTGAGTTGCAATGTTTTTTTTATGCGAAATTTCATTTCGCATCCTTGCGATTAGGATTGCAATTAGTGCTTAGCGTTTCATCTTATTGTAAGTCTTATACTCGGCCGCTCACACACTTAGCAACTCACTTGAACTTGAAAAGAAACACCCTTATCGAAAATGATTTTATATAAAAGGTCCAAAGACAAAAAGATTTGAAGTTGGTTTATTGTTTTTACCTTATCGAAAGGATTTGAGTTTATTTACATGTTTTGAGATTTGATAAAGAAAATGGTTTTAGTTTTAATATGCAAAAGGGGAAGAAAAACATCTAAGGGGAACTATCTAACTTTATCCGTAATGTTATCATGCAAAGGTTTCCCTAGGTCAAGGATGAAAAGGGAAACTCTACCTATGTTGACATGCAAAGGATGACCATCCTAATGTCTAAGCTCGAAATCTACCAACCAAGGGATATAAAAGGGGGTGGCAATAAAGTGCTTTGGAAGAAGCACATAAACAATGCAAAGCATAAACAAATGATAGACACATGCTCAGAGAAGATGAAAGAAATCACATAGCCTCAAGGGTAGCGAATCACCCGAGTCAACCAGGAGCTTTATTTCGGAGGAAAGCCATAGCCACGGCGAGACAGACCGCGTCAACCAGGAGTTTCCTCATGGGAGAAAGGGATTCACGCCTTGATATGAATTACCAAGTGTGAAGAGCATATGAGTGCGAGTATCAGCGTGTCAACGTGAACCCCATGACAAAGCGTGGAGGGTCAGAATAGGGAATCTTGTATATATATATATATATATATATATATATATATATATATATATATATATATATATATATGAATCGATAAAGTAAGCTTCACAATTTGCGTGAGCTGAGCTGACACGGACTGAACTGGGCGGGGTTGGTTGCTAACCCTTTTCTGCGTGCCTTTCATCATTAGGACTTAATGGTGATGCCATATCAGGATTCCTAACCATCCATACCTCTAAGCAAGCACAAAAGTAAACACTTACTTAAATGTACCTCCTTGCACGATAGGATTTTAAACAAACCAAACACAATCAGCACACAATTTGTGGAATGCCTGTTACAGATCTTTAAATAGCGACTTTTGAGCCCACGCTCCTATACTACTTATAATGGAAAAAGAAAGAGGTAAACACCTTACTTCTCATGATATCTAAGAAAATAGTAAAGGAAAGCCGTAAAAGGGTAGAGAATACCAAACGGATAACAATTCGTAAAAGCTAAAGCAAAAAAATACTCCGGAAAACTTCGTGAACTGTTGACAAGCAATAAAGAAATATGGTGAGCAAGGCATAGAAGTATCAAAAGCATGATCGGAATGTGTGTCTGTAATACGGTGGAAAAACTGACATATTTGTTTTGCGTTTTATCACAAATGTTGCGGTTAGCAAGAGTCGCCACCAACTTTTCTTTTATCTAATAAAGGAAAGGTGAAAAGAACATGAAAAACCTTTGTTAGATTCTGAGTACGGGAGGTAATTATGAAAAGGGAAGGTATTATCATCCTTTTCATCCGTAGTTATCTACAGGCTCTTAATTACTTTAACTCACTTTTTGAAAACTCATTTTGTGTGTGTATGATTTGAAAATTATTTTGAAAAGTATTTTTCTTTGACTTCGCAATGATTCTTGTATCAGTCCTCAAGAATGTATACGAAGTGTTTGAAAATATTTGTTTTGAAAAATGTAACTTTGTAATGATTTTCGTATGAATGTATACAAAGTGTTTGTTGGAAATTATTTTGGAAAAGTGTGTGAGGTGTGAAAAGTATTTTTTGATTGGAGCAAGCAATTTAGAGTCTTATTACCTACTCAGAAAGGGTCGTTCTTGTTATTTTCCTTCTCCTTTAGGGTAGCGTTATGCATACCATTAGTTGGTAGATAACTCTATCTGTTGGATGTGAAGGGACAGGCGTAGGGTCATCGAATGGTTATTGAAGGCAACATTGTAAGGATACCTTAGCAATTTGAAGGGACGATCATCACTTATTTGTAGGCAACAACCGAGGGATGAGATCATATATTCGTAGGCAACATCGAGGGTCATCGATGGACTATGATATTTGAAGGGACTATGATGATATTATCCGTAAGCGTCTTTGCTAATGGTATCCCTATGTTCGAGGGACATGACCATGTTTATCCGAAGGCAACAAGAGAGGATATCTTAAGGGTGCAAGTGTGAGAAGTGTGTTGTTTTTTAGATATTTTATCTTGAAGTTATGGTGATCTAAGTTTGATTTTATGTCTTGTCATGCAAACCTATTAACCATACATCTAAGCAGTAATATACAGTTATAGAGGATGCAGAAAGTAAATGTGAAAAAGTAAAGGTCCTACGCTATTACATGGCTTTGGGGCAGTTACATAATAGGAGGTGCGAAAAAGTAAATGTGCGAGAAAAGTAAATCTACGTTATTACAAAAATATCCTTGTGACCTATACATCGATTTCTAAAATTTAAATGCAAAAACAATAAATAAATAAATAACAAGAAAAATGCTTCAATAATTGTGAACATATTCTAAGCCCTAATTATTAAATAAAAACATTTTTTGGTATTTTTTAGAATTGATTTTAATTAAGAAAACCTAATTCTAAATTAATTAGAAATTAATCATGAAAAAATTTTAAGTGAAAAGAAAAATAAAATACTTTTGTGTCTAAAATTAATTAAACACTTTTTAAACCTAAATCTAAAATAAAAATAATTTTTAGGGTTTTTTGTTGTATTAAAAAAATTTGAAAAGAATTAATAGAAATAAAATAGAAAAGAAAAATAAGAAAAAAGAAGAAAATTGGGTTAAAAACAATAAATGCAGCCCCTGGATTTTGAACCCAGGACCTAGGGGTCATCGGCGTGCGCCATTTGCCATCTGAGCTGAGTGTCTGAGTTGTCATGGAATGGAATGGAATTAATATAAATAAAATAAAATTTTAAAATATATTTAAAAAAAACACACGCTCCCTGAACTATTCCCCATCGTCCCAAAATCAAATTTTCTGGGAATTTTACCCACGGCCTTTCCACCGGTAAGGCTACACCGACGGTGTGTTTTTCGTCACTAACTCCCTGCATAATTCAAAAATTCAAAATATGAATGAAAAATTAGATTCAAAGACATAGATCGATTGAAAATTGTCTTCCGATTCTCATGGTGCCCTTGGTTTTGTCCAATTTTGGCTATTTTGGAAAGCCCTAAATCGAAACTATGAACCCTGGCCATGGTGAAACCTTGGTCCTGGACTTAAACTTCAATAAAACAATCCAGAAAACATCGAAACTTCATCACAAACACAAATATATGGTCAAATTCATTTAAAGATGCATGTATGTACAAAATCGAAATTCAAAAATACAAACCAAATGATGATCGTGTTCTTGGTGTTCTGGGTGCTTCGATCGATCGTGATGATGCAGTTAGCTTCCGAGAGCAACAACGAATTGATTGGCAACCTTGGAATGGCTTGAATTGATCGAATTCTAGGTCTGTCAATTGCTTGAATGTCACAGATTTTCCAAGCTTGGTTAGGGTTCTTGAGGCTGCAAAATTTTGTGCTGAGCATCTGGAATGCTTGTGTATGTATAGTAGAAGCAAATTAGGTCAACAAATTTGATAAAAAATTAAGCTTTGAATGCAAATATATTCGATTGGAAATCAACACCAAATCATTCTATTTTTTATCATCAATCACCCCAATCTCATGCAAATCAAATATTTTCGAAATTTCCAGCTTTCTATGAGTTACTTGGACCACTAGAAGCTTGGATATACAGCCTTGCACTTATTTTATTTAATTTCATATTTTATTTTAATTAAATTTGAATTAAAGTGAATTAATCCAAAAATAAATAAGGCCATGGCGTGTAAATGGGCTTTAGAAGCTCTTGACAATGTTAGAAACAAGTTTGAACCAAAGAAACATATGCCCATTTGGAAAATTTCAAGTTTAACCAATATTTCCTTCATGTATTTCTTCGAAATTTCCAATTTTGCCCAAGCCATAACTTGCTCAATTTTTATCATTTGGAAGTGTTCTTGGACTTTTTAGAAAGCTTAAGATGTCCTCTAAACGCTCCTTTTAGTTTCATTTTCATTGAAGCTTTCATGCTCATGTACACTTCTTTGGAAAAAGAGGACTTTTTGTTAACTTTTAGAAGGACCTATAATGTTTGGAACCAAATCTTTCTAATGAAGCAATTTTGGGCAAAGCTTGTGAGACACAAAGTTGTAGAGAATTGAATTCCCTTTAATATGAGCTTTGGTGGAAAAAAATTTGATGAAGTATGTGAAAGAGCCTGATTAAAGTTCTGTTGACTTTTCATCAAGAAACCCTAATTTAGAAACTTTTAACTTTTGATCATTCTTTGAATTTTCTTGATGAATCATGATCGATCCTTGATCAAATGATGGATGTGACCTCGAAATCTTGATGTTGACCAAAAGTGATTAAGTTTGACTATATGTTGAACACAATTGACTTGTTGTCCGATACAACTAATTTTCAACCATTTGAGCAATTGACTGAGTAAACTTAGGCTATGAGGCTTTAAAACTTTGACTTGAGAGAATCAAAACCCTAGTTGTGGGTTGATTGCTTAGGAAAGGGTTTGTCTTAATCCACCCTTGAGTAATTCTTGAGCATGGAGATGTGTATTGACTTGAAAATATGAGGGAAAATTTTGGGGTATAACAGTGTTGTACACATCCGAAGATCAATATAAAACTTGCGAAGGATAACAATCCAGACAAAGGGTGTGCATATCGTATGCACGATCAGAGCATGTATCGTACACATCTGAACCAAATAAACCTACAAGGGATAACCATCCACACAATACAGACAAAAGATGCACACATATATGTGTAAGATCAGGATGTGTATCGTACACATCCAAATCAATCAAAGAAACCTGCAAAAGGTAAACACTAAGCAATGCAGACATTAGGTGCACACACATGTGTGCAAGATCGGGATATGTATCGTACATATCCAAATCAATCAAAAAAATACCAACTCAAAGTACCTTGCACAAGTAACAAAGTGTTAGAAATAACAAGGAAAATGCTTATTGAAAGCATAAATCTCAAAAGCGATTATTCACAAGCTAATATACCAGCATAAGCATATAAGCAGTGAAGTAAAAACTGAAAAATTGGCTTGGGAAAGTACTTATTCGAAATTTAAGCGAAAAAGTCAACTTGTCGGAATTAATTAAAAATCGCATGGTCACTTGCAAACATGCCAAAAAATTCAAAAATATGATCAGTTTTAATTAATTCCGAGTGGAAGTGACATTTTATGGACCTTTTAAGGGCTAGGGAAGCAACTCCGTTTAGGCAAGATGCGCAGGGAATTTGGTTCTGGAACCATAAAAATCAGTTTTAAAACATGCCTAAACGTCTAGGACAAGTATTGCTACCTTAAACCTTTGAGGAAAAATGAGTTTTGATTCACAAAAGTGCACGAAAATGCATAAAAAGAATGAAAATCATGTACCCATTTAGTTTCCAATTCTCATTTTTTTTGTGTTTCGAAATGGAGTAGAGAATTGGATACTAAATCAATTACATGATGTGGAAACAACTTTACACCATTGGTTTTAAGATTTACATGTCAAAATCGAAGTTGTTTGAATTGAAACAATGCATAACAATGCATATTTGTTCATGGAATGGTATTAAATGCAAAGCTTCATGAATGAAATTCACATCAACACGTAACCACGTGCAAGCAATCAAATGACCAACTAATTCCACATCTCGACATAACCTTGAACATGAATTAAAAGCAATCAAAAGTCAATAATTCACCATGTTTTAATGCATCAATTCAATTCATCAAGAATATGCAATCTAACTCATGAATATGTGCATAAAACTACACCTCGACACACTTTTGAGTTCACAAAATCAAGCCATGGCATGCAATTTTGATTCAATTATTCAACACAAGCATTAACCAATGCATGAGCATGCTAATTCCAATTCAAACAATAGCACAAACACTTTATGTACAAAGAAATCAATCATGGATGTGCAATGTTCATGAAGTTTACACCTCGACACAATTGGTTTCAAGAATCAACCCATAATCATGAAATTTCACTTTAATTAATCAAGATATGAATCAATTAATGTATGTAAAAGCTATTTCTAAATTCAATTTCAAGAATAAGCAATTTTGCAAAATCACTTAAGATAAGCATTTATTTGAGAAGTACCTACTTGAAATTGAAGCTTGAATGGAGAATTGAAGAGGAAGATGTCGGAATCTTGATCGGAATGAAGATCCTTGGCCGGAAACGAGCTCGGAAGAAATAATGGAGGAAGTTCAATCGGTGCCTTAGTGGAGGAGGCCGGTAACGAGATCGGAGGAAGGAGTAAGCCGGCTTCGGAGATAGGAGGAAGAGCGATCAGAGGGATTAGCGTGTGGGATGGTCGAAAATGGAGAGGAGGTCGGTCCGGTGAGGCTAGGTCAGATGCGCGCAGAAGGAGAAATGACGGAGGACGATCGGTAGGAAGGAAGAAGGCCGGGCGGTTGGCCAGAAGGGAGGTCAGACTGGTCCGGAGGAGGGATGGCCGATGGATGGTGTGGCGGCGAGCGGTGTTCAGCCGATGAGGAGAGATTCCGGTCGGTGGCTTGATATGGAGGAAGATTTGAGTTTCTTTGACTTTTGTTCTTGTGAGTTGAGAGAAAATAGTGGTTTTGGAGTGCAAATTTAACAAAGTAAAATTCCTCCCAAAATTATAGAGTGAAATTTGATTTATAGGTGAAGTTTTTTGGGCTTAGAGTGTCTTGGATCCAAAAGTAGACCCAAATCGCCTTTATCCGACAAAATTTCGTGAATGGTGTCAAACCTCGAGAACCGTGCCGAATTTAAAATCAGACCCAACATGAAAAAATGTCTGGAACGAAAAATTGGTCGCGAGAGACAAAATCTCGACTAAATCGGACGAACGGTTAAGGAGATATGAATTTTTGAAGTTTCAACACACATTTCGGGCATCTGACACATGCAGAATTTTAATAGCACCACCTGACGAAAACGTTTCGAACGAAGATCTTTTGAGCAAAATCTGAACTCGGGATGTGAAAAAAATTGAAGTCAACAAAATTTATGAACTTTTGACACCAGTCTCATCATGTTTCGATAAAAATTTAGCGAGATATGATTTTTAGAACGTTGCGCATCAAATGAAATAATGTTCGGTTCTGCTCAAATACACCTTCAAAGAATAAAATTCTGGTATTGATCCATAAGGAATTAGCTTTCGGCTTGTGAATGAAAGTTGAAGAAGACGTCGAGACAGAATTTTAGACACCAGAACCGCTTAATTATGACATTCCATCCAGGAGTTATGAATTTTCTAGTGTACCGTAAACAGGGTTCAACCATAAAACTCAGTTTATTCCACTTGAAAGATTAATTTTTTGGAGACTTTCTTCACATAATTAGCTTCCTCCTAGAAAATGAAAGTTGGAGATAATATCGAGAGAGACTCTCCCGTCGAAACTCGGCCTAAAATACCTTACGAGCTGAGAGTTATAAATTCTGGAACGTCTGAAACACCAGAGAAACTCAATTCCACTTTATTAAGAAATGAATTATCAGAGCCCTTCCTTGACGAAATGGCTTTCAATATGAACAAATAAACTGGAGTACATATTGAAATGGTTTCAACGTCTATAGAACCAACCCGGGATGACCTTCTAACCAGAAGATCATGCATCAAGCATACGAACCGAAAAATATCAATTTCCGGTTCAAAATAGTCTGAACTAGCCGAAACACACAGTTTCTTCCACAACTTGAGATGCTCTTAACCTCGTAACCATGATATCAATGATATGCATGTATGTTCATGATAATGGAACTATAAGCCGAAAAGGTTAAAATGAAGAGGATAAATTTTGGGGTACAACAGGGGCCTCGATCTCGTAGTTCATATCTTGTACTCATTATAACCTTTCATAGTCACAAAGAAAAGAAATATTTCAAAAAGATATTATTGCTCATTGAAATGAAATTAGCATAATACTAGGTGAAGACGTAATTTAATTATACAACATATCAATATATAACTATGTATACTTCCCACCATTTTTTCGACCCGTTGTGGAGTCTATTGCATCAGCCACTCTCGCTTAACTAGATGGTCTGGCTTATTTTACATTTTGGAGGGTGAATATTCATATCCCTTAATTGGATAGTAATATAGGGTCGATTTGTGATCTTCTTATACTCATAATACGAAATAGCATTCAGCACAATGGTTCTAACTTTGTGATGATTCTTGAAGTCTATCTTTTGTTGCTCATTCATCACAGTTGTGTTTACCTTGTTACCACTAGTATCAACAGGATATACATGGCCATCAACTTCTATATCTTATAGATATACATTAGCACCAAGAAAGAATTTTTCAATTTCGTCTTTCTAATAATCAAAATTTTCTCCATCAAAAAGTGGAGGTTTAGCCCTATAATGATCTCTTTCATTAGCAATAAGTGAAACTGGCGAAGGGATTCCTGTCATTGTGTTTCAACAAAAAAAAATCTAGATCTTTATCTGACACAGTGAATTTTTTGATAAACAATCAATACTAGAAAAAGACTCTAATACCAATTAAAACTTAAGGAAACACAAGAAATGATGGGTTTGAATTGGGTTTCTAGAATGAAACTTTTTTGTGGCCCCAAATAAAGAACAATGGTCTCCTTTAGGAAGAGCCTTCATAGACCTAATATGAACAAACCCAAGGTCATGGACCTCATATGAAACTTCCTCATGAGATTGGGCCATTCAATTCATGATGAAATCATAAAAGGTCTCCCTTAGGCAGAGCCTTCGTATAGACCTAATAAGATATTCATATTGTAGGTCATATAAAGTTTCAGTGTTATGGTTCTAGAAAAGGTCCCCAATGTCATTGACCAAGCCCAAAATTTTGTCAGAAAGATGGGCTAGCCAACTCATGACAAAAGTTTTGAATTGATCTATTCTGGACGGAGTTGTCGTAAAAAAACCTGTTGAGATGTGCATCACATTAGTCAAAATTAGACAACCCCTTACTTAAGCTTGTGTTTCTTCTCAAGCTCGGGTGTAGAGCTTATTCTCAAAATTCCAAACCCCAAATATTAGATAAGATACAACATAAAATAAAGTAGAAAATAAAATAACTAGAAAATAAAGTAAATTAAAAAAAAAAAAAAAAGAGAACACGTAAACAAATCAACAACCCTATAACTAAAAGATAGACTTGACTCTCTTTAGAGAATGTCCTTAATAAAGTCGCCAACTATTGCAGCGCAAAAAAAATTTGAGTACATCGCACACTCAAATTATATCAGAGTCACCTTCCAATTTTATTTATTCAAGATTCGAGAGTCGGCTAAGCGAGAAGAATGTGTATCTAAGATATATATTTGTCATATTTTCATTAAAAAATAATAAACAAGAAATAGTGTGACTTCTGATGTGGCATATTTTAATACGAATGACATATGAAGTGGCATATATTTGTCACAGAGATGATCAAAATTTCATAAACATTTCCAAAATTTCACCTTTAACTAAATTTCAAACCAAGGCCAGCTAAGTTGTTATACAAGTTGGTCAATGAGCCATACTACTTTTTGTGTTTAATAATTGCTAATTTTTATGATAATTAACATGCATTTTCTAACTTTATGATTTTATGCATTTTTATGTCAACATTTATAATATTATTTTTATAAAAAATTATATATTTATCATATTTTTATTCGAATGGCGAGAACACACTTAAAGAAATTGTATATAACTTTTCACCATACTTTAATACTATTAACTTAATTTTTTTCAAAATATCTTTAATTGTTTATCATTTTTATTCAATAAAGTTTTCACTACATAAGAAATATTACATCCATTTACTCATAAGATTCACATTTTAGATTTGTGCATATATCAAAACCATCAAAAATAATTTATTACTTTAATATTATTGTTAATATTTTTTCATAATATTCATTATTATAACTGTTTATTATTTTTTATATATATTTATTTCTCTATAATATATAATTATGGATGATAGTGATAAATAAATAATTAATATTACATTACAAATTTAAAATGAATAATTATTTGTAAAAGTAAAAATTAAAAAGAAATCGATGTAGAATACTATTATTATTTGTAGTGGTACAATTATGGAAGAATCGAGTCTTGTATGGTTACGAGACTAAGTGTATAGTGCATAGACACAAAAAATTAATATTTTTTAATAGTAATATAAAAAATTGACTTCATTTTTTTTTCTTTTCTGAGTGTTACCGCACTACAAGATTTAGGGCAAATGCGAAAGACATTACTGCTTCTTTCTTTGCTTAGTACTAGTTTAATATAAGAATGATAATCCATAAATTTTTAAAGCAAATCTTAAAAATGCAATCAAATATTATTTAAACATTTAGAGTTAATTGTATCTATTATCACACCTCACATTGCTGGTAAAATATAAAATCTTCATAAACTACGTCCGCCAGCTTTCCATGCATGCAAATATCATGAATATTTAAATCACACTCAAGTAAACGAAGACCTGCTTCTATCCATGCATCATGGATCAAGTCAATACTTCTTCCATCTTGAACTATCCATCCTCCATAATCCTCCAGAACTGGCCATAACTTGACCATATTTCTCCACAGGTGAGAATCAGTCGACTTTGCAGTAACATTTTCACACCCATTGTTACGTTGATATTTTCCTCTCATCACCTAGCACTACAGGTCATGCCCCTCGGTTTGCATAACTCTAACCAGCTTCAAAATACATGCATTATCCATCTCTTCCAAGCGCCTAATACCAAGCCCACCTTGAGATTTTGGATTAGTGACCTTTTCCTAACCAACCACATGATATTTATGTTGATTGTCTGTCTCCCCCCAAATGAACTTCCTTTTAATCTTATGAATCTTCTCCACACAAGACTTAGGCAACGTGGAATCACTACTACAATTTTCACTTTTTATGACCGAAATAGTGACTAAAAACACTTCAAAATCGGTCACTAAGTCATTTAGCGACCGATATTGCGACCTTTAAATTTTGGTAGAAAAAGGGTTAGTCGCTACCCTTTTGTGACGAATTTGGCGACTAAATCTTAGTGATCAATTTTGTGACTGTTTTAGAGACCGAATTTGTGGCCGAAATTATCATTTTTAATAGTTATTTTTATATTATTTTAGTCACTAAATCGATCTCTAATATTTTTGTTTAAAAAAATAAAAAAAATTTTATAAAAAGAGTTGTCTGAATAAAAATTAAATTCTTAAAATATTTTAAAATACTAACGATTTTTAAATATTTAAATGATAAATAAATATAAAAAACACATTATAAAATATTCCTATAATAACAGATGAATACAAGTTTTCTAAGTTATATTGTAATCAATAAATTCAACAAAAGTATTAGCATACTGTCATCCATAAATTCAACAAAAGAACACAAGTATTTTTAAGTAAAAATAACTGATTTCAACAAAAAGATGATAATTGTTGTAAGTTCATCTATTTGTCATTCTTAACCACAACCTTCTCGCCATCTTTACTTATTCATCTTTAAGTATTCAAGCATCATACAACACATCTAATTGAGTAACTGAGAGAATTGTTGAGATATTTCTTGATCATCTATTCATCATTCTTATCAACCTTGTCACCATCTTTACTTATTCCTAAATCAGACAACACATTTAAGAGTGGTTCCAATATGAAATATCGATGAAATAAAAGTTTTGAACCGATTTGCCAGCTGATAAATAACAAGGTATAAATAATGATATATTTAAATTGCAACTATTCTAATTATTTATGTTTAAAAACTCAAAAGGCAACAAAACTGAGCTATTTGTTAGCGTCGTTTTTCTACTATGACACATGACCAAACATTTGCTAAGAAAATATTAAGCATTGTCTTTTAAAGCACTCATTTGTTACAATTAAAGTGAATTTTTATCAAAAAGAACAATATTTAATAAATAATACTAAAATAAAAATAATTAATAAATCTTCAGCCAAAACACAGTAATCATTGCAAGTTACAACATCATTTTTAAGTCTAAATGTACCTATTTTGATGAAATAAGAACTTTTGGTGGTTCTCCAATTCAGATGATCGTAGAGGCCCAATTCAGATGAAGGTACATGCCAACAAAGCAACACAAGAAGTTTCAAAATAAGGAGATCTAGAATCCAAGACTAACTTAATGATCTGAAAACTTCCCTTCCTCCTAGATGTCCAAAAAACTAAATCAATTACAACACTATAAATTTTTTTCAAAATCTAAATAAAATAGATCTGAAGAGATTAGCAATATTCAGAATATATAGAAATTAGGATTTAAAAATAGAGTTTTTTTCGATCAGAAACATAAACTTAACAAATTATTATAAAGAATCACTCACAGAGAAGCGGATCCATGGAAGTTGTATTGTTTGCTCCTACAATGGTGGCAATATACAGATCTAAAAATAAAAAGTCCAAAAGAGAGTTCATTTAATAATCTTGAACGCCGTCGATAACAAATCTTTTGCTGGTGGATCTTTGTCACCAACATTATCGTTTTCAAAAATTAGATGAATGAAAAGAAAGAAAAAGATGAGAGAAAGATGTTGTTGGTAGTGTTAATGAATGATTAAGCCACGGTAGGACATAAAATGAAAAGGGCGGCGGCTAGGATTGTATTTAAGGGGATAAATTTTGCGCTTTGTTAGTTTTCTTTCAGAGAGAAGATAAATAAATCAATTTCTATGGACAAAATTTCATTGATGACAATTTTAATTTATTATGTGGTCAATTTTTTTATACATATATATTTTTTTGTTGAACATCAATGAAAATGAAATTTCATTAAAAAAATAATTTTTTTATTGAAAACTAAAAATTTAAGAGAGATTCAAAAACTAAAAACTAATGATACCAATTAAATTTTACTATATAATTTCATTATTGCAACTATAAAAAAAATTCATTATTTTTTTATAAAAATTTGCAGTCACTAAATCGGTCACAAGTTTTCAATCACTAAAATTGGTGGCTAAATTTATTTAGTGACATTTAAGTTTTTTTCATCAATATCAAATTTTGGTGACTAAATCGGTGGCTATAGTGACCGAAATTTTTCGGTCACTAAAAACAATTTGTTTAGTAGTGAATTCTTTCAGCCACCACGTGAGAGTTATGGATTTGTTGAAAAGGTTAGTGCGGACAATGAGTTGGTTGATTTTCTATTTTGCAATTTTTCTACGCAGAAGGAGGACAAGTCCTAGAAGCAAATTTGGCATATTAAAGTCACAGAGAGCCTACTAGGGTGTTTGTTTGGCCAGTCAAGCATGATACATTGCTTACCAATGTTAGAAAGAATGAGTCTCATTATGAATACTTATGAGTATTGTAATGGTTTCCTAGAAAATAGTGTTTCATGTATTATGTGATTGTAAATTGGCTAATCAGTTTTTGGCTAATGTAGTCTCAATTTCCAAGAAACATTCTAGTTTGTCAGATTGGATTAATATGAATATTGGTAGCGAGAGGAGTCATTGTTGGCCTGAGCATTGGGATAGATTTTGGGAGACGGCGTGTAATTTAATGTGGGTGTGGAGAAATAAAGAGAAGTATGATGATGGGTTCGTGAGGCCCCATAATCAGGTGGAGAGAGTGAGAAAGATATTATAGTACTATGGCGTGTTAGAAGGTATCATGAAGGCGAATTATATGGGGAGAGTTACGACTTTGCAAGTAAAATTTAAGTCTCCTAAGAATGGGTGGCAGGGCCGTCTCAAACAATTTAGAGGTCCTGTTCTAATATTAAAAATTGATCCTTTCTTAGAAAATATATAATTTAAATAAATTAATATTTTTATTTAAATTATAAATAAAATCAATAGCATAAAAATATTTTTAATAGTAAGTTAAGATTTTCTACATTAATTTAATCAATATTATGATTTTTAACATAAAATTGTGATTTTTAATGATAAATTTATCGAGGGCCATTGAGATTTAATTAATTCATCAAGTATTTTTTTTATTACACCGCTGATAATCAAAATTAAACTTTCTAAGAATGATTTATGGGATATACAGAAAGAATAAAAGAAATTTAAAAATACTCGTTGTTCTTAATTAAATCCACAATGTTGTATTTGAGTCTGATATACAATATTAAAGTTGAAGTGATAAATAAAATTAAAAAATATTAATAAATAAAACTATAAATAAGAAAGTTAACAAGACAAGTAAATATATAGAATTTAAAAATTTTAAAAAAATGCTAGAAAATGTTCACAATAAAACATTTATAGAAATAAATAATGAAAATAAGTTATTGAAAATTTATGTATATCCAATCTGTAAATTTATATTACAGAATAATGTTAAATTTATATTGTATTAATTAACAAAATCATTGACTATAGACAATAATATAATATTAATAGATAAAATTGATGATTTTGCTGTTTTTTTTTTTAAATTTGCATGCTTTTCAAATATATTTAATTTTTTACTATAAGAGAATATATTTGTTAAAATAAGTACTTTACAGTTGTATCAAATTTGAAATAAATGGACAATCACGTGTCCCATATAGCTGTCATATCCGTACCACTTCTATAGATAAAATATTATACTGTTTGTTTTTTAGTTATATATTGAGGCCCCTGGAATTTGGAGGCCCTGTGCAGTGGAGCAGTCTGCACAGGCCCAAATCCGGCCTGGTGGGTGGATATGCATTAACATAGTTGACGCCTGTAAAATGGCATGATTGGGTGTGGAGGTGTGATTCGAGAAGATGAAGGAGAATGAACTAGTGGTTTCTCTAATTTTATTGGGCGTGGGGATGTTTACCTTGCTGAGATTTCGGGTTTATACACGAAGGGTTGCAACTTGATAGGAGTTTGAAGTTTGATAGGATTGAAATTCATGTTGATTCAATTGTTGTGGTGCAAGATGTAAAAGGAATGCGGAATATTCGTCGTATTGCGAATAATTAGGTGTCTAATTAGTTTGTGGGATCTAGATTGGGAGGTGGAAATCACACATGTGCACAGGAAAATAAATGAATTGGCTGACGCATTAGCCAATTATCTTGAAGGATAATTATAGTTTGTTCGTGGAGTATCCAGAGACTTTTGAGCATATTATTCGAGCGGATGAAACAAATTTTAATATTTTTATAATTATTTGCTTGTACTTTCTTATTGCCGAACATTTTACGCTCTCTTTAATAAAATAAAAAATAAAATCTTCATAAGAACCTATTGTTACTTGAAAGGAAAAAAAAAGCACAGAAAAGAAATTAAAATTCATGTAAATTAATAAAGAAAATTACAAAAGCAGAATACATAATGATGTGATAGAGTAACAAAAAACACTCTAGAAAACAATAATGAAACATTTTTATTCATAAAGTCTTAAATCTTGAAGAAAATCTTTCTATGATATGCCAAATATAATGCAATAGCAGTCTTTATCACTTTCATCATCTATTTTTTGACGAGAACAATGGATATAGTAATAATCCACAAAATACAAGTAATTATTGAAGCAATAGTAGATATCATATGGACAAGTAACACACATGCAAGAGATGCAAGAACCATTTGAATCACAACTTGCACAATACAACCACCACTAACAGCACGATTGTATAAGATTGTGTTAAGCATGAACATAAGAAACAATGATTGCATAAGGATAAGTAACATTCTCATGAAAAAAATGTGATTAGCAACAAAGTGTGTCATACCAAATTTTGGTATGAATTCCGCAGCATTAAAAGCCAAAAGTACCAAATATATTCGTATTGTGGTTTTGAAGACTTCCATAACTATTTTTTGGTCACAGTCATCCATGTTTTGTTCTAGAGCCATAGAAACTTGATTTTGCTTCATAGAGTTACAGAAAAAAGATGCTAAAGAAGACTGGAATTTATTAATACTTGGTGTGTATCTTAGCTCTATGATTTCCCCTTCTTTTTTCAGAACCTCCTATCTCTTTTTATAGTGAATTAAATTCATTTTATTTTCAAATTTTACTAATTAATTTGATTTATTGTTTTCTTTGTTGTATTTTTTATTTGATTTTTATTTAATTATAATTTAATTAATTTTAGTGAGAATTTTATCTAAATTTTAATTTAAGTCTATCATAATGTTATTAAAATATATTAATTAAATAATTGAATGCACATGATGATTAGTAAATTTCACTTTGAACAAATCATTTGAAATTTTTTTTAATTCAAATACTAGATTGAGACTAAAATCTCAAATTTAATGGTGTCTTAATATTAGCTTGTAATGACTTTTTATAAACTACAACCAGAAAACTGTAAAAATAAAATTAAGAGGTAAGATTTGAAAACATGATTTGATTTTAAAAATTCAAACTTCAAATTATTGGGACAGGTAACAATGTGTGTGTTGTATTGTTGTTCTTTTTAAGTATTAGTAATACTACAATTTAGATAAGATATATAATTAAGATTCTGATATTTTAGATTTTATTATTTTTATTTATTTATTTTTATTTGCTTAACATAACATTAACAACTGTTAAATAAATTTTTATATAGAGTGAAATTTATAAATTTTGTAATTTTGGCTTTTTATTTATTAAGATCAATAAGATTTTAATACATGGTTTTAAAAATTCAAATTTCATATTATTGGAACTGGTAATTAGGATGAAAATAGATTAAATTAAGCTAAACTTTAGAATGGTAAAATAATATTTGTTATTAATGTATTTTTAAATTTTGAACTACTATAACAATAAAAGTTATATTTGAACAATTTGTTTAATAAGTCCTTTAAAATCTTTTAAAATTTTCCTCCAATACAAATTTTAAATTCTTCTAAATTAGAAAATTAAAAAGCAAATCCTTCAAAATTCTCCCAACCAAATTGTTTACATTTCATACTAACGGTTTTTGAAATATTGAATTTGGGAACATAGTTTTCATGACATTCATCAACGCAAGTTCTCGATCCGTTACCACAACCTTCAGTAGTAATTTTTCGAAAGAGAACAACTCTTTGACCTTCTCTCGTGCCCATTTGAAATTCTCCTTCTTTTCATGTTCTAAATAGGCAAAGTCAACCGAAAATGTCAACTTCATCGACATAACACCAACAATCTTAATCAGTGGTATCCAGTACCTGCAGGACCGACTCAAACATTTTAGAGACCATGTTCTAATTTTATAAAAGTCGATATTAAAAAAAATGATAATTTATTTTTGTTTAATATTTTGAAAATATATTATATTAACATTAGTTTTCTTGGTCTGGTGGTTGACATTGACATTTTAATTACAATGAGTGCAGTTCAAACCTAGTGTAGTAATTTTTAGGTTTTTTTTCTTAAAATTGAGAATTAATTCAAAAGTGTGGATCATGGAATCGAACCGGTTTTAGGTTTTTTTTTCTTAAAATTGAGAATTAATTCAAAAGTGTGGATCATGGAATCGAACCGGTTTTAGGTTTTTTTTCTTAAAATTGAGAATTAATTCAAAAGTGTGGATCATGGAATCGAACTGGTGACCCAAATGTCATAAAAACACAACTGTAATCGTTCGACTACATTACAATTATTATTTAATGTTCAAATATGTTGTATATATTTTACTTAAATTAATATTTTAATATGGCAACCTCTAAACGCCTTGGGTACCTGTATGGTCATGATGCACATAATCAAAAAATTGATAAGTCAAAATCTTCATTTTTTTTAATAAACAAGCAGTGGTGACCGTTACCTATTTATCTTGTATGTGCAATAAAAAACCAACACCAAATAAAACATATTTAGTAATTTCAATGAATCAGAGTATGTCTAAAAAATATTAACAACAACATTTGAGTCGTCCCTATTTATATTATAACACATGTGTTTCTCTCTATGAATAAGACTTAACAACATCTATATTCCTTTTAATGAACCTTTATTATTCGTATTGTATGCAGCTCTAACTTTACATACCTGGGTAACACGTGAGATTTTTCAGATTGTTGTCTTCCAAAAGCAACAACTATGTACTTTGGAGTCATGTTGTATTTCGTCATGTCATTCACAAACCATATTTCGTAATCTTTTAAACGGCTCAATATGTCATGACTTTTCAAATACTTAGATAGTTTATGATTGTGTATCTCGCAGCTAACAATCACGTTCCAATTGATACCACTTGATACATATCTCATCCTAAAAGAAAATTTAACTTTTATAGTATAAATATCTTATGAAGAATGATTACTTTCAGACGCTTTCTTCCTTTTATAATTTCCTCCTCTTTTGCTATAAAATAATAAAACCTCGTACTAGAAATTTGAATTAGACTATCGAATTTTTTTTCTTCTTTTACTACGTATTCATATTGAATTTTTTGAATGATTGTGAATTCTTTTTAGGATAAATAACAACAAAGACATTTTTTATTATTAAGAAAGTATGGGGGTACAAGTTACAATTGTGAAATGAAAGGAATATCCAACGGGCCTTGTATTCATCGTTTACAATTTACACCTTACACGAAACGCAAGCAGGTACGATGAAACATCCCGCGTTTTGCATTCACTGTTTTGTTTCAATTCAACTCTCATTCATTTCACTGAAATTCCCCAACAGAATGATTCCATAGCATCCAAAAGAATCTTCCAAATCAAATCCATCTATTAATCCCAAAATTCTTCAATCACCCAATCCATTTCAATTCAATGGCGAACAATCTCAATGACCACGACTCTTCATCTTCCTTTTCAATTTCATTCATCGATTTCCCCGAAGATGTTCAGCTTTGCATCCTCTCGTTTCTCGGCCCCACCGAGATCGCTTCGTTCGCGTGCACCTCGAAGCAATTCGGTTCACTATGTTCAAACGATGGGAAACTATGGTTCACGCTTTGCGAACGAAGGTGGGGTTCGAAAACGCAAATCATGAAATGGGGTGAAGGGAAAATTCTGTATAAGGTTCTTTATAATACTCTTCATGAATGGGAGAATCTCATTGGTTTCTGGCGGAGAAGTGGTCCGGGAAGTGCATTGATTTCGTCGCCTTCCTTGGTTTTCTTCGAGTGGGGGGTGTCGTTCATTTTGGGTTTTAGGGTTTCGCCTGATGAACCGCGGTCTGAGATTTGTGCTTATCAGGTTAAAAAGGTGCCTTTTTTGAAGATGGGTATTTCTGAAGAGGGCCAAATTGTGAATCTTTTGGATCCTGATGGTAGAGCTGATTTGAATCTGAATTTGAATTTTGGGGATGGGAATGAATTGATTCCTGTGAATGTTTGTTTTATGGGGAGAAATCATTTTGTTTTAGAGGAGAATGTGTTTGGGAGAAATTCGAGTCCAATGCATATTAGCGGTGAGGATTGTGGTTTTGTTGGAGAGGATGGGATTGGGGTTGGGAGTGGATCTCCGCCGGATCTGTTGATGTTGGAGATTTATCAGCATTTGGCGAACCGGACGAGTCCGGGAAGCGACAGATCGAGGAGGCAGAGGAGGAAGGAGAAGGGAAGGATGGCTAGGAGGAAATGGGAGCCTGAGCATTTTGTGAAGATTGTGAATTGCTCACCGACGGCGTTGAGGCCTTTGCAAGGCCTTTGGAAGGTGTTTCTTAACTGTTCTTTGCTATTATTTATGCTCAATCATGTTTTGAGTGTTGATAATTATTATAGCATAGTAAATTGCTGCTTTGGTGTCTGTGGTTGAATGGTTGATGTTTGATACTATTACCTAGTTGAGCTGTTATTACATATTTCTGTTTGATTCATAGTAATCACACTGCAAAATGTTGATAAAAGAACACGACAAAAGAGCCAAAGAATCATGATCATTGATTTCCAGTTTATGGTCTCATAATTAGATCATGTTGGGGTTTAGGGTGATGCTGATGCACACCTTTGATTGAAGCCATGTTTATACATTTTGAGTAAACCATTGGTATACTGCAAATTTCTATATATTGTTTTAATCATGATGATTTTGAAGGTGAATGATAGTGGAGCTCTGGCTTATTGAAATTGTCAATGATGCAGGGAATTTGTGCAGACTTGAGTTTGGCATTTTACCTTGTGGCTTACGATGACATTGGTGGCATTACCTGCCGACGACTTGGAGATCCTCCTGAACGTTTCTCGACCTATGCCCCGGTTTTTTGGACGTCCAATGCTACATTTATGGAATCTCCCTTTCCTCTAGAGGAAGAATCTCTGTATGGCAGCCGCATTCATCTACCACCGATTCAACCACACAATGAAAATCACGAGCAGTTCCCTATGTCGGACATTGAAGGGGAAAATCACATTCAGCAGTTCCATTTGTCTGACAAAGAAATGGTGAATCGAATTCTTCTCATAAACGCAAGTTATGATTTAGTTATTCCTGACCTTGCTGCTGGAGCAATAAATCCAAGGAGTGCTGAGGGAAGGATTTGGCAGTACCAGGATGGTACTTTTGGATTTGGATTCGTTCGCGACAATTTTGTCATAGACATGAAAAACATTGTTTGTGATGGTTGTATCATTGATGCAGTAAGCCCTTCTGTCGATTAATTTCCTTAATTTGATCTTGTGGCTGGATGTCACCTGTACATTGTGTCATAGTGTATCTTTAGCTGTGAAATTATGACAGGTTTCCTTAGATGGTATCCTAGATAATCAGTTTCAAGGAACATGCAGATTCCTCACCTGTGAGTCACCTTTTATATGTGACATCCTTTGGTTTGGAATTTAGACTTCCTTTTTTCGTATTTTATGTAAGCAAAATAATGGGAATTGACATCTTGTCAGTCCATTCTTTTACATTTCATCCATTGTAAATTGTGACATTAGTCCCTTAATGTATTAAAATTACTTTAATTGGCTTAGATTATTCACGTCTGTTACTGCTTACAGGACTGGTGCAATAACTGAAATTTGATTGAATTGATGCATATTGAGATTAGTAGATAAAAAAGATCTGATATTTTAAATGAAATTTGATTCAACAGTGCAGATTTATTGATGCAGCATTGCCGTTAATTCCCTTTCATAGACAGATTTATTTCGAACTTTGTTTGGCCATCTTTGACTCAAGTAAGCAAAAGATTACCCTTCTTGCTTTAGTACTGCCTCAATTTCCATGGTAGGAAGCCACAGTCTGTCACTAAAGGCTTGTCAAAAATTGGGATTGCTGGCACAAGTAAATTGGCCACGAAAGCCTTAAGCTGCTCAAAGGCACTCTGAACTTCATTTACCCATTTAATGTTGTCTTTGAGTTGTTATGTGAGTGGTCGAAATCAGTTGGCATATCTTTTGACGCATTCTTCTATAATCTACACACTTGATTTGTTTATATCATTCAACAAGAGCTTGGCAATGTTGATATGTAAGGTCGAAATCGACACTTAAAGATGCATTACTGTATTTGTTTTTGTCTGAGTTGTGACATTCGTATTTTCTTAGAGTAAAATTAAAAGCGTTGATCACTGTATTTGTTTTGTAGTACTCCCTCCATAATGATTAATAAGCAGAAATTGTTGTATTAGATCATTTTCAAGCTCTGATGACACTGGTTAATGTAAGACAGAGGAAAGGACTAAAAACATCATAGAATCTAAAATGCTTCTTTATTCCAAAAAAGATGTATCAGACTCCGAAAAAACCAAGTAACAAACTCCATAAACCAGGTTGGAGTTACACTCAATTTCCTTCAAAATCAAATCAAAAGACAGAAAACAAAACAAAAAACTAACAAGCAGATCAATTATGTCTCATAGATCCACACACTTGCAAACAAATATTGAATACCATCATAACATCAAAAGCATGAGAGATAGCGGAAACATGTAGTTCATAAAACGAAACATGAGAACTGGAAAATTTCTGAGACTTAAAAGACTCTTTCATCATGTTTCAGCCGCAACTTGTTCACCGTTGATTTTTGCATTTTTGTCATGATCACCTTCAAGCTGGCTTAAATTTCCCTTTTCCTTGATCAGTTGAACATGGTGATGTTTGCAGTAAAGTTTTCCCTCATGTGCTATGTAATTGGAAGGACTAATCACACATCCTCCATGGGAGCATTTGAAACAACTCTTATGGTAAGGAGTTCCATTCACAGTAACCTACATAAATGCAAAATATCGATTCCATTAGCCCGACAAAAAGTTTTATATATAGCTTTTATCAAAATCAACGCCATGCAATAAGATTCTGCCAAATGCATCACTAATTCAAACATAACAATGTTTAGATTTGCGGTGAGTTTGGCAAAATCTATCTCAATGTACGCACAGATTTGACAAAATCACTTGTCGCCGTGATTCGAAACATGCATTATTTACCTTCTCAGTTGGATAAACTGTTTTCTGACAACCGGAACATTTGTCTCTTGTTCCACCAAACATACTCGAGGCTTTAACCGCGGCAGGTTTCTGATTAAAACATCTCAAAAATCATATAAACACTAAAAAACAAAATTTTCACAATTATTCATTGCAATCACCTAGATTTAGAACTCATTACCTCATTATCACTACTCCTTTCTGGTTTTGCAATTTTTGGTGTCCCTATATAAGCAAAAAAACAAAAGAACATTTGAGACACTAACAACAAAAAGTACAATAACAAAATTCAATCAACAATTCAATTGTTCATCTTTTTGTTATAACCTTCAAAGCTTTTCTCAAGACTTCCAGTTCTCTTGAACAGTTGATCAAAGTGTGGCTTGCAGTAAAGAACTCCCTCAAAAGAATTGTAGTTGCTCAACTGTATATACACATTAATTCATCAGCAAAATTCTTCATAATTCTAGTTCTCCATATATATAATCAAAATTATACAGAAATAGCAGACAAACGGATAACAGCTTGCACCGTTACACAGATCCAATAGTAAAAGTCTATAAACAAGATAAGATAAGATAACCTTGAGGGTTCCTTTGCAGTGATGACATCTGAAACAAGCTTTGTGAAAGATTCTATTATCAGCAGTCAACTTATCAACAAGATAAACTGTTTTGGTACAAGCCATACATTTCTGAGTAGTTCCTGCAAATGCCATTCTTCTTTTTCTTACCTCACCAACTTGGAACAAGTCTATGAAGATGAGAGAAGAAAAAAAGTGAAGGAGAAATTGTATTCAATAAAGCAATTATATTGTCATTACAATCATATTTTTGATGAAATGTTAAGCACCTAACAATACTTTACTTTTTTTAATTATAATAAGTGTGTAATTTATTAGGTCATTAAAAAATTGGATATTTTTGTTGAATAAATAAGAAAGCTACTTTGTTAATTTGTGGGGTAGGATGGATTGAAAAACACAACTGCCAACCAGACAGTAGCTTATCATTCAACATCCAGCTGGCTAGCTTTCATTCTTGGATCTCATTTTTCAAACAGAAAGGAAATGAATACATTCTCTCACTCTCTCTCACTCTTTTCTTGAATTACAAGTATTGGCATGCATGTTAGTCACTGACCAACTAAAACATCTTTTGTAAACTTAACAACTTTGTCAAGTTGTAATGTTCTTTTTCTTTTTATGGATACTCTCTTTGATTCTTATTATAAAAATACTTTATTTTTTAATTTTATTAAATAATTGATATATTTAGTCTAACGTATATATTGATTATTCAGTAAATTTAAAAATGAAACTAATATTTTTTATAATACTAAATACGGAAGTATTACCTTTTTCTCAAGATAATATTTGTACATTTATTTTCTAGACAACCTTAGTATACTCGTACACATTGCAAGTATGAACACAAGAAGTAGTATGAGATTGAGATGATTAAATAAAGTTGATAGGAAAGTAAAGGTGAGAGTGTAAAAAGGCAGAAATATGATGCAATGATGAGTTGGGTGGGGTGTAAATTTTACGTATGCTATGGTTTATTGTCGGATCTAGATTCTTCATCCATCATCATTGAAGTCAGCATAAGACAGTGTTGGATGAAAATAGAAGAAATTGTGATGACAGATCGTAGTAGTTATGTAAAATTTGGAGCGAGATTTAACAACAAACAGGGCATTTGGTCTAGTGGTATGATTCTCGCTTTGGGTGCGAGAGGTCCGGAGTTCGATTCTCCGAATGCCCCTTTTTTCAATTTCCAACTTGTTTTTGACATTTCGGACAATAGATTACTACCTGTTGTGCGTTTATGGAGCAGAAGAATATGATTTAGGTTCAACAATAGAGGATAGTTTTAAAGTAAAAATTTGTGATAATCAGGTAAAGAATCATAAGAAAAATAAGGAGTGGTACCTGAATAAGAAATAAAATCAAATTTACTCTCACTGCTTTTGGAGCTAGAAGCAAATAACAAACAGCCAAAAACCTTTAAAAGAAAATAATTATAGGAAATTCTATAATGTAAAGAGTGTTTTATTAATGATTAAAATATCATGAGAGAGGGCATCAGCCTAGAAATAAGATGGAAATTGAGCATAAAAAAGGAAAGTATAGCTAACACTTAAAAAGTGTTAGTGTATTCTCTTAACTATGTCATTTGGTTGAGCGGCTTAAAATAAATTGGTACCACTTAAAATTTCAGTTATGATGTGGAGAGTATGACGAAATAGAATTTTATCTAAAGACAATTTAGTAAAACGAGATATCTTAGCAGTATCTTAAAATTCATGCCCGCATGGATGCGGCGTAGAGGAAAATATAGTTTACATTTTCTTTGAATGTCCGCTAGCCCATAGTATATGGAGTGAGGTCCTAAGGTGGCTCAATATTTTACTTTTGTCTCACATAATTTAGTTATGCATAATTTTGTTCAATTTACAGGGGTTGGCAATGGAGGAAGAATTCAACAAGAAAGATTCTTTGTCATTTGGTTTGCAAGCATTTGGACAATATAGAAGAGGAGAATTGAGAAAATATTCGGTAATTTGGATAAAATCAAAAGCAACATCATTGAAGATATCCATGTATTATTGTGGCAATGGATAAAAGCAAATCATAACGGATTTATGTATAACATTCAAGAATGGGTGACAAACCCAAAAAAATGTCTCGGTTGGAGAAATATTTAGCATTGCGTTTAGAGGTTGTGGAAGCTATCACCTTTGGCTGCCAGCAGTTAGGGACGTTTGCACATGTTCTCTAATGATTATGTTCCAGTAAATAAAGACATCTATGTAGGATCTGAAGCCCTGAAAATCTAATCTGGTTTTTGGTATGGTTGTTGTCCCTGGTATCGTTAGGTGGCAGCATAGGCGAAATCTGGATTAGGCAGATTTTTGGCGCATCATGCAGAGACTGATTCGGATCTGGCAGGGGACTAGTTCTGGTTTTTTATAATTGGATAGGTGTAGGATTAAGACATAAAGTTTGTTAATCCTTCTGTTTTGAGGATCAAAGAGTGTTGTATTATTGTTTGTTTGATTGGTGATTAGGAGTGTGAGATTGATCTCGTAACAGATGTAGTATGTTTTTAGTTTCTTTTGGCCATCCATGCATTACTGCAATCCATTTTGTGTGTAAGCTATATATTGTAAAATTTTGGCATTTTTTATGTCCATTTTTAATATATTTCATCTTTGGCCTTCTCAAAAAAATGTCATTTTGTTGAGGCGTATTCTTACGTGATATTTTAGTGTTTTTTTAAAAAAATTATTTTAATATTTTTAATTTAAAAGATACTA
Organism: Vicia sativa; assembly: GCA_021764765.1. NCBI lineage: Eukaryota > Viridiplantae > Streptophyta > Magnoliopsida > Fabales > Fabaceae > Vicia > Vicia sativa. The sequence goes on along the minus strand of CM038795.1, from coordinate 208,611,861 downwards.
CTAAAGGTACTCGTTTGTTTAGTTTATGCATAACGGAGGTTGGAAAGGTTTGCGGTTAAATATAGAAATAAAAAATTGTAAGAGTAATATGGCAAGTTATTAGAGTATCTAAACAACAAGAAGGAAAAATGGTCAAACCGAGTCATTATACTTTTGGAGATTTTGAATTTCATATCGATGATGAAAAAGTAAATTGTGGATTCCAACTGACGACTCCATGTAACTTCACGATAAATAATATTTTTCTTTCAGGACTAAGCAATATTCCCTTTGATCGAATGACTAAGCAACCATCTTTGACTCCACATATTTTCGAATGTCTCCATGATGGTCAATATTTATGGGTTTCACAATCTTTCGCCCACATCCAAAGCATCACACACAAAGCTGGCATAACCACCTTTTAAGGTGCTACAATCTCTCTCCTTAATTTATCACGAGTTAAAAGTGATAACTAGATACCTTTGTAATTATTTCCTCACTAATACTAATATCCACAGTAAGAACTTCCATCTCAAATTGAATTTTCTCCGATATAGTTTTCAAAAGCTTCGTCCAGGTCTTTAAACTTCTTCTGACGAGACTTGTTAAAAATAATATATTTGTGATTAAAAAACTTAGATCATCGATGTTCCCCTTTCAACAACTCATAATTCTTCCTACCTATTAGATAGTGTTGCAAGTACAAATAGCAAGTGCAATTTTTATCGTCTTCACATGGACTACTTATATTTTAAAGATCTTTCAATAATTTTAATGATTTAATGAACGATTTACCTTACCGTTGATTGTTTGTGAATACTGAAATATAAAATAACAAAAAATAAAATAAAATTTAATGGTTAACAGTTGAGAAAACATTTTAGAGTTATATTTCATCGATCTATTCTCATATAATATCTTTGATCAGTAATATAAAATTCTAATAATCTATTAGTATTACCTTTTGTTTGTCTCATGTCTGAGTCAACGACATGAAATCAATTATATTATCTAATAGACCGTCTCAATTCCTATTAACCCTCAATGAACGATAATTGTTAAATTTTAAATTACATTTGACTTTTATTTTAATTATTAATAAAATAATATTTATGGGTGTTTGTGATGTACTGATGTAAAACTTTGTATATTGATAATGCATGATAATTAATCTCTAAAAAAAATTCAATTCATAAATGTACGAGATCACCCTCAATGAGTCAATGTTGACCAAGTGAATTGAGAGGTTAAAATGAATGAATTTTCAAATGACAAAAATAGAATATGTATTTTTTTTAGGAAAATACTAACTAGTGCCTTTAGAGCACTATTTAAATGCTTAAATATTTGTTCCTTTATAATTATCATATTTTGAGTTTTTACGTATACCAAGAAATATAATAATTATTGTTACTTTTTAGACAATAATTTTCATCTTATCTATAATATTCTTAACTTTTTATTATTTTAATTTATTTTTTCTCTCTCCATAGTAACAAGTATGGATAATTTTGGCTAAATAATAATGATTACTATCTTAAAATTTGAAAGTGACAATTAAAAAGAAATAAACTTTTTTCTAAAAATAACAATTATAAAGGAACAGATAGAACAGTATTTTTTTTTTAAATACGTGTAATTAATGCATTGGAAATTAAATAATCAACTTTTATGAAGAATATTTTTTTTATTTAACATCCTTAAATAGTGCCCTAGGACGTTAATCTGATTTTTATTTTATAGGACTGTTTTTTGAATTTGTCTCACATAGAAAGAAAAAAACAATGGAACCCACAAATATTAAGGTGGCGGCCAACATTAAGGTTTTGTCGCATACCTTCCCACTTTTGAAGGGCTGTTGATCGCAATTAGTTAATAATATGTTCCGGAAATTGCATAAATATACACACAGTCAAAACACATATGCATATCTCTTCTAGTTTTTGATAACTTTGAATAGGTGGACAATGGAGATAAGATAAGATATGAAGCAATTTATTCCACACATATGTAGCTATATCGAAGTTTTCCTTTCATTGACTATGATACAAATGTATAATACATTGGAGATGCAAGGAAAGTCTAATGACTTGGGAGAGCATTGTCGTATATTTTATCCCATAATTGCTTGCAAACAAAACACATGCATGGAATTTCAGCAAACATATCATCGATTAAAATATGATGAATTTAATATGGACAATGCAAAATCATCAAAATTGTGACATCATGGCTTCGTTCACAACCAGGAGTTTTATTAAATCTGTATGACCCTCTCTAAGGATATTTAATTCAAAAAAGGAAAAGAAATATTATCTCTTCAGAGTATCTTAAGTGACAAATTTTTTTAAATGATTATGCAACACTTACAGTTTACATGACTATGTCAATACAAGTAACATGGAAAACTAAGGGCTCATGTTAGAAGGAAAAAGGGAAAATAAGAACACAAAATTAAGATAGGTTTTAATTTTATTTTCCTGAGTGCTTGCTCTTTGATTTATTTAATCTTCGGATAAAAAGAATAAATAAAAAAAATCTAGTAAAGTGTAGTAAATCTTAGTAAGTTTTGATTTTAATTTATGAAAACTTTATTTAAAATGAAGATTCATTTTAAACTCTAAAAGAAATGGTGAAACTCAATTATGTTACAAGAAAAATAAAAGCAACTTCTATTCTTTTAGAGAGAAAAAAAAAACTTAAACTGTTTAATGTATTCATATTTAAATCAAGTAAAGAAAATAAGATTAATTGTAATGTATTTTTAATGTAAAACTTTTTATTTCATCAATCTATCACAATTGTTTGTTGCCAATTGTGGATTTTAGTTTAGTTCTCTTCTTTTTTTCATTACGTGATACCGATTAAATAATGCATATGAAATAAGAAACACATTTTCAATGACATTCATAAGAACGTTGTTTTGTTCAATTATAATGATATTATGCATATTTTTTGGATCATTAAATAAAGAATTGCATATATTCAACATTTATGTTACGTTGTCTTCTTTTTCATATTTCAAAAATGGATATATAACCAAAAATGTCTTCTTCGTAGAAATGACACCAATAATTTTTAGAAGTGGAAGCCTATATTTTGAAGTAGGCTTTGGTTATGGGGTGAAATGAAATTAATGAAATAGTGGTAGTGGTGACCATGAAGCAAACTTATATAACAAAGATATTTTCGGATATGCATATTCGAAAATACCATTGAATGTTTAAATCCAACGTTTAAACAATTATAATGTGTAAATAAGGGGTTTTCAGATATGCATATCCGAAAATTCCTTAAAATTTGATTTAAGGATTTGTTCATATATGCATATCCGAATGGTATTTTAGAATCTTCAGAGTTTTCTTCACTCATATAAGGGTGTACTCAAAAACTACCTAATTAATAGTGTTGGATTGGGGCTCACCTATAATGGAGCAATAAGATAGAATTTCAAATGTAATATATGATCATATCCTACGTAGTGGAAAATCATCTTATGAAAATCCCAAAGTCCCTCTAATTCCGGAAATGCATTTTCGGATGCACACTGAGACCACACTCACTTGAGTCCCAACCCATATTTTTTTCCTAAAATTTATTCGAAGATGCATCTCCGAAACTACTCCATGTCCCATACATTCTTCAATGAAATACTTTTTTGACATAACCCCATCCGAAGATGCAACTTCGTATTCTTACCAGACTGGATTCGGAGATATGCATCTCCAAAACTACACCACACAATATTTTTTTACTTTGTTTTAGAGATTCTATGATTAAATTAATTAATGATATATTATAGCTACACTATCATTTTAATTTTTTATTAATTAAATCATACATTTTCAGAATAATATAAAAAACATATATAATTTAATAGATACGAAGTACGCAATGAAGTCAAAATACAATAGAACCGAAAAATAGTGCTCCTGATATAAATATTATATACTACTATTTATGACGTACTTGTGCCACATGTTTCTATGTTACCTCATGTATTGTGGTATCTCTCGTGCCTCCCCATCATGGCCTTTTAAACGTCTCTCGCCTCACATTCATCCAAAAAGAGTCTTTTGTCATTACCCATTTGTCCAATCTTCATGATACAACGACATATAGCAAACATATCAACGGTATGATATGATCTAGTCTGCTCCTCCTCTAGTATATTTTGATGAGCTACCCTAGGTGGACCTCATGGAGCATTCAGTATCATATAAGGATGTGACACTCTAAAATAGTGCTAGATGTAGTCGTGTATATACCTATATTCGCTTTGAGCTATGGTACTCGATCGGTGCCTTATCTAGTACCAGATGATTAAGATAACCATCATGCATGGCACCCATATCTCTATGTTTCATAATGGGAAGATCAGACTCTGAAGGGTCTCTGGGAACAAATTGCATGTAGGCAAATCTTTGCATGACGCACTCAGATAGATGAGGATAAATAATGTGAATCTCAAGCCAACCGTTGTTGCTGGGGTATTAGCAGGCAAGCAAAGAGTTGGTATTATTTTTACCAGGTGATATATACCGGTTAGGTTATATCGTATCGTGTCCACAGAGATTGGTTATTGATTCGTCGTTCGACAATTCTACCGTTAATGAGTTTGGGATTAAATGAGTTGAAAATAAAAGACAAAAAGTAAATGAACAAAAAGTATAAAGGATAAACAGCTTGTCCAAAATGAATGTATACTACCCTTCACAGACTTAAATCTACCGTCCAGTTATACTCGGCCTACGATACTCGTCCGTGTCATCACATACCTCTCACAACCTAAGTTATTTCTAACCCAAATTGAGAATCCTCCCGAATCACCTCGATAGTTATGCCTGGCCTATCTCAACAACCAGAAGTCAACTGTGTCACCTCCATACCCATCTCTGGCATACTTCACCAACACAAAGGCATTAAGATCAGATACTCTAAGTAAATGTCAGCTCTAAACCCATTTCTAGCATTCATAAACTAATAGATAATCATCCTAAGTAAGAATCTAAGCAATTTATCTCTAGCAAAGCTTAAACCCCTAAATAGAGTAAAAACCTAAGACCATTACCAACACAAATTCATAAACCAAACTTTATACAACGCCAAGGGTGACAAATATACATGAGTTCAGAGTAAATATACAAACATAACCAACACAATAGATAAATACAAAGAGAAGAGAGGAGATACATTACTCATTTACACCGGTTTGTCAAAGCCTATCGAAGAGCAATCCACCTCCAATCAACCATGAGCAAGATCCTAGTGTTGTTTTCTAAGCTAAACTATCAAAAACTATATGAGTGATGGAATTGGGAGCAAGAATCTCACACCCCAAAAGCATACTCCTCAAAAATGAAATGAAAAGGAAAGATAAAGAAAATTTGTTCCGCAAGAATCGCCCGGCGAAACTTCTTATAAACTTGGCTCAAATTAAGCCACGTCCTCAACCTGGAAAAAATGTCTATCGTCGCCCAGCGACGGTCAGCTTCGCCCGACGACTCTTCTTTCCCTCGCCCAGCGACCAGCAGCGAAACAAGGCAGGCCCAACTCTAAAGTTTGACCCTCTTCCTCTCGCCCCACCGTCGCCGACATAGAAGTGATGGTCATCGCCCAGCGAAACTCTCAGTCCAGCAAATTTTGTTGCTTTTCCTGCATAACTTCCATGGCTTCAATCTTTTAGCCTTATTCCTTTATTGATCAACTTGCATCTTAGAGATCCATTTGGACTTTATTCTCAATGCTCCAATAATGCAACAAATACCTACAAGATATATACAAAACTAATCAAACGGTACAATATGTACACAAAACGCAATAAAACGTATTTACAACAAAAAGCGGAGTTATTCAACGATATTAACAACAAAAGAATAGATAAGTGTCACAAAACATATATACAAAATAACTACATTTTGACACTTATCAACCGTACAGAGTATAAGGCCATGTTGTCCAAGTGATACCTCTCACGGTGATCAACGTACGTATGAAAATGTATATCCTTTACTACCATAATGTGCCCCAATTTATTTTTCTTATCAGTCATAATGCATATGAGTAAATCACGCTAGTTACAAAGATGAAACACAATGAGGTCAAGCCAAACAAATGCATATTGTCAAATTTCGGAGATGCATCTCTGTAAGGTTTTGGAAATCAAAACGTTAAAAAATTATAGAGATGCATCTTCGTAAGGTTCTGCAACTCAGATGAACAATAATGACGAAAATGCAGTCAATTTCAACATCCAAAATAATACATTGATAATTTAAATGGTTAATAGCCTTCTACCCCCTGCCATATGAGTGTGTTTTGATTTTGTCCCCCTTAAAAAAAAAATTAGTAGTCAGACCTTAACAAATAAAGATTCCAACTCCAAAGACCCTGATACATTTTTTTAGAAAAGATTCTATTATTTTGCCTATGTGGCAATCCACATGGCTTTTCTTTTTATTTTTGAATTATTTTTTAAATCCAAGTGGCATTTTTATTAATTCTCATTTATTTAATTTTTTTAAACATTATTTTTTTTACTTTTTTATAATAATTTTTTTATGTTTTATTAAATTATTTTTATTATTTATTACTTAATTTTGTTACGTTTTTTTTTTAATTTTTACGCTGAATTATTTTTATTTTTTTAATGAATTTTTGTAATTATTTTATTTTGTGAAATTATTTTTATTAATTAATATTTCTTAAAATTATTTATATAATAATAATAATGCTAAAAAATTATTTATTATTTGGGACTATTTACTAAAATCTCAATCAGTTTAATACAATTTTAAATTTAATTATTAATAATTTAAAATTTGAAGAAATACTTTAAAGATAGAGTTCTATTTTAGAACTGTATTCCACTTTTACGGTATCAGTATTTTAATTTAGATTTAATTTTCTTATATTTAGAAATAAATAATTTTATTATTGTTTTAAAGAGTTAAGACCTGAATTGAATTCTATATATAGATAGTTTATATCATTAACTTTTTCAAATTAAATTTATTAAATAATTAAATTTAAATTCATACCCAAAAAAAATTAGGGAGAAGACTTTGTTTTAAAAACAATCTGACAATAAAAAATAATATGTTTTAATACTTTTAAAGTTAAAAGAAAACAACTCACTATGAATATAATTTCTACTGTAATAGTTATGAGTATAAAAATTTAATTAATTTATTATTATTTGGATCAATTTTATGTCACTTATATGTAAAAGTATATTAATATTGTAACTGACATAACTAATTTTTTATTAAGTATATTAATATATATAATTTCTAAAGTATATTAATATATGATAATAGAGAAATTACGAAAAAAAATTTAGTTAAGGTACCAGTATTATGAATAAAATAATAGAGAAATTACGGGGAAAAATTTAGGTACGGTATCAGTATTATTTTATTCATAATAAAAATTTAATTATGTCAGTTACAATATTAATATATTTTTACAATATTAATGTAATTTCTATTATTATTATTATTATATAAACAATTCTAAGAAATATTAATTAAATAAGAATAATTTCATAAAATAAAATAATTACAAAAATTTATTAAAAAATAAAAATAATTCAGCGTAAAAAATTTAAAAAAATAAAGAAACAAAAAAAAATTATGTAATAAATAATAAATATAATTTAATAAAACGTAAAAAAATTATTATAAAAAAGGATAAAAAAAATGTTTAAAAAAATTAAGTAAATGAGAATTAATAAAAGTGTCACTTAGATTTAAAAAATAATTCAAAAATAAAAAGAAAAGTCATGTGGCAACAGACAAAATAATAGAATTTTTTCTAGAAAAATGCATCAGGGTCTTTGGAACTGAAATCTTTATTTGTTAAGGTCTGACTACTAAATTATTTTTTTAAGGGGGACAAAATCAAAACACGCTCATATGACAGGGGTAGAAGGCTATTAACCCTAATTTAAACTATCTATCAAACACATTTCTCAATTAATAACATATCTAAACTATCTATTATAATTACTATATATATATATATATATATATATATATATATATATATATATATATATATATATATATATATATATATATATATATATATATATATATATATATATATATATATATATATATATATATATATAAAGTTTAGAAAATCAAAAATTTATCAAATGTGAATTTTGTTTGATGTTGTGTTGGCGCTTTGATTGATTGCATGTTGATGTGGAAGAAACTTTGTAGTGAGTTTAAGGAGTTTGAGAGAATTTGAGACTTGAGTAAGTTTTGAAACTTATGAGAGTTTTGAAACTTATGAGAGTTTTGTTTTGAGAAAGTATTTTGAGAAGTGGAGGAGAAGAAAGGTCTGACTATTTTTTTATTAAAATTGCATTCGAAGATACATGTCCATAATTTTTTTGACAGTCTTTCGATCTAATTTAAGGACACATTCATACATACATTTTCAAAGACTATGAGTAATTTTTGTTTTTCACAAGAATGAAAAATAATTTTTAAAGTGCATTAAACAATTCTGAATTTCAAATATGATTAGTGAATCCATCATTTGTACCATACAACTATATGTATCATCTATCCATCTTAACCAAATAAAATATACCATTATGCATACTTATTAACAAATATAATCCCATTACTTTATCCATTGACAACTACACACCATATCACTAATTTCCTACCAATTCATGCCATATTCAAATCATGTACTACCTTCTAGAAAACGTTACAGATTGATATAGAACATTTGTACCACCTTAAAAGCTGTTTACATTTATAACTCAAAGACTAGATCTAACACCCTTCTCCACAAGTCACATATTCTATGAAATCTTTTCTATTATCCCATAGCTCAATTCTCACGGCACTATAGTTTACTATTAGTTACACATAATTCATTCATATTAGAGTAGTATATGGTCAAAAAAGACTATAAAATATACATAAAACACAAAAATTTCCTCCCTCTCGTATTAGTCAAATGTCAATAATGCCCTTAGGAAACTTCTATAGGATCAATACATAAATTTAAATTCTTTTTTATTTGATTTGACTTTTTAAATGGGCCCTTATTAGTCTAGTCTCTAGTTTAAACCCATCTCTATAGCTACCATATAACTTCAGAATCCTCGTGATTGCTCAAACCAAACAAAAACCTAGTACACCTTAAAAACCAAAATTTTCATTAAAATGTTGAACCCTTTTGTTTGTGGAACAGTGAATCCAATAGATGATGATGAACTATGTACAAGTTCAAGCCCAAGAAGATACAAAAGAAAAGATAGCAAAAACAACCCTTATTCTACACGTGGCTTAGATAAATTTTCAGCACTTTTATCTGATTTAAACGATAAAAGGCAGAAAATATACTCACAAATGAACCCTCATGATATATCTTACATTCGTTTTGTTCACTCAAGTAAAGACGATTTTGTCCCTATTATAGTTAAGGTGAAAAACAAGAGTCAAGAGATAAAAGTAGTGAAAGCAAGAAACTTGAAGAATTCTTCAACTGATCAATCATCAAGCGTTGTTAGTATGGAAAAAAGAAACCAACCCAAGAAGAGAATCCCCATGAAGGTGAAGAAAATTGAAATGAATAAAGCTATGATGTATTTGGCATTTGTTGTGATCATGATTTTGCTTATGTTGACTGTTTTTGGAAGAATGGCTACAACCATTTTCACTTGTGTTTTGTGGTATGCCAATCCAACTATGAAAGATGGTTCTTTGAGTTCAAGAAGTTCTATAAAGAAGAAAGATTTTGGTAGAGGCTTGAGTGAGAAGAAAATGGTTGTGAAGAATGATGAAGGGATGAAGAAAAAAGATTATGATAGATGGTTTAGTGAAAGGAAAATGGAGATTAGTGGAGGGAGTAATGAGAAGAAGAAAGATTATGTTAGAAGATGGAGTGAGAAGAATATGGTTAGTTGTAGTAATGATGGATTAGTTTCTCCAAAAAGTGGTAGTGATTCTGATGAAGCTACTTCCAAGAACAAGAAGATTCATGGAAAACGCTCACACAAGAAAAGTTAGTGATCATTGTAGCTTTTTTTTGTTCTTTCTTATTTTTTCATGTTTCCATTTTCTTGGTTAGGATTAGAGTTTTAGTTGTGTGAAATGTGAATATGTGTACATTTTTTTTGTTTTTGAAAACTTCTTGAAATGAGTTGACTATTCAACCTTTCTTGTTATAAATTTTCATTGTTGGATCATGATAGTGGAATTTCAAATTTAAAAGTTTAGTGAAGATTTTGGTGGAATTAGGCTTAATGCAATTTTTGTTAGTGATTAGTTAATTAATTCAATCAAATTTCATTGTTCTAATCTAAGCAATCTACTATTGTTTTTTTATTAAGCATGTTGATTCTTTCAAGATAGCTGAATTGAATTAGAGGTTAGAAGTTTGAATAGTTTGTGTATTAGATTATAAATTACTACTCATTGATATGGTCATTGTTGATGTATTTTTTTTAATAAAAAATTCACTACTCTACTGGTTCTGAAGAAATTATTGCACAAGCCACCCCACTGAATTAAGACACATTGAGTTATACAAATACATTTTTAATTCTGATGATTAATTATTAATAATAATTTAGTCTCGAAATTTCATTAGTTTCTACACTCAATTTCAACAATACATGTTTGATCAAGTCGTGAGGTGCTTAGTTTCTGTTAAGCAATAATTTGCTTTCTAAACATGTGGACATTGATAGTTTGAAATTTGGTTGAAAAATAAGTAGTAAATCATAAGCAAAGAATGTTCCAACCAATGTTAGAACTCAGGTATTCTCAATTAATTCAACTTTAACAGAAGCTCATTGATTTCTTAGTTCCCACCCTGTCATTTTACAACACAAATGATAATAAACCAATTTCGCCAAATATTGTGGGAAACCGATTTTTGTTTTGGAACAGATAACCCGAACAAGGGCTAATTCGCTTCTTAAATTGGAAAAATGAGATTGTAAATGTTATTACAGGTGATCTCTGAAAATAACCCCACTATTCAATCTCATGTGCTTGAGTAGAACCCCGATGGTCCAAGTCAGCGAACATTTTCCGAGTCTAAATTTGAGTTCAGTCCATAACAGCAATGTTGAGTTTGTATCCAAAAGGAAAACAAAAAGTTGAATCCTTATTCCTGCATCAAATAAAGGGGGTTCCTTGTCAACAATAATAGACCTGTCATCAATTAGAGGTGGTCCCCAACTAGGAAACCATCGGACACAACTAAAAAATATCAAAATCTTACCCTGAATCTTCTCGAGCGCACTTTATCTGGGCTGTGGCGAGAGTTGTAGACCTGGCGCCGGGGAGCTTCACTTCTATAATGATCAGATGCTGTTGTGGATATTGTGTTGTTTCTCTCTTGAGTTTGATTCCTTGAATTACGGAAAAAATCATCTTTGTCCCAAGTAACCACATAATCAGCCTTTAATCTTGATCCTTGCTGTTTAAAGATGATTCATAAATTATCACAAAGAAATCAAAAACATATCCAAGCTTTCAATTTTGCAAAGTACTCCTCATGCTAATTGCTGCCCAGTTTTTACTCATAAGTAGATCTATGACTATAAGGACTTTTCAAATGTAGAAACCAATTACTTAGTTGAAAAACCTCAGAGTCATAAGCTATAAGCTAAACCAAATTGAACCTAAATCGATACCTTTTGCATAGAGCGGCCACTGAGAACTCTCAATGCATCATGGAAGTCTTTATATTTTTCAAACTGAACCACAATCTTGCAGTAAAGCCCCGAAACTAGGTCTCCACTGTCTTCATTTGCATCCTTACCAAAATTGTCCTCGGCAACATGAAGATTCCTATTAAATGCAAGTTAAGGAGCAAAAGAATTAGGTACAATCACATTATTGAGTATTGACAGCTATGAGAGAGCTTGCTAAGCAAGTCAAATACAATAATTCTCACGTAGTCAACACAAACAAGTCTAATTCTTTCCACGTCTTAAAACAAGGATACGGAAAACAAAGTAAATTCAGTTCTTCATCCATAACACATTCCCTCATATAAATATCTACACTAAAAACACAAACAAACAAAAAAGTGATTCCTACTTCTATCAATCACCTTATATCTAAATCTAGTATGAATAAACTCTGTAAACATTCACATAGAAAAAGAAACACTAAAAGAATCTCATAATATAAGTCTTTTAGGTAATAATAACTTCATAGATAAGTTGAAATCAACTATTTCAACTTCTGCATTTCAGTTTTTCAAAAACCCTCTCAGTCAACTTAAATTTATAAGCTCACAAAAGCTATAACTCATAAGCTAATCCAAATGCTCCTAGACCTGGTGCCTTAGTTATCTACCTATGCTTATCATGTTGGATATCAAAGGAAGTAAAAAGGTAAGCTTACAAGCTTGAACACTACAAGTGAAATCTCATCAGAAATCACATTGAAAAGATGCATACAGGAAGCTATCAATGTTTCAAAAACTAAACCAACTCGTTCAAACTGTAGAACCATGAACCGTCACTGTTTACATTTGACTATTTGTGCGGATCAATCGCACTATCACCTAAGCTCGAGCTATTTGAAGAATTAACTAACTAGCAGCTACTAACAAGTTCAAACATACTAACTAAGCAAATTAACGCCTATTTGGATAAACATGTTAATTAAGTGCTTATATCATAGAAGTTATTTTCTATTAACTATTCTATAAGAAATGATAATATAAGTCAAACAGTTTCCACATAAGCTATAAATTGTATTCAAAATCCATCTTAAGGAGCTTAAGGAAATAAGCTCAACAAACTCAATCCAAACTCAACCTAAGTTACTCTTAACATCCATCGCTCAAAAGATTTAAGAAAACCAATAAAAAACAAACCTTATCTTCCCAAACTTAGAAAAAATGGTATGAGTAACAAGCATAGAAGGTTTAGAAGAAACCCTAGTCTCGGCGAACCACCGGGACGGAACACCACTAATCACAAGCGTATCTGGTTCACCTCTCAAACTCCGATTCACATCCCTAAAAGCATAAAACTCTTCCCAACTCTTCTTCATCCCCTCAAAATGATCACCCTCCGGAACACCAACCTCAAGCCTAAACCTAACCCCTTGCAGATTCAACTCGACGCCATTCAATCTCTCAACAAAACTGTTCCTCCATTCCACAAGGTCGTTTTCAGATTTGTCCCTCAAAAACGACAGGTCCCAGATGTGGAGTGTACCGTAAACGAGAGGGTCTTGGCGTTTTCGCTTCTTGAGGTCTTTGGTGAAGCGTTTGAATTGAAGATCTTCTTCGGGGAGAGGGAAAGGGAGGAAATCGAGTAGGGATTGTTTGGTTTTCCATTCGTCGATTTGGGTTGTTATGGAGGATGATGGTGATGAAGGGTGTACGGTGAGGTTGAGCTTGATGCGTGGTAGGAGAGTTAGGTCTTTGTCGATTTCTAGGGTTGCTGTTGGGGGGATTAGGTTTAGATTTTGTTGGTCCTCCATTTTCATCTTCATGCTCATAGCTCATTCAACTTGCTCACTAAACTGCTATTTTTCTCTCACATGGTCTAAATAAATTAGGTTTAGAGTGCGCGCTCAATTTAACACTCAAATCTCCAATACATACAATAACCAAAATAAATATTTATTTTAACTCACGATTTCATGCTTTTTCATTTTTGTGTATGATATGATTTATTTAATTTCTTTAGCTTTATCACGTGAGTCCTTGACGATTTGGCTTCTAGGCTTTGAACAGACTTGTGGTTTCTGTTTTTGTCGTATTCAAACTTGATTGTTTTTGTAAGTGGAGTTTTTCAAATTGGCGCTCTCTACTTTGGATCTTTGAGGTTACTTGTCGTCTGTCTCATTCATGATATTCAACGTGTTTGCAGAACTATGTGGTATCAATCATTGCAGAATAGAACAACAACTGAGTTTTGTAATTACTATCTCTGGTAAAAAAGAATTGATGTTATTCTCCAGCGTCACTAGGAACCAACCTCGGCCAGGGTAGGAACTTCTTTCCCCCGGGTTTTTCTGGTTTGGGACGAATGTCTTTATGGCTCCAGTGTCAACGCTCGTGGAGTGGCTAGTTTTTAAGAGGGGCGTACTAGCACTTTAAGTACGTTTCGCTAAGTGAGGGTCAACATCAGAAGCACGATCTATGTCATCCTATTGAGGGTTATAATAATATTTGTACTCGCAATATTTCTCATAGTTAAAAAATTATTTATTCAAATTTCATAGAGTCCTAAGGAATACTTATCTCATATAGGGAACCTCAGATAAGTGTGTACATCCCCTCTACAACCTCATCCACAACGATTATGTAACTGATAAGCATTAATATAAAACTTTCAGGTGGTTGGTTCCAAGAATTCTGCGTTCGACCATCTATCGTTCGATTAACTTTTGAAGTAACTAAATGAGTCTTGGTAGAGGCGTTATCCTTGTTTCTTTTTTACCAACATCGGCTATTGCCTTTTAAGTTTGTTGTTTCCACGTACCTCCGTTGCGAGGGATACAATTGTGTGGCCAATGTATTTGTGGTTGGCTTACTGGCTCATAAACGACATGTGTTCCCTATCATGTCTGCTTGCGTTAGGCTGTGAGTTGGATTTTCTCAAGCGTATTACATCGAGGCCAATATAATATATACATGCATCCTCTTCTTTATGTAGGTTTTCCCAACAAGCACGACCTACATGATTGTCACTCTATATATTTTACTTTGAAACAAACATTGGCATTCAACGGTCCTTCAACTATGTTGGTAGTTGCTTCTACCTTCTCCGTAGGTTGCCTCCTTCTTCACCGCGAGATGGACATTGGAGCTGAAGTTTAATTGACGACATGCTATAGTGGAGTAAATGTTGGTTATTTCATAGGGAAATGGCAAAAAAAATTGTGTTAACCCAACGATATTTTATGAACAGTCTTTACTTGTATTATGTTAGAATCATCATCAAGCTGAACAACTTCTAACTCCCCTTCTGAAATTGGTTTAACTTAATTTTCACGTGTATCAATTGCCATAGGCGGTGCAAGTGTTTTGTTATAGAACTAAAATATGTAATGAATGATGACGTAGGACTTTGGAATCAGTGATATTGATCTCCTATATGATGATGTGGAATGGACCTGTAAGATTAACAAGAGAACGTTTAAGTCAATTACATAATCTAATAAAAATATAATTAAAATAAAGATAAAAAAAATATATCTTAAATCTCACATTTGAAAATGTTGATAAGATTTATGTATCATTGAACTCTTGTAGTATCAGATATTGACCATTACATAATATTGAACTCTTGTAGTATTAGATCATTGACCATTGCATAATGGAAAGTTTGAAAGGGCATTTTATTTCCATTTCACAAAATGGACAAACATGAGAAGATGATACAATTTGAGGAAAATCAAAGCCCAACAATAAGTTTAAGAGGAACTTCTAAATAATGTCAAAATCCTTTTTCCATGTAAAGCTTGAACGCGACGTCTCTATTTATCCCTCTGATTTGCATGTCTGGCTAGACAATTGGTGTCAATAATGCCCCTACTTGAAAAGAAACTGTTTTGACAGAAGATGGAGTAATAAACATATTGAGAAATGGTCGGAAAATGTTGACCAACACCTATAAAATACCATAATTAATGTTTAATTGTTAATATTCAATGTTGTTGTATTCAATAAAATATCAATTAAATCCATAAACAACATGTACAAAGTAAAAAGGTTTAATTTTTATAAAAATAAAATAACATAAATAGGTGAACAGAAAATTAAAAAAAATAATAATGAAAAATGAAAAATAGTTTGCCAAAATAAAAATGGACAGACACAAATAAAATAAGTTGAGAATCAGACAACATAAAAAAACAGAACAGATCAGTTAGAAACAGATAGAGAGATAGATACAGTTTAGAGAGAGAAAGTAGAAGATCGAAAATGGGTATATGCTTTGGTTGCTTCGGTGGTGGTGACAAGCGCATGACAAAAGAAGAAGAAAGGTTGGCCTCTGAAGAAGCGCGTGCCAAAGCTGCTGAAGCCGCTCAAAAAAGGTTCCTTTTTCTTCTTAATTCTCGTATATTCTATTCACTTTGATCATTCATGCAAAAGTCAAAAAGACACAAAATTTATGTATTTGGGTTTTTCATTTCAATACCCAAATGGTTATTTATGATCACAGTGTATGTATGTGTTGATTGTAGGCAAGAGCAGTTTGATAATTCTGCGGCAGGACGAGCTGCACGTGCACATCAAAAGGGATTGGCAAAGCAGGCTGCAAACTCAAATTCCGGTGAACCAACTCTTAAGGTTTGGCAATTCTTAATTCATGCTGTCATAAAATCTGTTTTATCATTCTATGGTTGTAACTTGTAATCTTGTGATTTGGCTATTCTGTTTGTGGATGCAGTGGCAGATGGGTTGAAGTTAGCCAATACATTTGTCTGTGGCATTACATGTAAGGTGAATGATCTATCTCATAATTTATAGCTGTCCTCTTCATTTCGTTATGCAACTTTGTTTAGCTTTAAGATTCATGAAAATTATCGATTGTATGCAAATTTTGATAATAAACTTGTGCCCACTGCATTGCATACATCAATATACTTAGTACTTGCAGATTGGTTTGTGTTACATAGAACGAAATATTCATATCAAGCACTTTTGGTTTGACAAAATGAAAATGTATCTTTATTGTTTGGAAGATCACTTTGCCTGACTGGTTTCTTTTCTCGTGTTACAGTATTAATAATAGGTCCAGGCAGATTGTGCTTCGCTTGTTTTGAAGATCGGCTAAAAGACTCGAGTATGGTTGTTTCATATTTATGTACAATTTGCTGTATACTAGACAATGAAACATTCTGTATGATTGTAAAGAATCTGTGGTGAAAGAAAATGGGTATACAAATTGTGAAGCTAGTTTTTTTTTTGCTAGACAAGTTGTGAAGGTGATTTGACACACTATGTTTCTCTTTGCATGATATTTATTTCAACCAAAACCATATTCTTCCTGTAGAAACTCAGCTCATCAACCTGTTTAATGATTCTAGCTTCGTGCGCCTTAGGTGTAACAAGTTAAATGGGGATTGATGAATTTGATTCATTTGTTGTGTGAATATCACTTGTTGGTCACAACTAAGTGAAGAAAATTGTTAGGAACACCAGATGAACCTTAGAATACCGGGTAGTTTGAACTTGTATGCCGCAACCCATATCCTTTCCAGTAATGGATACAGACCATGCAGCTAGTGTTGCGCAGATTTGAGACACAGTCGGTTGTTAATTGGATGCTCGCAGCTTAACAAACACCCATTAACCTACTTTAGAAACCTTGTATCATATCTTCTTATCATCTTGAGATTTCATCTTCTTAAGTACATAGCAATTGATCACAACAATTGTCTCAAAGCTTCATCGTGATCTAGTAAAGTCCCTCTGAACCACCTTCAACACGTGATAACCAGAGGTTTCATCCTCTCTCTAAACACATAGTAGCAATTGATCACACAACTGTTTCAAAGCTTCATCGTGATCTACTAAGTCCCTTTGAACCACCTTTAACGCTCGATATCAAGAGGTTTCTTCCTATGTAGACGAACCACTTCTTTGACAAAAGTTTCTGCTATGGTTAGATCTGTTTAGGGATGTTTGAGAGGGACAACATTGCTGTACTTAGGCAAAGATCCACTACCACTAGAATAAGCATCACATCCTTTGGATTTCATCTACCCGATGATGAAATCCACAATATATCCTCCAGTATCTGTTATGGAATCAGTAAATACTGTAGTAGCCCGTCTGATGATGTTACCATATACTTCTTCCTCTGACATATTCTGAGGAGGCATGATACATATGCAACAGTGTTTGAATAAGTAAAAAAATTCTAGATTTCACCCTCCAAATGATGAACTAAAATAAGACACAAATTGCTTCCTTTACATAAGTATGGCTCCAATTCCCCCTCCTGAAGAATTACATCCAATGAGGAATTTCTCATTGAAGTAGGGCAACACTAGCACATGAGATGGAGTTAATTTACCTTTTAATGTCTTATAGGAATTTCTTATCACATCCTATGTCATTGAAAAGAACCCTATGAAAATTCAATGTTGTCCATGCGTTTTTTGGAAGTGTATTTCTGAGACGTATTGTTTTTTTGTTAAACTTCAATTAATCTCGGAGATGCATTTACAACAATAATCCGAGTTGAGTCTGCTCATGATTGTTTGAAGAATTGATTGGGAAATAGCAATGGTGATTTGCGTGCGAATTGGGATCTGTGAACCAAATGATACTAAACCAGCATAATGAGATACAAACATCATTTGGTCGTAGTATCACAGTGTTGGAATACAAGTTCGAAGACAATACTCTATATTTTCAGTTGGTCAGCAACAGATCTCGATTAGCTCTGAATTATATATTTCACGAAGCCAAACAAGATTTTAATGTAGGTTCTAATAGCTCAAAATGTGGTTGCACACTTGTGAAAACATACGGTCTTCTATGTGTTTGTGTCATATCTAAGAAGGTGAAACTTGATTGCTCGATACGAATGGACGAGGTCTGTATACATTGAAAGAGGTTCAGTTTTGAAGATGACGAAGTTATGAAAGACGATAAATGGAATATCTCCATCCTGACTAAATGGGAAGCAATACAAGAAAGATTTTTGAAAGTTGATGACAACACAAAACTCCACATCAAAAAGCAATTGAGGAAGATTGCATTCCCGGAGACCACAAACTTGAAACCATATTCTCAATCGATAAAACAAAAGGAGCACCTAAGAAGTGAAATCTACATCGAGTGACAATTCAACAACGAGGAATCCATCATATTTTGAAGACGTTGACAAACTTTTTTCCGATTCACCGACTCTGAAATCTCATAAGTGTTTTCAAATGAGCTCGTATCATTTATGTTGGGTGTTTCAAATCCCCGACATTTTCTTCAAGGGTATTTGAAATGAGAATGCCATATACCACTTACATCATAGGAGTGAGTGAATCATCATACAATCTAATCCGAGAGTTGGCCGAACCAATTTATTGAAAGGATGCAATAGTACACCAAATTGAACAACATTGAAATAGAAAAAAATAAGAAAAATGTCAAAGGGGGTACCACCAATAAATTTGACAGGCGACAGTTATTTCAAATCATTTAAGTAATTATTTATCATTTTATTGTATATGACATTTTGTTAATGTATTATACTGTGGAATATAAGCATTTTGTAGTTTGTCCAAAAATATCAACATTCAATACAATTAGTGATTTCTATTTTTGTTATGTTTCTGTTTTTTTAATACCAGGGAAGTTTCAGGAGATACATCTCTGGAAAAAATAAGAGTGGTTTCAAAGTTACATCTCCGATACATTCTCGGTTACTATATACGTTTTGTATGGTCAATAATATCATCTCACTATTATAAATAAGCTCATTTGTCATATTGTTTCATACCAAAACACAAAAAACCAGAATGAACACCAAATGACATATGTTGGAAATGTTTACTTTACCGACAATACACGATACTTAGAACTTAAGATCAACGAGTACATCTCTATTGAAGATTTGTAATACATATTGCAAGAGCTCCTATCATATGGTGACAATCGGAAATTGTGAAGATCGAGTAGCGCTCACTATCCATTGACAAAGAGGGAAAACGTGAGTTCAACAACCATGAGCTGAAGATTGTCCCTGAATTGATGGCTATGTGAAAAACCTTTTTCCATTTGGAATCAAAAGTTGTTATGTATTGTACTTTTAGCAAGTACAATTGACGCTTGTCAGCTTGGTAAAACTAACATAAGTCGCTTTCATCGTTAATCGTTACTCCCTGTGGTTTTCACCATCTTTTCATGAAGATGTCTAAGTAAGGCTCAAAGATTTTTCTCAGGACCATCGTTAAAGGTCTCGTTGTTGGGGGAAGTTCAATTCCTCACAGAGAAAGTATGTCTGATAGGTTGTTATAGAAAGCATCGTATGTGTTTGCACTGTAAGAACCCCAGAGAGAGAAGTAGAATCCAGAATAAATTTCTTAATGAAGACGCAATTAGTGTTCTACCCCAAAACCATGACCCCGTGATCATCACAGTTCTAACTCGACCCCAATTATATCAAAGCTTCCAAGGTTCTTTGGTTGGTATTTCTTTTGGGGGGAACATGTATTGGTCAAAGGCCATATAACACTTAAAATGACATGTGGCTCAGAGGCAAGCGCCAAGACGATCAAAGTGAAGTATCTTGTGGCATACACTTTATTTCCTTACATTGCCATATTGAGAAGACCCGCCCTTAACTTATTAAGGATGGTTTTGTCCACCCTTAATTTGAGCCTCAGAGGCCCACTACTTGATGGGTGAGTCGGTGTAGTTCGGGGGGTGGGGGGAGACCATCCAAAAATGCTATCAGTGCATCTTGAAAATGAGGTAGGCATCACTCCTCATCCAAAAGCACATGACACCAATGTAGTAAGTTGGGACCCTATATTAGGGGTAGTTAACAAAGGTTGGCCCCAATAAAAGCATCTGACACCAATGTAGTAAGTTGGGATCTTGTATTAGAGGTAATTAAATATGCTCACCTAGTTCAGAGATACATTTTCGAATTAATTTTTTGAATTAAAAAATGTGTATTCGGAGATGCATCTTCGAATACACTCTTAAGTTGACTTCGGTTGTGCATCTCCGAATTTTATTTTCAAAAAACAATGGAATTTGTTGTATCCTGAGATGCTTCTCCGAAAATATAGGGCATTTTGAGAATTTGGTGCAGGGCTTGGGAGAATGTATAAAGGTGCACTGAGAAATTGCCAAAATCTTAGTCTATATTTGGTTAGCTGATAGAAACCCTCAAAATCAATCTTGATCCTTCAAAATCAATTTCAACATGTTTGGTATTCTCAAACAACTTGCTCCACCGTGCTTTTTCTTGTTAAGAATTAATTTTTTATGAAACTACAATTCCTAATTTCTTGAAATCAATTTTCTCTTTCTATCTATTTTTCTTTTTTGCCTTTAAATTAAACACCATCAATAACTCTCGTCGTCTTCTTTCTTTCTTTCTTTTTTGCTTTTTTTGTCATTTACACTTCCAAAAATAATTTTATCTAAACAACATATTTCATACAATCACTTTTGTTGTCAATATATACAAACATAAATCACTATACTATATACTAAACTCAATTTTAACTAAAATCAATCATCCCAAAATCAATTTTTTTTATGGCAGAACCAAACACACACTTAGCTTACGTCTAGAGGAGTTTATAACCCAAAAAAGAAATGTTGTTATAATTTTTTAATTTAAATTAATCTACCCATAATCGATATCATTATATTTTTTACTTTGTTTATTTATATCAATTTAATTTTGATTTTATTTATTTTAAATTATTCTTTACAAAGAAAAATTAATAATTTATTTATATTTTACTATAGTGGTTCTAACTCAACTCAAATTTAAGATAAGATTTATATTAGAGTGATATGTTCCGATAATTGTCAAGATTAGGTTATTTATTACTCATTCTGTTTCAAAATGAATATCTTTTAAGATTTTTGCACATAATTAAGAAATATAATGATGTTGTCATAAATTAAAAAAAATAAAGGACACAATTAAAAAAAAACAATAATTTCTATATTAAAAAAAGATAATGAGAGTCATTTTAAAATAAATTTTATTTATTAAAACGTTAATATTTTGAAAGAGAGGGAGTAATATTTTGTCAACAAACACAAGATTGAAAAAGACATATCATGTCTCCTACACACAAAAGCGGCTTTTAAAAGTTTGATGATCTCCTGAGTAAAGTTGTCATATGAGCACAGCTCTTGCTCTAGCTAAGAAAAAATAAAGTTCATAAGTACTATATATTCTCTCAACACAGGTGAATACCATGAAACAAAGCCATCACATCTGTGTAAAGAACAGTAGACAGACTGGCAAATAAAATACTGACAGCATAATCATGACTAGTCCTTCAAAGAAACTACTAAAATATATATAATTGTAGGACTCAAAATGTTACTTTATCTAAACAAACCATCTAAAAGAAATCCTTCCTATTGATTTAAGAAAAGAACTATAGCAACCAAAGCAAATTTATTTTCAAATTTAACTGATATTTCATTGAAAACAGGTTGAAGTACATCTAGGTAAGTAGCTAAATTGAGCTATACATTTTTTAACATTTAATTAACCAAGAAAGGGTAACCATAAAACAATAATTTTTTCCTAGTAGCAACTGTTATGTCTTTTCTGTTATGATCTTGGTGAAGCTCACTTTCCCTCAACCACAAAGAATTTAACTTCTTTTAAGTATCAATCACTCAAACTTTTGCACTGGAGTTGTAAACTTCAGCTCATAAGCAGCTTGGAAGCAATCTGCTGCTTGTTGTAATGAACCTTCCATTTTAGAAACCATTCCAAGATTGAACCACGCGTCGTGGTTTGTAGGTTCCAATCGCAAAGCATTCATTAAAAAGCTTTTTGCCATTGGAAATGATTGCATACCAAGTTTAATCAATAACTCTGCAGTTGAAATGATACTTGGAACATAATCAGGTTCTATAGACAATGAGACTGAGAACGAAACAAAGGCTTCCTTGTATAATGATTGTGCTTCAAACAACTTCCCTGCCATTGCCATAATCGCGAAATTTCAGATTAGTGATTTGTTAATGCATGGTGTTACCATTACCATGGTCAAAATGACATTAGGCTGACACGTTCGGCTTTTCATCAATAAAAAAGATGAACAAGCGGGTTTCAGATTCCATACCTGTAGTATGCCAACTTCTGGGAGAGAAAAACTCGAGCAATTTAGCTTTATCAACACAGGCTTTTGCATCAAGAAAGGAATTAACATCTGTATAAATGGTTGCTAAATCCTGCCATGCTTCCCTTTCCAACTTCCGTTCTGTTAATGTCTGCCAAGATATGAAAAGCAATGGAAATTCGTCTTAATAATTCAAATTGTCCATGACCATAATAAATAGAAACTATTGCATATAATAATGTAGAGTATTTAGATTTAATTAACTAGTTTTAACACAAAATGATGTTTCCTCAAATGTAGCTAACACACCTCATCCCTGAATACTTTCGCTTGATCAAACCCGAAATTCTTAGCTTGAAGAGAAAGCTCCTTCCTGGCTTCTACTACTGCTAACAAGACTCTGTAGGTCTCTATAGCTTGCTTTGGTTGATTCTGAGAAATTTGAAGTACAGCTTTGAGTCTTAGTAGCTGTAACTGATCAACACTCCCAGCATCATCTAAAGCAAAATCAACTATAGTTTCGGCATCCTTAAACCTCTTCTGTGCAGATACTATGAGAGCTAACAACTGCCAACCTCTTGCAGAGCTACCAACCGTCATGTCTGAGTACTTCATTATATTGTGATAAGCCGCATCTAGATTCCTCTGAATCGCATTTTCGAGTCCAAGGCTGAAAATCACTTCTGCATTCTCGTCTCCAGTTAGAGCAGCTGCATTTAGAAAGCTCAAAGATTCTTTTTGAAAAGTAACTCTTTCAGAATCCACTACAGATTTTCTAGCTGCTGCCCCATAACAAACACCGAGAATTTGTTGGCCTTGAACTATAAAATGCTCATTTTGATGCTTAGCTAGATCAATAACTTGTCGTGAAAGCTTGACGCCTTCATGAGCATGATTTGGATATTGGGAACACAGTTTTGCACCAAACAAATATGAAGCAAAATGAGGGATATGCTTTGATTCAGAATTACCACAAACCTTCCGCAAAAGGTTCAAGGCTGCTTCGTTGTTTCCTGCTGCACTATAACAAAGAGCAAGAAAATACCACCTCTCGGCTCGACTGAAGATACCTGGTAGGATCTGCTCTACACAATCTGCCAATGATTCAAACATCCCAGTAATTGAAAGCGAAAATGTAAGATGATCAATTATTTCAGCATCCCAATCTATTGTCTGAAGTGACATCATTCGTGATAGTATCAATAACAAAAGTATTGCTTCTTCGATGTTACTCATCGGTGTTGTTGGACCATTCACTTGCAAGTGAGATGGTAGGTTTACTTCAACACCGCCGTAGAGTAATGTAGTAGCTAAATCCTTTTGTAGACAGGCCAACCTCCTCGGGTCCAAATTCCATGGCTTGACCAGTGCACGGCGATAAGCAGTGACAGCTTCATCTAGAAAACCTGCTTTGATCCAAAGATTTGGAAGCAACTCCAATGCTTTGTGGAACATTTCCTGCAACTTACAAACTTCACCGATACCTTCGGGCATTCCATTAGGAAGTGCTGATTCAATCGTATCCACAATTATTCGGCATTCCTTCCCAGCCTCTGGTAGAAAGAACGCATCACTGATTAGAGTTTATAGCCTTGAGTGCAAAAACACATAATGTAGTAGCATTTATAAGGATTTATGAATATGCGCTGATGCTAGCATAGAGAATTGTTCAAGATACACTTCATTAAAGAACAAAATTTTCAACAAATGCAGCTTTAAAAAGAGGCTGTTGCAACAGTGTAGATTATGGGAAAACATGTAAAAGAGATTATGATCAGGGTTTCAAATTGGATACAAGACGCGACCGCAATGTTGTGGCAATATCCGTAAGCGTACAGTCCTCAATTGTGGTGTGATTGTAAATCACAATAGCTTGGCAATTGCCGCAAAGTAGTGGGTGCAACAGCCGCATCACAGCAAAAACACGAACAATGAAGTAGCATTTATAGGCATTTACGAATATGGGTTGAGAATAACATGGAAAATTGTTCAAGTCCAAGACTTCATCTTTGAATTACAGCTTTTACAAGAGCATTCTCAATGTAGGAGTACAACAATGTAGATTACGGAAACGTCGAAAAGAGATAATGATTATATGGTGGTAATACCTTCGTGTCGCTCAAGTTTCTCTAAGGATTTGGCTTTAAGCAAAATTGCTTCAAGAAGCAGGCTTACTGAATGCATTGACATCAGATTAGGAAGAACGGTACCCGCCTTGGAACGAGGTTTTCTTTGCTTGTTTCTTTCAGCTATCGCCCTGATCATCCTTGGGGTCAAAGAACCAATATCAATACCCTGAAGCACTTGAAGAGCAGCATCAAAGTTCCCTCTTTGATATTCAAGCCTCCCCAACAAAGCTCTAGCTTCCTTAAAATTCATCAAAAAATATAGTAGAAATAACATCAAAACACCGTCACTAGTCCAATTAATATTAGGAATAAATAGCCATAAGCTATTTTTACTAACAGTTTCATAAATAAAGAAACACATTAGGGCATGTTGGTGTTTCCTATTTTCATTTCCATTGATAAAATAAACGTTAGAGAAGGTATTATCAAAGTTTCAAAAATGCATTTTGAAAATTTGAAGAAAAAAAAATCAAAACATTATTCAGTGTTTCCAAAAGCACATTCGATCTATGATTGGTTTCGGGGTTGGAGCACTTAGAATTGATTCTGAATTTGTATAATTGATTTTGACATGTTTGGTTGCTCTCGAATTAAATGATTATGCTTTCTAAAATTGATTCTACTTGAAGTTGGGATTTGTACCTTTTGAATTTAAACATCCTTTTTATATCGAAATTTACTGTTCAACTCATTTTTGTAAGAAATTATCCAAATATAAGTGACTTTACCTTCAACTCACTTTTACCGATAATCAATTTTACAAAAATCAATTCACACAAAATCAACTTTTCATGACCAAATGCAATTTCAACCAACCAAAAAGCACAGATTGAAAACAATAATTAAAAACATTGTTAGAAACCAAACAAACTCTTAATTTTTACCTCATAGTTCAATGAAAGAGCTTCTTTTAGAGTAGATTCAACATCTTCAACTTGAGTTTCATTGAACTTAGTTTCCCAATCTCCAGTCCTTGAAGACAATCCACTAGCAGAGAAATCCCTTGTTGCTAATGAATCAGGTGACTGTGGCACCTCTTCAAATTTGTGCTGCTCTCCAGAACAAGCACACAACATCTTCCAAAAAAGCTATAGATAGATCTTTCCTTTCGAATATGAACCTAACAAAAATCACTTCTCAACAAAAATCACTACCACTAGTAAATTTAATCAAAAAAACTGTAATGTACAAAACCAACATTGAAAATTCACAACTTTATAACAAGAAATGATGAATTAGGGATCAAAAAGTAGCTTTTAGAACATTGAAAACAAATTCACAATGCAATAAAAAAATGATTTTTTGGCGAAGAAAGAACATGGGTGAGGAAAAAAAGGGATTATGGAGAAACGGCAAATGGGAAGGGAGCATTGGATTTACCGCAACACAGATTCCAAAATTTTGGACTTTTTGGCAGTCTTCAACACAGCATGATAGCTACCCTTCTGATCAACTTTCTGTTTCTCTCTGTCTTAATATTTTCAAATTTCATCTTAAAATATTCATCTATTATTTCATAGAGCACCTAAAACAAGTAATAAAGTTATTTTATAAATAAAGAAGAATCACTTTTTTTTAATCATATATTTGAAATAGAAAGAAAAGATAAAGTTATTCAAAGAGTGTTTTTATTCAATACAATGAATTTTGACACCTAGTAAAAAGTTTGCTTCATAGCAATCATATGTATGTTTATTATGTGTTAAAGATCTCATGTGTTATTCTGAAATTAATCTACAGTAATGTTATTTGTACGTCATTGATACACCAAATATTTACACCAAACATGTGAACAGTGTTTTTTAAAATAAAATAATAATATTTATAAATAAAAAGAAATTAAAATTATTTTTATAGAACAAATATAAAATTTATTATTAATCAACTTCATTATTGCATTAATAGTCTAAGTGTGGGAATTATAAAATTCAATTATATATACTAATCCAAATATAAGAATAATCAAATATTTTAATTTTCATAAACTATTTTGAAATATTTTAAATTTCATAACCTACTTTAAAATTCTAATTCTATTGACTAAGTTTACGACTTATAAATTCTAGTTACGATTTATATACTTTATCTTTCTATTTGTATGAAGAATGTTTGCAACGGATATTTAGTAGATAGATTGACTTCATATAAATCCATATATGAATATATGTCTGGTGAATCCATATATGTCTGGTGAATTCATCAACAAAAGTAAAGAAATATCAGTTGCCTCCATTTGACTTCACTTCAAATGGTCCACACATCAGAGTGAACTAGTTCCAACTTACGCTTGGATTTCATGGGCAAGTCATGTTTGAATGCCTTCTTTGCCTGCTTAGCTTTACAGCATTCTTCACATATTTACTCTGGTTCCTTCACATAAGGAAAACCAAACACCATCCTCTTCTGATTGAGCATGCATAAACTCCTGAAGTTTAGATATTCATACTTGTGGTGCCATAACCAGTTCTTGTCTTCTTCCGTAGTCGAAGCAAGACACTTATGATCTGATGTGTTGAGTTCGACTTTGAATGTTTTGTTTTCTGTCAATGGTGCTTTCATGATTAGCCTCTCATCAGCCCTATAGACTTTCATCTGATTTCTTTCAAACTTCATCTTGAAGCCTTTTGCAAGTAATTGACCTACACTTATCAAATTACTTGTCATAGAGGGTACATACAATACCTTAGTGATAGTAGCTTTTCCACCATCCTTTCGGGATATTCCGTTTGAGTAACACACTTTTATGGGAGACACACCACTTGTTCACCCAAAACCTTAAGGTGATAGGTGATTGGGTTCTCCCACTTTGTATTATCTCCAATACAGGTGAGTGGGTTCTCCCACTTATAAATGCTCAAGTCACAATATTTGGGACTATTTCCCCAAATTACTCACACTTGTATTATCTCCAATACCCCCTCAAGTGTGAGTCTACCACAATGTTCCCCCTCACACTTGTATCGTCGTTGACTCTCTTCAACGAGACACTTCTACCTACATACGGGACTCTTACCCTTGCCCATGTGGAGATACTTTCGATACAAGCAAGTCGGTCCCTTGTCTACCACACTGCTCCCCCTCACACTTGTACCGTTGTTGACTCTCTTCAACGGGACACTTCTACCTACATGTGGGACTCCTACCCTTGCCCATATGGAGATACTTTTGATACAAGCAAGTCGGTCCCTTGTCTACCACACTGCTCCCCCTCACACTTGTACCGTCGTTGACTCTCTTCAACGAGACACTTCTACCTACATGTGGGACTCTTACTCTTGCCCATGTGAAGATACTTTCGATACAAGCAAGCCAGTCTCTTTGTCGAAAGAGGCTCTGATACCAGTTGTTGGCGCAATAATAGGGGGAGGGTCGAGCGAAGAGCATTCTTAAATTCGGGACATTCCATATGAGCAACACACATTTATGGGAGACACATCACTTGTTCACCTAAAACCTTAAGGCGATAGATGAGTGGGTTCTCCTTGTATTATCTCCAATATAGGTGAGTGGTTTCTCCCACTTATAAATGCTCAAGTCACCACATTTGTGACTATTTCCCCACATTACTCACACTTGTATTATCTCCAATACTCCCCCTCAAGTGTGAATCTACCACAATGCTCCCCCTCACACTTGTATCGTCGTTGACTCTCTTCAACGGGACACTTCTACCTACACATGAGACTCTTACCCTTGCCCATGTGGAGATACTTTCGATACAAGCAAGCCGGTCCCTTTCTCGAAAGAGGCTCTGATACCAGTTTTTGGAACAACAATCGGGGGAGGGTCGAGTGAGGAGCATTCTTACTTTCGGGACTTTCCGTTTGAGCAACACAGCTTTGTGGGAGACACGCTACTTGTCCACCTAAAATCTTAAGGTGATAGGTGAGTGGGTTCTCCCACTTATAAATGCTCAAGTCGCCACATGCTCAACCAATGTGGGACTATTTCCCCACACTCACACTTGTAATATTTCTAATAAAGTTTAAACAATGTTGATAGTGTGTGCAACATAGTGACCTAAAAAGATTGTTCAACATTTAAAGAGTAAGAGTGAAATGATCAAATATTATTAAGGGTTCAATTTCTATAAAAGGAGAAAACATAATACTAATTATTAACATTTTATTCTAAAAAAAGTTGTCATTGTTGCTACTACCGTAAGATATCTTTATTTGTATCTCCATATAAAAGGGTTGTGGATACTTCATAAATGGTTCTGGATACTTCATAATCATATAAAAGGGCCTAAATAACAAAACTGAAAGCATGAGAAAATTTATCATAAGGGCCCGCCCAAGCAGTTGTCACCCGCGTGATAAGCGGTCAGTTCTAGTATCAAGTGGTTTCAGCCCCCTCCCCATCAAGTGGTTCCAGCCCACTCTCCTCCCAATCGTCGTTGCAAAATTCAGCGTCAATCATCAATGAACCAACCAATGATTGGATTACTATTTTGTTCACCTTAAAATTTCTAATTCATTAATACTCACACTCATGTTTCATTACTATTGTACTTAATAAAACTATTTATTAATTTCCTCCCATTCAAAATATTATTATTTTTAACACAATTTTTAAAATATCAAAAATATATTATCACTTACATTATACAATTATTCTTTTCCAACAAACTAATTCAAAGGAAATATAATACTTTATCTTCCATGATATAAATTGCTTTGCTCATTTCATACAAATTATATTATTTTACTTAATCTTGTATGGACAATGATAAATTATTATATATTACTTTATTTAAATAATTGGAAGAAGATAGGGAGTAATAAAAAGTAAATAAATGATGTGTAGTCAGAAGTTTTTTATTAATATTTCATTATTGTTGTTTAGTGATATATAATTTGAGATTTTTTTTTTATTTTCTTTGCAAAATTATCAATATTTTAAGACATAGAGATAGTAATAAATACCTAATAATATTATGGAAAATTAATTTTTTATATTTTCTTTATTTTTAAAAAATGATTTATAACTTAAGACAACAAAGATAATGATAAATAACAAATAATATTATAGAAAAATAAATATTTATGTTTTATTGTTTTTGAAAAAATAATTTATAATTTAAGACACTAAATATAGTATTAAATAGCAAATAATATTATAGAAAAATAAATATTTATGTTTTATTGTTTATGAATAATAATTTATAATTTAAGACACCAAATATAGTATTAAATAACAAATAATATTATAGAAAAATAAATATTATGTTTTATTATAAGCATAAATATGCAAGACCAAGTCAAGATTGCAGAAAAATATTTGGGGGGAATACATAATAATTTGAGAAAGATGGGTATAATAATGTTCTTACAAATATGGAGAAATAGGCTCGGGTTAAATTGGATATGGCACTCAACTTGGAGGAGGTTTTCTGAAAAGAGAAAGTTAGAGTTTATTGGATTGTGGAAGAGGATAGAAATACAAAATTCTTTCATAGAGTCACTAAAATCATGAATGCTACTAAGACTATTCACTCTTTGAAGATTGGCGGAGCTTGTTACAATAATCAGGAGACTACAGCGGAGAATGCAGTGAAGCGTTTTAGGGATTTATTTGACAATTTTTCTATTTTGCAGGATAATTCTCGGGTAGAAGTGGTCATTACTAAGTTAGTCAAGGAGCAAACCAACAATTTGTTAACAATGTTGTCGATAGAGCTCGAACTTCATGGTGTTGTTTTCAACCTTAATCATGATAGTGCAGTTGGCCCCGATGGGTTTGGCCCTATATTCTTTCAAATTTATTGGAGTGTGATCAAAGATGACATTATTAACGCATTCTTGTAATTCTTCAAAGAAGGTTGGATTTCTCCAGGTTATAACTCAAATACATTAGTCTTATTCCTAAGGTTAAGGAGGCTAATAGTTGTTACCTTGAAAAATCTCAAGGTATTTAAGCACGTGTATTGAATGCAGATGTTCTGATAAGTTTAGAGGTGACTTTCTGAAATAAAGACCCTTTAGGAACTAAGAACTAAGTGTTTGAAAGTTTGGTTTTGGTGTAGTAAAGAAAACAATGGTCGAAAAGCATATTAGGTTACAATGGAGTCGACCATGAGAAGAATATGCTGAAATATGAAGAAATTGGTCGAATCGACCAAAGCATGGAAATGGTCGAATTTGGTTATGTCGGCCATAAGGGATTTTGGACTTAGAGAAATTCTGTTGTTTCCTTGTGTCAAAGAAGAAGCATATGTTCGAAGCAAGCCAGAAGCGGTTGAGTTTATTAGAAGCAGGAAATTCGAAATTCAAAGTCTCTAAGCAGTTAACTGGCAGCGCATAACTCATTTAAGCGCCAAACAGGTGGCAGCATCTAATGAAGCAGTTACCTTAGAGTTCAAATATCACTCGTCGATTTCTTTAGGGAAATTATCTTGTAAATACTATAAATAAGTAGTTTCAATGTAATTTCTGTGTGTTCACTTGTATACTCAAATCACTTGCAAAAACTTTGTTCATTCCGAGCGTCAGGAAGCAAAGAGTTCAAAAGTGCTTGATGTACGTGAATTACCACTTTTATTTTAATGCAAAACCTTTACATTTCATTCATTTCCTTTGAAGCTTTTACTTGCATTTTATTTACTTTTCACCAATCTCTCTGCGTTATCGTTTATGTTGATTCTCTTTTCGTAACAAGCTTTGAGTTAACAAAAGAGTCAGTCGACACCTACTCCGTTTAGAATAAGTTTGGGGCTCACAACCTTCTGTCGGTCACGAGTCATTGTAGTTGGTATAAATTATATTTTGAAGAATCAGATTATTAATTATTCATTCGTTTAAACTTTATTTGTCGGTCACGAGTCACCAGTCAGTCGAATTGAGTCTAACTACAGTGTGAAAAGCCATTCTATTGGTTTCCTTAGTTTTAGAAAACCGTTTCTTAGATAAGAATTTTGACAAAACTAGTACAATCTCAAAAAACCTTAGCACGTGTCTTAAGATCAACTGGTCGATCTTGCGAGTGACCCTTAGTTTTAGGACTTTGGGAGGACCAGTGGTTGTTTACCATTTTCCACATTAAACAAATTGGCACACCTGGTGGGACCAGTGCTAAGTATAAGTGGTTAGATGTCACAGATGTATGAGACTTAGAAGTGGGAGTTTAACCAAAAAATATAATAAACCACCAACTAGGAGACGTACACCCAGGATGACTAACTATAACGTTGACGAAGTTCTGTCACGAACATTAAGTTCGACAGATCTAGTAGTTTCTCAGGTTTCACCATTACCTCTACCACCTGCCTCAGTTTCGACCACAATCACTGCACCTATTCCTCAGACTCAGCTGGTGAGTCCAGGAGCCACGATGACTACGACTGAAACCCCACAAGTGTCATGTTTTGGCACTGGAAATCCTCTTTATGGAATGTTGTATTCCTTAACGTTAGGATATCAATCGACTTCAAATGCAGCAGTGGTTTCAGATAATGTTCAAAATCTGAATCCCCCTTTACAAGGTTCTACACCGGGGGGAAATAATAAAGACAACCTTAGTAGAGGAGCGCCTTCTCACCCTGTAGTGTCGCCTCTTACTAACACTTCAATATCGGTACTAAGGCAACAAATGGATGATAGTAACCATGAGTTGGTTAATATATTAACTAACCAAATGGGTAATGTATTTTATCCTATAGTACAAGAGCCGGCTGAGATTAATAGGCATTCCGCTGAAACGAATCGACAGGTGATTGTCCAATTAACACGTTTGTGTAATTTTTTGAGTGCTCCCCCAGCGCCTGTTCGACAAGCGCCACCTGTTCGACTAGCTGTCCCTGGTCAAATACACATGGGGGCAATAGAAGATGAAATTGTCCATCAAGGACAAGCTGCGGTGCCTCAAAGAAATTTGGTTGTCGACTCACCCAAGGTATTAGTTCATCGACAACAAGAGACTGATCAAATTCGACAAGAGGAATTAGTTGTAAAAAATAATCTAACTACGATTGTTGAAAGAATTATGGTTAGGAATGGTATGAATGCCACACTTTTATTTTTTTTATAGATAATTTCTTGTTTTGTCTTTTTTATTTTTTCATTTGTATCAAAAGAAATCATATTTGATTGTATGAGACGTGTTTAAATTTGAGATATTATATTTATTTATTTTAATAGGTGAAGAGCGTATTATGTCTAATAAATAAAATAAATGTTGGTTATCTTTATTGAGTAAAAGTATAGATTGTGGAAAATATATTGCACCAAAGATAAGAAAAATCTCAAAATTTATTGAAGATTTGTAATAGAATTTATGTTAATTACCACTTGTAGAACTATGAACAATGAACTTAGGTGAAAGATTTTCTGAGTCAAAGATTCAATCATAATTGTAGTTGGTAAGAAAGAATGATTGTACTCATTCACAATTGTAAGTAAGATTAATATAAAAGCTAAAATAATCAATTATACAATAATTAAGAATGTTGATTCATATAGAGCATCTAAAAAGTATTTTAAATGAAGAGAAACGCCTTTTTTATCGATAACAAAATAAAAATAAAGCAATTGTGATTGATAAATTTAAGTTAAAAATGATTGATTTAGTCATGTTAAATCAGTTTAATTTATTGTTATGTAAAACATCTATACTCGTGATATATAATTTATTTTAAGATGTTAAATTTTTATTATTAAATTACTGAATAAAAAAAATATTAAAAAAATAAGTTTGAATATAAATTAAATTAAATATTTGTAAATTTTATTTATATCTTGGTGAACATTTTAGATTATAAAAGTGAAATGGTTAAGATACTAAAGTAATAAAATAATGGTTAAAATATATTTTTGATCCTCTATTTTGTCTAATTCACGAAATTAGTCATCATATTTTAAATTCAATCAGTTTCGGTCCCTCTATTTTAAATTTAAATCGTTTTAGTCCATTTCTCATAATTTTTTCATAAAAAATCAATGAGATTTTTTGTCTTTTAACTTATAATTTTATCTACAAAGTTCAATAATAAGTTCATATACGATGACTTTTCATATTTTATTACTAATTTGTTGTTTAAAATGTGAAAATATCGTTAATTTTAATTACAAAAGTATGAGAGAGGGATAAAAAAATGTTTAAATTTAAAACAAAGGGATCAAAATTATTCAAATTTAAAATAGATGAATTAATTTCGTAAATCAGATAAAATAGGAGGAATGTTCCAATTGATGTCTTGAATAACTGAGTCAACTTTAAAAGTTTGTATAAATTGAATATCCATTAGTAATATTAAGTATAAGTCTTTAATTTTGTAACAAAAGTCATATTGAAGAAGAAATATGATGTGTGATTGTTTTTTTGTGTTTGAAGTATAGCCAATTGATTATTATATACAACAAATTTTAAAGAAGATATCAACAACTTCTAACAAAGAGATCAACAATCAACTTTATTTATTATCTTAATATATCTCTGACCAATGCCGAATTTAGATTAATGTGAGTTAAAAGATGTAGTAATCAATTTTCTATTATATATGCTATTTGTCCATACAAAAAAATTAATGCATTAATCTAGTTTATTTAGAATATTGGTTGACAATTCATAAATTTTAAGACTATACATAAACATGTCTGGTATGACTACTTGACCAGAATGTGTCTCTTCCAAATAGATAATTTGACCAATATTTTAATTGCTATGATGAGATGATGAGTTATAGTTTTGTTTTTATATATAAGAAATCCAATATCGTTAAATGGTGCATGTCCCATAATTAAACAATACAAAATTAAATAATCAATATATTTATAAGATTGATTAATTTTCAATAAATTAATTAGTAACTAAAATTTATTCTAAGAGCTCTTAAATAATTCTTATGGATAAAATGAACGTTATATACTAAATTAAAAAGCATCAATTTGAAGTTTAAAAGGGTTTCATGTCAAAGATTTCTAGGTCATAATAGTCTAAGTGTGAGAATTATAAATTATATACTAATCCAAAAATAAGTATAATCAAAGATTTTAAATTTTATAAACTATTTTGAAATATTTTAAATTTCATAACCTACTTTGAAATTCTAATTCTATTGACTAAGTTTACGACTTATAAATCCTAGTTATATATATCTAGTTACGTGATTATTTGTTATATACTTTATCTTTCTACTTGTATGAAGAATGTTTGCTACATATTTTTGGTAGATAGTTTGAGTTAGCGTGAAGTTTAAACGATGTTGATACTTGATAGTGTGGGCAACATGGTGATCTAAAAACTTTATTCAACATTTAAGAAGTGAGAGTGAAATGAAAGCAAAACCAAAATTTATTAAGGGTCCAAGTTTTATAAAAAGGTCCTATTTATAAATAAAAAAATCATCTAAATATATTAGTAACTTATTTAATATATTTAAAAAATAAATTTTTTCTTTTAAATTTTTTCTTATAATTTAATATTAATTATTAAATATTTTTTTAATCTAAAACAAGTTGGCATTGCCAAGGTAGTAAGACTCGAGATCCTACACAAACTCGGGTTGATATAATAAAATTGTAAATCGGAGGATCGTAACACGGATCGTAAGATCCTACCAAATTTAAAAATTCATATATAAATATGACATAAATAATATAATATAAAACAATATTCAAAACACTAACAAATATCTAATAAAAACTTTAAAAAATCTAAAAGTTCATAGGATAATATTGATTTCAAAACAGTAGCAAAACTTCTAAACAATAGTAAAATATGATAATATTAATTTCATAGAAATTCAAAACAATATAACATTCAAAAAAGTAAAACAGTAGCAAAACTTCTAAAAAGAACTTGAGGAAAATTCACTTAATTTCCAAACAATTCATGTTGAAGTTGGTCATAATCATTCAATGGATCATCATTGTCTTCTTCATTGTTTTCTTCATTATCTCCTACTTCTTCATTTTCATCTTCAAAGTCATCCTCAAATCCATTTTCATGTCTTCATTCATCATGTTCATCTTCCAAATTATGAAGAAGAATAACATCATCTTCAATTTGTTCTTGATTCACTTGAACAAAGTCTTCATCCGAAATTTCAATGTTGTCATCTTCATCCATAAGCCAATCATCATTCGATCCAATGTCAGCAAACTCTACCTCAAATGTTCTTCTTACTTTCTTTTGTTTGAACAATCTTGAATTAGCCATGACATAAGCAACATCATTCATTGTTTTTTGTTTCAAGCGGTTCCTTCTTTTTGTATGGACCATCTCAAAAGCACCCCAGTTTCGCTCACAACCCGATGAACTGCATGTTAAGTTGAGTATGCGGATGGCAAACCTTTGGAGCTCTGGACATTCAAACCCAACAGAATCCCACCAATCTGCCGGAGTAGATTTCTCAAATGTTAGTTTGGCCAATTGTGTGCCAAAATACCCTAATTGTTTCTTGAAGTCATGCATTTGTACTTCAATCTTAGCTTGTTCTTCAGGATCATCCACCATATTAGTTAAACAGTCCATTAAGCCTTTTCTAACCTCAATATCAGTCTTGAATCTAGGACCGTAATGCATCTGCGGGTTGAGATAATAGGTTGCAGCATGCAATGGCCTATGTAGCATTTTGTCTCATCTATCATCTATGATATTCCAAATAGGCTTCTAACTACAATACAATAATTTGAGTTACTTTAACATTTGTACCAAGAACAAACACAAACACTTCAATAAAATTAAATATAACAAAGATACCTTTTCTTGGTCCATTGCCTCGTAGATTAATCCCATGGATGGTTTTTGATCTGAATCAACTAATCGAAGCACTTTAATTAGAGGTGTCACACCCCTCAAACAAATAACAATGTTCTTCCAAAATGTTTTGTCCAAAACCACATCTTCAATTGCTTTCCCATCTCTTAACTTTGCACATTTGCTCGACTTTCATTCTTTTGAAGTGAACATTCTTATCAAAGCTTCCTTGTTCTCATACAAGCATCCCAAAGTGAGTTAAGACGTGGCAAATCGAGTAGCGTTTGGCCTCACCAAATCTCTGTTTTTTGTGTGTTGATGCAAAATAAAAATCAGGGAAGTTCTTGAATAAATAAAAGTTGTAATTTTTTTACCCTTTGGAATTGTCTCTTCATGAATTGATATCTTCTCCAAATCTTCAAGCATCAAATCAAGACAGTGTGCGGCACAAGGTGTCCAATATAATTTGTTCCTCTTTCGCATCAGCATCTCACCGACAACCTTGTAGTTTGCCGCATTATCAGTCACGACTTGAACGACGTTATCTTCTCCAACCTCTTCAACGACCGCATCAATCATTTCAAATAATTTCTCGGTTGTTTTGCATATGTTGGATGCATCAACCGACTTCAAAAATACAATACCCTTTGGACTGTTAACCAAGAAATTCAAAATGGTCCTCCTCTTTCGATCCGTCCATTTGTCCGTTATTATTGTGCAACCAATGCTCCTCCATTCCTTCATATGTTTTTCCAAAGCTTCACTTGTCAACTTCACTTCTTGGTTTAACAACTTAATTCTCAAGTCATGATAAGATGGCGGTTTGAATCCATTACCATGTCTTGAAACCATATCACACATATTACTATAATCCTCACTCTTTGCTACATTGAATGGTATCGCATTGTTGTAAAACAAACCTTGCAATTTCTTGGCATACATCATCTCTTAAGCCCTTCTTTAGAACCGCATTGATGCTAGGTTGTGAGCTGAAACACCTTTTCTTAAATATGTTTCCGGAGTTATTACTGGTAATTCTTTTTGAGCCCACCTCTACCTTCTCATCCTCCACCAATGCCTCTGTTTTTTTAATCAAATTTTCTTGCAATCTTGAACAAACTTGCAGTATATCTCTCTGGATTTCACCTGGGACAGCCTTACACGATTCAACATCTTTTTGAGTTCCATCCAAATGATGTTTTAGCCGGTAGACACCTTCGGTTACCCACTTTTGACAATACTTGCATTGGATTCTCCTTGGATTATCAGGATCAGCAGCACCATGTTTCCATGCTATATCTGTTCGGTTACCAGTAGTATTTTTCGGTCGTGTTTTTTGGCGTGGTGGTGGCGCAATTGCAGGGGGAGCGGTGAGGGCACCAACAACTAATGTTCCAACACCAGAAGCCATGATTGAAAAAGGTTTCACAAAGACTTTTTTACGTGAGGAGAAGAAGAATGGTTTCACAGAGACTTTTTTTTTACGTGAGAAGAAAAAAAATTCTATGTGTTTAATGAGAGAGATATGAGTAAATTAGGGTATGAATATGTATTTAAAGAGTATAACGCGTGAGGAATTGTTTGAGTGATTAAGAAGGAGAAATATTAAATTTCTCTAATCATGAGATATATTTGGGAAGTTCGAGAGAATTAAGCGTGGGAGAAAAAATAGGTGACTAGTGATTTAATTATTCTAATAACTGTAAATATATTTATTCCTTAATTTCTTAACAGCCTGTAATATATTTATTACTGCATAAAAGGAAGTTAAAAAAAAAAGAGTTGAAGCGTTTTTTTTTTTGAAATTTTAGGGTTTTCTGAACTGGGTCGCGAACACGACCCGCGGACCCAAATTCATGGGGGTTTTCAGGATCGTACAAAAGCGCTGTTTCTGGAGATTTCACGTGTTTTAGCGGCGATCCTGGCCGCGCCCTACAATTTCCGATTCTACCCATACTCCAGCACAACAGAGGGCTACAAGATCGTAGAATCGTCCGATCCTACGAGTTGGATCGCGATTCTGTCTACCTTGGTCATTGCTGCTACCAAGAAGTGGCAACATGCATGGCAAAAGGACCCTATCAATTTAGAGTGAGTTAATAGACAAATTAACATTTAAAATTATGAATACATAATTAGAATTTATTTATAATTTAATTAGAGATTAAGGGTATGTTTGACAACACTCAAAAAAGAACTTTTAGCTTTTAGTTTTTAGTGTTTCAGCACATATTTACAAAAACACTTTGTTTGATAACTATCATTTAGCTTTTAGCTTATAGCTTTTTTAATAGTTTTTAATCTTTTTTTTAAAAGTTATTTGAAGTAGCTTTTGAGTTTGTAACTTTTAGCTTGTGATTTTTTCTTTCATTTGTACCTTTATTATTTTAACAAAAACATATTAAAACTATCAATTTTAATATCTTTACTAAACCCTCCAATTAAAATAATATTTTAAAGTAATTTCAAAAATATCTTAATAAATATTTATTTAATATAATTTATTTGAATACACGTGTAACTATTTTGCTGCTCAAAAATAAGAATGTTAACTATATAGTATGAAAATACAAATGTGATTTTTGCATAATATACTCTATTTAAAAATTAATCCATCCATGCTTAGAGTTAGATGGGTATGCTTTGAGTTAGAAGAGTACAATAACATATTAAAGGGAAAACAATTCAAAACCGTAGCTAAAACTATTTTTGAAAAAATATTATCATATCAAAACACATTTTTAAAAGTGTTATGGTTTTAAAAATTTCTAAAGGAGTTTTAACAACGGTTCAAAAGCGCAGCCAAAACTGTTTTATAAAAAAAATTACCAATCACAACATTTTTTGAAAGTGTTTCGGTTAAGTGTATTATTAGGTAGGATACCGGGACACTTTTTGAAAGTGTTCCGGTTAAGTGTATTATTAGATAGGATACCGGAGCACTTTTTGAAAGTGTTCCGGTTGAGTGTATTATTAGGCAAGATACCTGAACACTTTTTTAAAGTGTTTCGGTTTAAAGAAATTATTTAAAGAGTTTTAGCAACGGTTCGAAACCGTAGCCAAGACTGATTTTTTATTTTTTAAAACCAAATACCATACCAGAATAGTTTTTGTAAGTGTTTAGGTTTTAAAATTGTTAAAGGAGTTTTAACAACAGTTTTAAACTGTGGCTAAAAGTAGAGAAACAGTTTCTTTTTAAAATATTATCATACCGAAACACTTTCTTTAAGTGTTCCGGAAAGTATGAGTAGGGGTACAAAAATTTTAATTTTTTAATTACTAATAAAAAATAAAATAGTTATAATTAAAAGGTAAAATTGACATTTTTTTAAAAATCGTAGGGGTACAAGTCAAATTTTAAGGGTACAAAGAAATTTTTCCTGGGAATACTTCCTAATCATAAGGGGTCAAATAATAACACAGAAAGTCCAATAAAAATATGAAAACAACAAAACAGAAAGCCCAACAAAAGTGAAAACTTTACTTTGTACCCCCACAATTTTTAAAAAATGACATTTTTACCCTAACTGTAATTTAATTATTTTACTATTTTATTTTTACCATTTACGAAAAAGACAAATTTTTACAGTTTTGAAAAACACTTCCGGAACGCTTTCCGGAACACTTTCAGCAAGTATTCCGGTATGTAAAAACACAAACCGGAACAGTTTTAAAAAGTGTTCCGGAATTCACAAAAACCATTCCGGAACACTTTGTGCAAGTGTTCCGGAATGGATGGCAAATTATATAACAAACCGGAACACTTTCAGAAAGTGTTCCGGTTTGTAAATTGTGTGTTCCGGAACAGTTTCTTAAAGTGTTCCGGAACGCTTTTTAATTTTTTTTTTTTTTTTTTTTTTTTTTTTAAAATTTTTTAAAAATTTTTTTTCAGGTATGGAAATTCAAAAAGGCGAATCCTCCATAGATCGACGGATGTATTCACTACAAAAACATTCGCTACGAGAAAATGTTATTAGTTGGATCAAAGAAGTTGGATTAAGAAATAAAATCACCGTTATTATTAAGCGTTCGGACACTGAAACTGGCAAGAGAGGAAGGAGGAACAAGATAATTTTTGGGTGTGATAAAGGCGGAAAATACAAGGATAAAAGTGGAATTGAGGCGCAACTAAGAGATGTGGATGTCCGTTTAAAATAAGATCGACTCCGTCAAAAGATGGGTTGGGATGGAAGGTAGATGTAAAGTGTGGAGTTCATAATCATGGATTACCTGATAGGCTTGAAGGGCATGCGTTTGTTGGCAAATTGACCTCAGATGAAAAACAACATGTTTTGATTTAACAAAGAGACATGTTCCTCCTAGACACATTTTGACTTCCGCAGAGAGAAATCACGAAAATATCACTCGGATCACTCAAATTTATAAGCGAAGAGTGTGATAAAAAAGATAAGGGTCCAAGATCGAGATACAACATTTGCTAAAGCTAATTGAGGATGCGGGATATGTCTCTGGAGTAGAAAAGAGATGGTTCGAGATATTGTGAGAGATATTTTTGGGCGCATCCGAGTCCGTCAAGTTCTTGAATATCTTTCCCACTTAGTTATGGATAGCACATATAAGACAAACAAATATAGGCAACCTCTCTTTGAAATTGTTGGCATGACATCGACGGAGTTGACTTTTCTTTGTTGCATTTGCTTATATGGAGTCGAGCGAGACAGATAGTTTTGTTGGGTCTTGGAGAAGTGAAGGAATTGTTTGTGCGAAAGATCTGCGTCCAAAAGTGATTTTGACGGATAGAGATCTAGCATTGATGAAAATGGAAATTGTGTTCCTACTACACAAAATTTGCTATGTCGTTTTCATATTAACAAAATGTTGGGATGCGATGCAAGCAATATGTGGTGAAAGAAATGCGAGACCATTGACACATTATGGGAGGAAGTTGTGTGGGCTAGTGGCGAGGTTGAGTATGCTCAAAAGTTGGAACAACTTGAACAAGCATGTTTTAATTGTCTGACTTTATTGATTATGTGAAAGACACATGGTTGATTCCACATAGACATAGATTCGTTGGAGCATGGATTGATCGAGTACTTCATTTGGGCAACACCACTAACCGGTATATATTTTATTTTATTTTATTGTTATTATTATATTATGCATGAATATTATTTATATATATTATGCATTAATATTATTATATATTAATATTGTTATATAATATTGTTATATATATTATGCATTTATATATATTATGCATTTAACATCATGTTATATATTTGTTATGCATTCATTTTTAGGGTTGAATCCGCTCATTGGAAGCTAAAGCAGATGTTGGGAAATAGTCTAGGTGACATGGTCAATTGTTGGGAAGCTATGAACAACAACCTGAGGATACAAATAGGCAACATTCGTGCTTCGTTTCAAAAAAGTTTTTATGAATGTGAGCATGCACATGTTAGTCCATTCTATGGTAAGCTGCGTAGTTTTGTTTCTAGAGCTGCTCTGAGACGCATTGCAGAAGAGTTAAAGAGAGTTGATTATGTTGGAACTTCTAGAGAAATATGTAGGTGTACTCATAGAACAAATTATGGGTTACCTTGTGCTTGTGAGTTAGGTAGATATGTGCTTAGTGGTGTACCTATACCTATTGAGAGTGTTCATGATCATTGGAGGAAGTTAAGTATGGAAGGTGAATTGCGGTGAAGGAGAAGATGGATCGGACCGACATGAATAATGTAATGGAAGAAATATGGAGAAAGTATAGATCATCAGATGTTGTCGGGAAAAGAGCATTAAGAAGTAGGTGTAGTGAAATTGCTTATCCCAACAACTTCCTTATGTCCACCACGACAAAATAAAAACCAAGGAGGAGTCAAGAAAGGGAAGAAACCAGTTGGGTATGATGTTTAGGGATCCTTCACAGCATGAGTATGTTGAACAAGCATCTCAAACTTCACTCTCAAAATCCCAATCAAAGAGATTCAAAATCAAAAAACACGCAGAAGACTACACTCTTGGTTTCAAGTCATATCAGTCATATAAAATTATTATGCATTAATATTCATAGTGTTGATTATTTTATGTTTATTATTATATTATGTATGTATAATGCACTAATATTTATAATGTTAATTTCTTAGATCATATATTCGGAGATTGTGGATGTTGAATCGGATGGTAATTGTGGATTTAGAGTCATTGCATCGTTGCATGGGTATAGTCGGGATGGTTGGGCAATGGTTCGTCGAGAGTTGGACATGGAAATAAGAGACAAGAAGAGTTT
This sequence comes from Vicia sativa, assembly GCA_021764765.1. Taxonomy (NCBI): domain Eukaryota; kingdom Viridiplantae; phylum Streptophyta; class Magnoliopsida; order Fabales; family Fabaceae; genus Vicia; species Vicia sativa. The sequence continues at coordinate 208,569,004 of CM038795.1, read as the reverse complement.
GTATGAGAAGTTATTCGGAGATAGACTATCGGTGAGGAGCGGGTTGATGATACGATCCAGGTATTCAACGGAGGAGAAATGGTTGACACTACCGGACATGGGTTACTTGATAGCGAACCGCTATAATGTCATTCTTGTCCATTTAGGCAATCCTTGCTTGACATTTTCCTTTGACATCATCACCTCCACATAATCCTACTATTTGGTGTATAGGTTTAGTCAGCGGTAACCATTGGGTGCGGTAATAATTTATATATCGATTATAGTATTTTCAATTATTATTTTCTATACAAAGTGTTGGATTAATTGTTTTTATACTCGAGTAAACATGAAAGATGGATTCCCTTACCCCGGTGCCTCTGATTGGAAGAAGTTTCGTCACACGGATGCAACTGCATGGATGATATCATTAGCGGGACGATTGCAACTATGGCTACATCTTTCGCCAGTTTTACCTTCTTATATTTGCTTAGAATAATCCTGTTTTGTGTAATGTATTTTGTGTAATGTAGAACTAAATTGTTATGAAATGTAACAAAGCATTACAACAGACGCTTTTTTTATTCATCCAAATATTCGAATGACTTCAATGATAAATTAATGATAACATACACTAAAGAGAAATAACGCATAAAATCATAAATATTTAAAGAGTTACTAAAGAGTTACTAAAAATAAGTCACAAATATTTAAAATGTTACTAAAAATTACACAAATATTTAAAAAGTTACTAAAAATTACTAAATCATAATAATCACTCTTCATTACATAAATGCAACGCGGTAAATAAATCCGCAAACTGCGGATCATCCTCTTCAATAGCAAATTTTTGTAGATGATGATGAATTAATCGAGATACGAGCCAACTTGGGATCGGATGGCCTGTTACAAACGTGGGCCTTTGTCTTGGTTCATCAACCGCGGTGGTACCAATCGAGGTGTGACACCCGATAATACCGATCAAATAATTTTCCACAGTTTCGGAGGAAATGTGATTGTGTGACCAACTACGTCTACAACACTTTGGTCATAACCAATCCGTTAACATCCACATCCGCCTCAATAATATCGGTGGGTGAGCGTGGTATATCTTGAATAAGACCAAGCGACGTAAACATCATCACCAAATATAATACATAAATACCTCCCCACGAGTCCTCCTCCGAAATAAGCAAGCTCGTCGAGCATGCAAGCGCCTATGATCCTCAAAGGGCGCCACACCACGTCAACGGTGTCAATCTATCGAGGACACTCGTAATTCATCCACCTTCAACGCTCCTTGCTTGTATGCCCATCTCATCGCTCTCGGCATTCCAACGTTCTCACTTGGATGCCGTTTTCCACTACTCTTCCAATTCCAGGAAAATACTCATGGATCCGACCTTGTGTCAATAAAATTAATAAACAATTAATAATAGTTAAAATTATCTAAACAATAAATAATAAATAAAAATTATATAACAATAAATAATAAATAAAAATTATCTAAACAATAAATAATAAATAAAAATCATCTAAACAATAAATAATAAATAATAAATAATAAATGAATTACCTGAAGAAGAGTCGGATAACCAAAGTCGTTTGGTGCCAAACATACATGCATCTCAAGTGAAGCATCGATTCGCCAATGCAATGCCCCAACTATATCTTCCGGCACCCTCCAAGTCCGCAAAGAGATATATATTTTGCTTGACAAGCGTAGCGTCTTGTCGGCAAAAATAGTGCAACCTACTAACATCATCAAATGCGCTCCGCATATGCCCAATTATTAAGACCTCTATGGGCAACAAAGGTTTCATACAACCATTCCAACTTATAGTACGCACCTTTGTTGCCACGAACTTGAGCCGCGGCTTCTCTACGTGACACTCCTAAATATGTCACAGCAAGCTCGACATCATCTTGATGACATGCCGGAGTCCGAAAATACCTCTAATAGGGAGGTGGAGAATACAAGATCGTCATCGAGTAATCGTCATCTCACCAAATGGCATGTGAAATGCGGCGTCTCGAATGCCTCTCTACAAAGCGTGATTAAATTCGGATCCACCTTTGTCATACTAGATCTTTGCAAATGTGCAAGACCCGAATTTGACACCAACCTTTCCATCTCTCTGGGGAGTTGCAGGGGAACCCATTCTTTGAGTTTTTGACCGTGTGCAGCACATTTTAATTGTTTTTTCGGTCCTCTTTCCTGAAAAAAAAATGTTGAAAAAAATGTAACATATTAATAAACTATGCCAAAAATTAACTTAATTCATTTCAGATTAAATTTTCATTTACTTACCTCTCCGTACCACAAATGTCGAACACGGTCTTCGTATCTAACTAACAGTGATAAATCAGATGGTCCACCCGGGAATCCCCTAGGCACCTCCGGAGGATGTGATCCAGATGCACCATCACCTCTCCGAGCACAAGGTCGTCCGTCAGGGCCTAATCGTCGAGGCATTCTGAAAAAAATAATAAAATCAAAATATGAAAAAAAAAAAATTAAAAAACCCAAACCGGAACACTTAGGGGAGAGTGTTCCGGAATGAATTGAACACTTTTAGAAAGTGTTCGAATGGAACACTTTCTAAAAGTGTTCGGAAAAAACAAAAACAAAAAAAATTAAAACGGAACACTTCCAAAAGTGTTCGGTTTGAAAAAACAACACTTACATGATGTGTTCGGAATGCTTTAGAATACTTTTCCAAACTGTTCCGGAATGCAAGAGGTTTTGAGAGAATTCGGAACACTTTTAGATGAGATATGAAAAATGAATTTTTTTTTAAATCTTATGCTTTTTATATGAGGGTATTTTCGTCAAAAAAATTCTTTGGTGGGGGTACAGGTTAAAAGGTGGGGGTACAAAGTAAAATTTTCAACAAAAGTATGTAAAAGAAATGAAAATAAAAATTTCCTAATCATAAGGCCTAAATAACAAAACCGAAAGCCCAATAAAAATATCAAAACAACAAAACAGAAAGCCTAACAAAAATATGTAAAAGAAATGAAAATAAAAATTAAAAAAATCATCATTACCAGGGGATCAAACAAATGTCATTTGTGTGACAGGCATAAATACTTACCACTATATTACAACAATTTGATGTTCAAATTTCGCTTGTTTCTAATTAATTTTGATGTAAAAATGATTTGTGTTGTGAATGTGATGCATGCTTTCTTTTCTCATTCAATTTTTTAGTTTCATAATTCTAACTACAGGATGGAATATACTAATTGGATTACTATTTTTTTCATCTTCAAATTCGTAATTCATTAGTACTCACCCTCATGTTTCATTACTATTGCACTTAATAAAACTATTTATTTCTTCCCATTCTAAATATTATTATTTTAACAAATTTTAAAATATACGTACTTTCTATCAAAAATATATTATTATTTTCAAACAAACTAATTCAAAGGAAATATAATATTTTTATCTTCCATATTATAAATAACTTTGCTCATTTCATACAAATTTAATTATTTTAGTTAATCTTGTATTGAGAATGATAAATTATTATATATTACTTTGTTTAAGAAAATTGGATGAAGCTAGAGACTAGTAAAAAGTAAATAAATGATATATAATCAGAACTTTTTTTATTAATATTTCATTATTGTTGTTGAATGATATATAATTTGAGATTTTTTATTTTCTTTGCAAAATTATTAATATTTTAAGACATAGAGATAGTAATAAATACCTAATAATATTATGGAAAAATAATTATTTATATTTTTTATTTTTGAAAATTGATTTATAATTTAAGACAACAAAGATAATGATAAATAGCAAATAATATTATAGAAAAATAAATATTTATGTTTTATTGTTATTGAAAAATAATTTGTAATTTAAAACACCAAATATAGTATTAAATAGCAAATAATATTATAGAAAAAATATTTATGTTTTATTATAACCTAAATGTACAAGACCAAGTCAAGATTCTAGGAAAAGATTTGGGGGAAATACATAATAAATTGAAAAAGATGGGTATAATGATGTTTTTATAGATATGGAGAAAGAGGCTCGGGTTAAGTCGGATATGGCGCTCAATTCGGATGAGGTTTTTTGGAAAGAGAAAGTTAGAATTCATTGGTTTGTGGAAGGGGATAGAAATATAAATTCTTCTATAGAGTCACTAAAATCAAGAATGCTACTAAGACTATTCGCTCTTTAAGCTAGAGTTCATTGGTTTGTGGAAGGGGATAGAAATATAAATTCTTGGCAAAATATCCTTTTTGGTCTATTAACTATACCTCGGGGTACATTTTGGTCCCTTATCTCTAAAAAGTGTCAAATTGGTCCGTTAATTATTCAAAAATGTCCACGTTAGTCTTTTCCGTCCAATTTTCACAAACGGCGTAAGCTTTTGCTTGGGTGGCATCTAATGTGGCGCTGATGTGGTACGTATGGCATATGAGTTCAATAAAATACCCAAAAAACTTCTAAAATATATTTTGTTTCCAGGATTCGAACGCATGTCATCTTACATACAAGACATACAACTTACCACTAGATCAATTTGCACTTAATGTTTATATTTTCATTTAAGTTTACTATCAATTTTCAATTTGCTGCACTTTTTCTTAATACCAACAATCCGGGGAAGCTGGTCTTTTTCTTCAGATTTCTCACTGAAATCTGAAATAGAAGAGCTTAACTTCCATCAATTTCTAACCTACGCAGCAACTAAGCAAGACGCAACAAAAGAAAAGTGATATTTTAAAACCTACAGAAGAAGGAGAAACGGGAGATTATAAGAGAAGAGAACGAAAAGAGTAACACAAAGCTACCTGGAAAAGTCATCTTCAGAAGCTTTGATTTAAACTCTTTTGCTTGATTCTATGATGATATTTGTACTCTGAGTAACGTTGTGCTTCGTTTCCATTCCTTGATTGATCGTTTCTATTGAGTTTTAACTTAGGATTTTGTTTGGGAACAGTTTCGATTTGGCTTTTTGAGAAAAAAATTGTGAATTCTGAGGTCATATTTGGAATCAATGCATGATTTTAGGTGGGGGTTGTGTTTGGTTTTTTGGTATTTGTGGTGGTTCGGCGTGGTCCTGCCAGAGAAGATGGCGGTTTCCTCTACCGGCTACCGTGAACTTCCTCAGATTTTGGGTTAGAAGAGAGAGAGGTGTTGGAGTTTGAAAACTGAAAGGGAGGAAAATGGATATATGTGTTTCTGATTGAACACAAGGAAGCTGGTCTTTTTGTAGAAGGAGAAGAACCAATTCAATAACCGGCCATTTTTGCTAAAACAGTCATTGATGCAACTGGAGCTGGCGATACTTTTACTGTTGCTTTTGTTGTAGCGTTAGTGGAGGGAAAGTCCAAGAAGGAATGCCTCAGATTTTCCGTATGTATGGCAGAATGTATTTTGTTGAAAATTTCTCTTTAGAAACACATGCCTAACTAACATGTGAAATTTTTTACCACAATAGATGTTGCAGTTTCTCTTTATGTTCAAGTCAAGGGAGCCATTCCCAGCATGCCTGATATAAAATTTGTTCTTGATACTTCTTAATCACCATTCACGTCACTCATATTACGTTCAACATGCTTAAATGAGATATGAATTGAATATATATTTTTAAGTGACATATAGTTATAAGGAAGAGTGATCTTCATATTACCAGCTGGTCTTTTTGGCAATTTTAGTCTCATGAGGAATTGAAAATTGATAGTAAACTTGAATGAATATATAAACATCAAGTGCAAAGTGATCTAGTGGTAAGTTGTATCTCTTGTATGTAAGATGATTTGTGTTCGAATCCTGGAAACACAATATATTTTAGAAGTTTTGTGGGTATTTTATTGAACTCACATGCCACGCGTACCACATCAGCGCCACATCAGATGCCACCTAAGCAAAAACTGACGTCATTTGTGAAAATTGGACGAAAAGGACTAACGTGAACCTTTTTGAACAATTAACGGATCAAATTGGCACTTTTTAGAGATAAGGGACCAAAATGTACCCTGAGGTATAGTTAAGGGACTAAAAAGGGTATTTTGCCTAAATTCTTTTATAAAGTCACTAAAATCAAGAATGCTACTAAGACTATTCGCTCTTTGAAGATTGGTAGAGTTTGTTACAATAATCATAGACTATGACGAAGAATGCAATAAAGCATTTTAGGGATTTATTTGACAATTTTTCTGTTTGCAGGATAATTCTCTAGGGGAAGAGGTCATTCCTAATTTAGTCAAGGAACAAACCAGCAATCTGTTAACAATGTTTTTGATAGAGCTCGAAGTTCATGGTGTTGTTTTCAACCTTAATCATGATAGTGCAACTGGCTCAGATGGGTTTGGCCATATATTCTTTCATATTTATTGGAGTGTGATCAAAGATGACGTTATGAACACATTCTTGAAATTCTTTAAAGAAGGCTGGATTTCTACAGGTTATAACTCAAATAAGTTAGTTCTTATTCCTAAGGTTAATGAGGATGATAGTATAGAGCAGTTCCGGCTGATTGCTTTTGCGAATTTCAAGTTTAAAATTGTAATAAAGATTTTTGCGGATATGTTAGCCAAAGTTTTATCCCATATAATTTCTAAGGAGCATAATGGTTTCATCACTGTTATAAGCATCAAGGATTGCATAAGTCTTACTTCAGAAGTGGCTAATATTTTCCATAGAAAGACTTTTGGTGGAAACATTATGTTGAAAGTGGATATAGCTAAAACGTTTGATATACTTAGTTGGAAGTTTATTTTGAAGGTGCTCCATCAATTTGTTTTTTGTGAGCAATTTTGCTTGTGGATTAAGTGTATTTTGTCTTCTTCCAACATTTTTATATCTACCAATGGGCAACTGCACATTTACTTTACTTTCTAAAGAGGGTTAGACAAGGAGACCTTCTTTTCTCTATGCTTTTTTGTATTGCTGAAGATGTCCTGAGCTTGGGAATTTCTAAGTTAGTCGCAAATAATAAAATCAAGCTCATGAATGCCTCTAGGAATGTTAAAGTGCTTTCTCACATGTTGTATGTGGATGACATCATTATCTTCACCGTGGGATACATTTATACTTTAGACTTAATCTCTTCTTTGTTTTCCATGTAGTCAGGTTTGCAACACAACAAAATATTTTCTTTATGTTGGTTCTATGTCTCCCGTCAGACACAAATTACTTGCTAATAAAATGGGTTTATGTTAGGGACATATTCCTTTGATTTACTTGGGTGTTCCTATTTTTAAGGGTCGCCTTAAAGCCATTTATTTTCAGCATTTGACAGACATAATTAAAAGTAAGTTGGTTGCGTGGAAAGCAAGTTTGATTTCTATTATAGGTAGAGTGCAATTGGTTCGGTCAGTTATTTAAGGTATGACAATTTATTCTACTATGATTTACTCTTGGCCAATTAGTCTTATAAAGTTGGTCGAAGGGTGGTGTAGGAACTTTATTTGGAGCGTCGATATTAACAAAAGGAAATTGGTTACTGTGGCCTGAAAACATTGTTGTAAAGAGGTGAAGGACGACAGTTCGCGTTTAAGGTCTTTGAGGGATTTGAGCGATGCTTCTAATATGAGATATTGTTGGAGTATTATTTATGGCCAAGAGTATTGGGCACAACTACTGAAAGCTAGAGTTTTTAAAAGAGGATGGTGTATGAATTATCATGTTTACTCTTCAATGTGGACAAGAAGAAAATATTTTCATTCCACTATCGAAGCAAATGCTATGTGGTTGGTTGGTAATGGCGAGAGTATCAATTTTTGGCAAGATAATATGGTCAGTCAATCTCTTAAGCATTTAAACTTTTATATTGATTTTTTTATTTATTTACAAAGAGGGTCGAAGCCCTACAACAAAACAAAACTACCCACAATCAAACCTAGAGGAGGAAATGTAATTGCAAGCTTCTCAATTCATATCTAAAGCATTGGTTTTGATGAAGACAACATGGATATCAACATTCAAAAGGATGTGCAAAAAGTATATAATTATATAAAACATCTCTACAAGTCTTGAAGATTAGAAGAAGAATTTTTAAAGAAACAACAATGGCATAAGGTATAAATAAATCTTAAACTTGAATATAGATGTTCACAAAAATGCATTCATAATCATATACATGTCCCATACATTTAACTAAAAGAAAAAATATGTTTGAAATATTTTTCAAAATGATTTTTCAAAAACAAACTTTCAGGAACCGGTTCCTACCATACAGGAACGGTTCCACTTTCAAAAACACGTCCTGGTTTTGTACCAGAACCGGGTTGTACTTATAGGGAACCGTTCCTGCGTGTAAAATTTGAATTTCTGGTTGTAACGTTCACCAGGAACCGGGTTCTGCCCGTGTCGGAACCGGTTCCCAGTGAACCAGTTCAGATTTTCCTTTGATTTTTGGATATATTTCAAATGGTATTCATTCATGGTTGCATTGCATCTTTTCACATCAATAGGCATGAATGAAAAGGGATGTGTGATAATATAAATAGTGCAGAATTTTTAAATTCAAATTACCTTCTTCAATTAACAATTTTCATCATTCATTTTCACATTCTCTTACAAACTTTTAAGTGTTCTTACAAAGTCATATTTTTGTGAAACTTGCCATACACATTTTCAATCATTTCAAGTTTCATACATGCATTGTGAACATATATAATCATTGTTTGAGAAGTGTTTATTTCTTGAAGAAGAAGATCAATCAAAGATTGATAGTGCTCCCAAACTATTTCAAATTAATTCATTGTATTACAAAGAAAGATATTCCTTACTATCCGAGATTGTTGGAAGTAAGTGTTGTGATTTGAAGAGGATTGTTCTTCATTCACATTAGTGTTTGGTTTCTGACCTTAAAGGTCTTAAGAACCTTTGGTCACCCTATAGGTTTAGATAGTAAGCATAGGCTGTACAATTATTCTAAACTATAGTGAAATCTCTTTCGTGTTGGAAAGGGGACTGGAGTACTCTCGGATTGTGAGGGGAACCAGGATATATCACTGTGTTCTTTACTTTTCCGCATTTATCGCTTTCATCACCATAACCAAGGAAAGATAAGAACTAGTCAAAAACCTTCAAACACTTAACCACAAAAATTACTACAAGCTCTCTTATAAAACCGAATAAATTTTTATATACCTAATTCACCCCCCCTCTTAGGCACTCTTAGACTTACAATTGGCATCAGAGCAAGTTATAGGTAACTTGTTCCTAAAGATCCAGAATGGCTTCCAAAATCCAAATCCGGTTTTCAAAGATGGTGGTAGTAACAACAAGCCGCCATTGTTTTGTGGTGAATATTTTGATTTTGGAAAATTCGCATGAAGGCTCATCTTGAAGCGCAAGGAGAAGAAATATGGAATCTTTGAGAATGGTCCATTCACTCCGGTGTATGTTGTCAATGGTGTTGGGTCATCTAAGCCTAAAGCACCATGGGATGCGATGACAAGAAAAAGGTTCTTTTGACAAAAGGCAATCAACATTCTCCAAAGTGCTCTTAGTATGGATGAATTTTTCCGAATATCGGCATGCAAAAGAAATTTGGGATACTCTTGTAGAAACTCATGAAGGAACCGCCAAGTCAAAAGGTCTAGATTGAACACTTTGAGTCAAGAATATGAATTATTCAGAATGTTGCCGGAGAATCCATCCTTGACTTGCAAAGAGATTCGTTCACTTGACAAATCACTTGAAGGCACTTGGTAAGACTTTAACTAACGATGAATTAAATCTTAAAGTGCTTAGGTCTTTAACTAGGGAATGGCAACCAAAAGTGACGACAATATCCGAAAAGAAAAGCCTAGCAACTATGACTTCCGCAACATTATTCGGAAAGCTTCAAGAATATGAAACGGAACTAGGAAGGCTTGAAAACATGAGAATCATGAGAAGAAATCCAAAGGCATTGCTTTGAAAATTGATTCAAAAGAAAGTCAAGATAAAGATGCATCGGAGGAAGATGAAAACTTCTTGCTTCTTGTAAAAGGTTAGGTAAATATTTTGGTCATAAGAATAATATTCATAATGCTAACTTTGTCAAAAGAAAGAAATTTTATAAGCATAAAGATAAAGCCTCCACATCAACACAAGATGTCACATGCTATGAATGTGGAAAGCAAGGTCACATAAAGCCGGATTGTCCAAAACTCTCCAAGAAAAATGGATTCAAAGGCAAAAGGAGTTCAAGAACAAAAGGGCTTATGTTGCATGGGAAGATAATGAGATAAGTTCTTCATCCGATTCGGATAGTGACGAAAGTGCAAATCTAGCATTGATGGCTTCACACCACTCCGATGATGAAGAAGGCAAGGTTAGTTACGATAACTCTCTTTATGATAATGGTGCACAAGGTGCTATAGATGAACTATTAAATGAATGCAAAATTCTATACAAAACTATTTCATCTCAAAAGAAATTAATTTCATCTTTAGAAGAAAAGTTAAAACTATTGAAAAAGAACATAAAGATGAAAAAGAAAAGATGATTAGTGATCAAAACAGAATTTTGTATGCAATAATTGTGAATCACTTTCTTTCAAATTGTTCAATTAAAAGAGTCTTAGAAAGGTATGAAAAGGACAAGTTGGATTGGAAAAGGTTCTTAGCACTCAAAGATACCCTAAAGATAAAAGTGGACTTGGTTTTTCAAAGTTTTCTCAACCAAGTCCCAACAAAACTATCTTTGTTAAGGCTAATAACCAACCAATTCAAGAGAAAGTGAATAAGCCTAAAGTAGTTCATCATTATCCTAAAAATAAAAGAGTTGTTAAGAATAAATCTTATCCTCCTAGATATATAAGTAATTTTGAACCTACTTGTTTTTATTGTGGTATAAAAGGCCACACACCTAATGCTTGCTATATAAGAAACTTTAGTATTCCAAGTGGGCATTATGTGTGGGTAAAGAAAGGTACTAACTATGAAGGACCCAAAGCAATTTGGGTACCTAACAAAACTTAATTTGTTTTGTAGGAGTGCTTGAAGACCACTTCAAATTTGTGGTATCTTGATAGTGGTTGTTCAAAGCATATGACGGTGACATAAACCATTTTCAAATCTTGTTTTAAAGGCCAAGGGTTATGTCACTTATGGAATAACAACAAAGGGAGAATTCTTGGCAAAGGCAAAGTTGGTGCACCACCTTTCACATCCATTGAAGATGTTCTTTATGTTGAAGGACTAAAGCACAATCTTCTTAGCATTAGCCAACTTTGTGACAAAGGCTTCAAGATCAAATTTACAAAAGATGAATGCTTAATCATTGATGAAGTCACCAATGAGGTAAAACTCAAAGGTAAAAGAGTTAATAATATATTTATGATTTCTCTTAATGATCCATCTTTGAAGGTAAAATGTCTCATGGCAAACAATGATGATTCATGGCTTTGGCACAAAAGGATTGCTCATATTCATATGGAACATTTGAATAAACTAATCAAGCATGATCTTGTCATTGGTTTGCCTAAGAGAAATTTTGTCAAAGATAGACTTTGTGATGCTTGTCAAAAAGGGAAACAAACAAAATCATCTTTCAAATCTAAGAATGTGGTGTCTACTACAAGGCCACTACAATTATTGCACATGGATCTCTTTGGTCCATCAAGAACAAAAAGCTTGGAGGTAATGTATATGCCTTGGTTATTGTTGATGATTTTCTAGATATTCTTGGACTTTGTTTCTTGTGCAGAAAAGTGATGCTTTTAAAGCCTTTAAGAAATATGCAAAGCAAATCCAAAATGAAAAATCACTAAAGATTGTATCCATAAGAAGTGATCATGGTGGAGAATTCCAAAATGCACAATTTGAAGAATTTTGTGAAGAACATGGTATCTCTCATAATTTTTCAGCACCTAGAACTCCACAACAAAATGGAGTAGTTGAAAGAAAGAATAGGTTTCTAGTGGAACTTGCAAGAACAATGCTTAGTGATGCAAATCTTCCTAAATATTTTTGGCGGATGCGGTCGATCGGCATGTTATGTTGGAAATCGAGTTATCATTAGACCTATAATAAAGAAGACTCCATATGAACTCTTCAAAGGAAGAAAGCCAAATATTGCTCACTTCCACATTTTTGGATGCAAGTGTTTTATTCTCAACAATGACAAAGACAATCTCGGTAAGTTTGACGAGAAATCCGATGAAGGTATTTTTCTTGGCTATTCTCTCTCTAGTAAAGCATATAGGATTTATAATAAAAGAACTTTAACTATTGAAGAATCTATGCATGTATCTTTTGATGAAACTAACACCTCTAAAGAGGAAGTAGTTGTATGTGATGATGATGATCCTATAGATTTACCCTCAGAAGAACTTTCAAATGATCAAGTTGTGAAATCACCGGAAAATCAAGAAGACATTGTACAACAAGATTCAAACATCAATGATCTACCAAAAGAATGGAGAACTCATAGAGACCATCCTATTGACAAAATTATTGGTGAAATTAGCCAAGGAGTATCAACAAGATTAAATCTAAAAGATGCTTGCTTAAACATGGCGTTTGTTTCTCAAATCGAACCTACCAAAGTTGATGAAGCTTTAGGAGATGATCAATGGATTGTTGCTATGCAAGAAGAATTAAATCAATTCGAGAGAAATCAAGTTTGGGAACTTGTTCCTAGGCCAAGTGGTAAACACATCATAGGTACCAGATGGGTGTTTAAGAACAAACTTGATGAGAATGGTCTAATTGTTCGAAACAAAGCAAGGTTGGTTGCCCAAGGCTACAATCAAGAGGAAGGAATCGACTTTGAAGAAACATTTGCTCGGTTGCAAGGTTAGAAGCTATCGTCTTTTACTTGCTTATGCTTGTTCATTAAATTTTCAGCTTTTTCAAATGGACGTCAAAAGCGCATTCTTGAATGGATACATCAATGAAGAAGTCTATGTCAAACAACCCCCGGGATTTGAAGACTTCAAACATCCTACACATGTCTTTAAGTTGAGAAAGGCTCTCTATGGCTTAAAGCAAGCACCAAGAGCATGGTATGATAGACTTAGCAATTTTTTGTGTGAAAAAGGTTTCGAAAAGGGTAAGGTTGATAAAACTTTGTTCATTAAGAAAATCAAAAGTAACACTTTATTGGTTCAAGTCTATGTTGATGATATCATTTTTGGATCGACTAACAAAGAAATATGTGAGGAATTTTCATTGATGATGCAAGGAGAATTCGAGATGTCTATGATGGGAAAGATGAACTACTTTCTTGGACTACAAATCAAGCAACTAAAAGATGGAATCTTCATCAACCAATCTAAGTATTGCAAAGAACTCTTGAAAAAGTTTGATATGGAAAATTGTAAAGCAATGAATACTCCAATGGGCTCCGGTACATATGTTGATCAAGATGAATCCGGTACTCAATTGATATTACAAAATATCGAGGTATGATTGGTTCCTTATTATATTTGACAAGCCGTCGACATAATGTTTAGTGTGTGTCTTTGTGCTCGCTTTAAAGCAAATCCAAAGGAATCACACCTCATGGCAGTTAAAAGGATCATGAAGTATCTCAAAGGAACAACCAATGTCGGCTTATGGTATCCCAAAGGTAGTATTTGCACTTTAATTGGTTATTCGACGCGGATTATGCGGGATGTAAACGATCGTAAAAGCACAAGTGGTACTTGTCACATCATTGAAATGCATTAGTATCATGGGCTTGTAAAAGCAAGCATGTGTTGCTCTTAGCACGGCGAGCGGAACATAGCAGCGGTAGTTGTTGTGCACAAATTCTTTGGCTCAAGCAACAACTCCGTGACTACGGACTTGATCTCGGATGCATTTCTCTTCGATGCGACAATACAAGTGCTATCAATATTACAAAGAATCCGGTCATGCATTCAAGAACCAAACATATAGATATTCGACATCATTTTCTCCGTGATCATGTACTTGAGGGGATGTCAAGTCACTTTTGTGGATACTCATAACCAACTCGCAGATATCTTCACAAAACCGCTTGCTCGAGAACCTTTCTTCAAAATCCGAAGGGAACTTGGTATTTTGGATGAAGGTGATCTCTAAATGTTTCTCAAAAGGTGCACGTCTGAATTTTTCTTCAAAAATTTATGTTTTAGTACACTCTGCTTCTACTCCTTCTTTTATATGTTTTTATTTGTTAAAATATGTGTGTGTATATTGTGTGTACAAAACTCTTCCTTTCCTAGCAAATTTTTCAAGTTTTTGGCATTTTTGCACGTGGAACCCGTTCCCATAAGGGTCGGAACCGGTTCCTGGTACATTTTCCAGAAACATGATTTTTTACAAAAGCCAGGAACCGGGTTCCCTATGGTGCAGAACCGGTTCCAGTATAAAATTTGCTATTTTTTTTTGAGCAGCGTTTGGTGTTTTAAATGAGTCATTATTTGTTTTAGGTTTTGTTGGTATAATATTATAAGTGCTTTTTTAATAAGTTTTTAGGTCATAGTCATCATTCATCTCTATTTCCAACTTCATCTTCTTCCTCACAAACCCTTCCACCTCCATTAACACAATTCATAAAAGCTCCAACATCTCTTTTTCTTCACCAACATTTCAATACCCACTACCCTAAACTACTATAGAATCACCTCTCCTTCCATTTTTCATACTCAAATCTCACAAACTCTCACTATTCCGAAAATTCCCCATCAAACCCTAACTTTCCAGATTTCTACAAAATCTCCATGGGTCCCAAAAGAGCTACAAGGTCAAGCAAAGGAAAAGCTCAGGTTGAAGATGAAACCTCTAACATTCATCCTCAGACCATCAAGTCTAGAAGGCTCACATTCAAATCACGTAACCGGAAACTTCTTAAAGCTAAGTTTTGTAAGATTCATACATTCCACCTCATAGCTTTTGTTTCACCTTGATTGGCTTCTTTGGGGTAACTAGGTTTGTTAGTGACCATGGTGAAATTTTTCCTGACTTAGTTAGAGAATTTTATCACAACTTTCAACTGACCCCTGTTGAATTTGGTGATATTACCCTGACTTCTCATGTATTGTCAACAAGTATCTCTTTAACTGTTGAAGAATTTGGTGATTTGTTGCATATTCCTCATGAAGGTTTGGTTTTGGTTAGTGGTGTTATTCCACATGATTGGCTACCCTACAATAAGGCAGAGATTTTTATAGACATGTGTAGGCCACACCAACAAAACACTGCTCGCCAACAACTCCTCTCATCATCCAATCTGTTTGGCTCAAATCTTTCTGTAAGTCTTTATTGAAAACTCTAACAACTCTATTGACAACTCTGACGGAATTTAAATTAACATAATTACTCATTTCTAATTCAAAACTCCTAAATATATTATACTAATAATATATACGTCTTTATTATTATTATTATTATTATTATTATTATAAATAAACTAATAATCCAAGAACTTATATTATTCTCCTAAAACAAAGAGCTTATATAACAGCATTACGTCTATTTCTAGAACATGAATTGAATTAGATTTTTCAATAGTGATTGTTTTTGTTGTATATTGCATGATTAGTTTCAATGTTATATATTCTAACCATACTCACGCTGCAGTACCTAGAATATTAGACCGAATTTTCAAATTACTCTTAAAAGTTGATACAGTAACGTAAATAGCTATCAATTGCTATAGTTTCATAACATATGCTGCTACAGTGCTAATACATATTAAATTAAGTTCTCAATTTATCCCTTAATTTTACTAATATATCAATTTCAAACACAATTAATTATAACATATTAAACCTTACTCGTCAAAATCTAACAATTTGAGTCATAGAAATTTATGGGTTTCAACCTAAACATACAGAACAACCACAAATGCATAGTAAATTCTCCATTATCATAATTCTCACATACTACTCATCATACAATCCATTAGAAAATTAGAACCCCACCCTTACCTGGATTGAAGGTCGCTCTACGGAGTTCCGGTCGAATTTCGGTTTGACTTTACGGTATTCCTCTTTTTCTTCCTCTTCTCACGTATACTATTCTTTTCCCCTTTTCTTCTCCTTGTTTTCTAACAACCTCTCCAAAAACCTAATTTCTTATTATTTATAATAACTAATAATTATATTTCTCTTATTGGACCTATTTCTCTACACCTCTCTTTCTACTCATTTCAACCATCTAAGCCCAACAAATTATTCTAATTTTATTATTATTACTAATAGTCAATTATTATTATTATTATTATTATTATTTATTATTATTATTATCTGTCGGCTAATCAACAATTAATCCAATTAACGCCTCTTATAATAATTCTGATAATTCCCAACTTCGACTAATTCCAATAAATAATTTCTTATATAATTTAATTAAATAATTAATTAAATTTCCGGGCGTTACATATTGCACCTGCCCAAAAACTTTGCAAAACCACTTACCAACTCCCCTTTATCATCCCTACTACCCCCCACAACCCGTTGTCAACCTATTTTTGCAGGAACCATCCACATTTAATTTCATCCAATCTCTCTATGATGGAATCCAAAAAATACGTTGGACCACTCTAACTGACTTCACAACTACCTTATTCAAATGTAAGGTGTCACACCCTAAATTTCACTCTGAGTTTTTAGTCGCATTATCACATCATATTTTTTCATCTAGCCATCATTATTCATCTGCATCACTTGCATTTTAAACCATAAATTTTCTTCCCTGATAATCATTGCACATTAGCATTAATCTTATTTTTTTAGGTAAATCATAGTTTAATATCGAAAGTTGTTTTATCATATTTACTTTTTTTAACAAATTAATTAATTTTTGTGTTTGTATTTTTTAATTCTACTTTTATTATGAGATTTGATTTCAATCATTTAGTGATTAATAATTATTAAATGATTTCTATTAAATAGAATAATAAAAATAGGATTTAAATTAATATCATGCTTTTTTGTTAGAATACCATTTTTTATTACCTTGTTTTAAGAGTTTATTAGTGGTTATGATTACAAAGAAAATTAAAAAAATGCATTTTGGTCTTTGATACAGCTACTGTATCGATCCAGTCAAGCCAAGATTACCACTACCTTGTACAAACCTGCAAAACAAATTCAATAAAAACTCAGTATAATTTACACACTTGCTCCTCACAATTGCTCATTCCACTACCATTCATCCCACAAATTCACAACTAACAAATTGTACAATTTCTCTCCACTACTTGTACTTCAACCCTTCCTCACCAAGTTTTCTTTGATCTTATCTCTTTTTTTACTCATCCAAATCTCATTCTACCCTCACCTCATTCTGCTATATAACACATTCTTTATTCTCAAACTTGACAAAAAAAACATTATTCAATCTTCAAACCTCAAAAAAATCTACACTTCAATACAACACCCATCATCATCAATTCCACGGAAAAACCACTACAGATCCCTTAAACATCCATCATACCCCTCCGTCGCCTTTCATTCTCAACCTCCAACCTTCACTCATCCAAAAACTCACATTGTTTCTACCAAGACACTCACCAACGCTTACCTTCATCTCTAACACAGACCACAGATTCGAACAATCATCTCACAACCTCACCTCTGTCAAAACCACACCAACCTTATATTCACAAACAAAACATCACATCCGCTACAATACCCAATAGATCAACAACAACGAAACCCAAAAGTAGAATTCGAAGCGGACAGAAAATCACAGAAACACGAAACAGAAGCAGAAAATCACAAAAACACGAAACAAAAGCAAAAACGCACATCAGAAGTAGAAGAAATCTCAGATTTAGAATCAGAAGGTTGAGCACGACTTACCTTTTTCATTGATTTGTTCATTTTTGTCAATGTTCTTCATTTCATTTTTACTCTGTAAACTGAAAATCATCAATGAATTAGGGCTTATAGGGTTCGTTGAGGGATAAGGGTATCGTGTGGTTTATTTTATTTCATGCTTCGATTTGAGTCCATCCATGGCAGAAACGTGTGAACAGAAGCGACGATTAGAAAAATGATGGTGATCGTAAGAGTAGCATGAGGAACGAGAGAGATGAGTCATTTTTACTCTCTATTTTTGTGTTTTTTACTTAAGTGTTATAATTATTTATTTATTTATTAAAGTTGAGATAAACAAGGAATTTGAGTGGACCGATGACAAGTAAATCATGCGGCTTCCAAAGTTTTTTTAGGGTTTGGTGATACTTTTCCATATCCGAATTGGGCTTAGTATTAACAATCCTGCCCAGTTAATTAATATACCCCTAACTCGAATTAACACCCCCTTCTGGCTCATTTCTTAACTTATCTTTTTATTATTTTGCTTACACATTTTATTTCATTTGAATATTTTATAAGGACTTGTAATTGTCATTGTGACACCCCAAATAATTCAATTATTAAATAATTAAAATTTTTAATTATTAATTTAATTAGAAGTTTAATTATTGGTATTTTTGAATTATTGGATTTAATTAATTAATTAAATAAATTGAAGAATTGGTGGTGTGGGGGTGTAATGTGGGGGTGTGAGGAGTAAAACACTCAACCTATTCTAATTATTATTTTATTATTATTATTGGAATAATAAAAGGCATAAAATAAAGGAAAAGAGAAGGAATTGGAGTTTTCATTCTACGTGAAATTGGAGAAGAGAAGAGAAAGAGGAAAAAAGCCAAAGCATCAGAATTTGAATAATCATTGTGAGGTAAGGGGTGATTTCATTCTGTTATGATATCTTATGGGTTTTGGGATTCAATTGAATGATTGGGTATGTTAGGAAACTTGAAATTAGATATTCTAGGTTTGTAGAATTATCTCCATATGCGTCGAATTGTATGAATTGGAACCATTAGTAATGATATAGAATTATCAGGGATGATGAAATTATGATATGTGTTGTTGTATTGGTTGGATTTTGCTGTTTGGATGCATTAATTCGTATTGGATTGGAAAGAAATGGTTTAGGATACATATTGTTGTCAAAATAGCAGGTTTTTGGTTCTGCAAGTCGCAGGAACCGGTTCCCATGTGGGAGGGACCGGGTTCCTGGTATAAAAACTAGAGAGAAGTGATTCTGGGATGTTGGGAACCGGTTACTCCTGGGGAGGAACCGAGTTCCCAATTCAAAATTTGCAAAGAAATTCACATTTTCTGTGGGAACCGGATCCCTGTCTGGAGGAACCGAGTTCCCCATACATTTTCCAAGGGGCGTGTTATTTCAAACTTGTGGGAACCGGGTTCTCCCTGGGAGGAACTGGTTACCACTGTGTTATTTTCAAAAATATTTCAAACTTTGAAAACTTGTATTTTCCAAACCGTAAGTCCGTTTTGAGCGTCGTTTTGGACGTTGTTTCTTAAATTTAAAGCTCTATTTAATGAAATGAATAAAATTACCGTAGTTTGAAATTATTTTGAAAATTCGTCGGATTTCGAATTATGCAGTTTGTACCTTGTGCATATTTGGTGTGTATGCAGTGATCCGTGGTAATTGCTTGTATCGGGATTTGGTGGATGAAATGCATGTTTTATGTTGTTTGATGTGTGCATGATCAGTGGAGATATCATGTTTTTGTTTTGATTTGGTTTATGACGTTGGTGTGATCATAAACTTATTTGAATGTTGCATGCTTTATGATGTGCATGCATATACATTCTGGTGGTAGCTAATTCCCACTGTGGGAAATTAGTGAGATTTTGCCAATAATCGTTCCCGGGTGATTATGGGTGGTGAGGCTGGATTCATGTCCGGGTGATTATGGACGAATCGATGTTGGTGACTTAGTTCACGTTTTGGTACCACATGCACAGAGTCGTGCATTTGCATTTGTGTGAAATTATAACATGTTAGGATGGTTTCCAATGTTATAATTTAATTGTTGTTGTTTTTGTGCATAATGAATTGTGTGAATTGCAATTGTGTACTGAAATCTGATTATGCTAATGAGGGTGAAATAATGTATTGAATTGTTCTGTTGTTTTTAGAAACGTATAATGCATTTTATATTGTGATGAAATCTCACCCTTACTTTGATGATTTCAGATTAAGGTTAGCAGCTCAGGAGTCGGTGAGGATGGCTTATAGAGCTGTGCTATTTAGTTATCTGCGTGTCAGTGTCATGCTCTGATAGTCGTAACACTAGGGAACATTTGGCTGAGATTTTGTTTTGTACTCATTTGTTCTTTGATTTATTTTAGGAATAATTTTGAATTGAAGTTTGTTCCAGTTTTGTTGCTATTTTCCGCTGTGTAGAACATATCATTGGTTTTGAGTATTTTAATAAAGTCCTTTAGTGAAGCATGACTACTGTTTGTTTTGATACTTTATATTTGAATTTGTATTGTAATGCCCCTTGTTATATGTTAAACTCTGATTTAAATATTAATTTGCGCGGTATTTTAGAAGGGGTGTTACAGTCATCCCCATTTGTAAATATGTACCCACACCCCCATGAGATGTAATCGTTTAGTAATCAATTTATTGCTTTATTTAATCATTCATCACAATGCACAAACCAAATATTTTCAAACTAATACTTAATCATGAGCCATTTTTCATTACCTTGAGTCGACAAAGCTTAGAAGTGTCGCAACAATCACACATTTGTGCACACACCACGCTTGCTCTTGGGCTTACAATGAGGTTTTAGTTGATTAGTTAAATATTATTTAATTATCCAATTGGGCTATTTAAAATTGATTAGTCCATTTAATTATTTTTTTAAATCTAATTACTTGATTAAATTTCGTTTAATTAGTCGATTAAATTTATTTCGCGCATGCACCTACACATTGTTAATTGTCTTATCATTTTTGCAAGCCACCTTGTATGGGATTTTAATTCAGTTAATCGCTTTATTTTACGCTTGTATATAATTATTCGCAATCGCTCATTTCCATTATCGCGTCTTGATCCACATACCAAGTTTTCATTCAATAACGGCCTTATGGTAGGTAGTAGACACTTGTCTATTCTCTCGAGATTAATCAAGCTTTCTTGGTTAATCATAGCCCAAATATTCTCTCATTGTATATTCACCACTTTCATAATCAAAAGTTACAAACCTCAATTCAACGTCGAGTGCCTTTTCAAAAATTCTTTTTTCACAATAAACTTCAAGTATTTAAATCGTTGGTCGCTAGACCAATTGTTTAAAAACTTGTGCCAAATGAACTCTGAATCTTTAAATCGTTAGACGCTGGACCAATTGTTTCACATATGTGTGAATCTATTACTATCATTATATTGCATTTCATTATATATGTGACATCTCATCTCATAGATATCATTCTTGCACTCATGCTTTTAGTATTGCATCATCATGCATTCATTTTACCATCCAGGTACTTATTTCCCTATTTCCATTCATTCAGTTAACAAAGCAAGTTGGTTCCCCGACACCGCTACGAAACCATAACTGATGTCAAGTTGAGAATGGAGAATCTAGAACAACACAATGCTGAATTCAGGGTGAAGATTGGTGATTTGAAGTCTGGAATGACCAAGCTCACAGAAATGATGTAGGTTATTATGGCCAGAACTGATCCACCTCAAAAGACTTCCGTCTCTGAAGTCGATACTACTGTTGTGGAGCCACCACAAACTTAGAATGTTGCTACTACCTGGCCAAAATTTGGTCTGACACACAATTATTCTCCACAATATAAAATCAATCATGGAGTGGGTCAATCCTCTCAACAAACTGTTCAGATGCCAATGGTCACCGAACAATGACCAATCATCCACACCATACCTCAAGTTCCCTTTGGAAATCACTTCACATACCAGGCTGATGGCTCCTAAAATGGAGATCAAGTGCAGAATGATAAAGTAGAGGAAGTGAAAGAAAAGTACAATGCTATTGAGAAAAGGCTGAAGGTGGTGGAAGGAAATGACATCTTTGGTTTTGACACCTCAAATCTCTGTTTGGTTTCTGACTTGACTATTCCTGCAAATTTCAAAGTCCCTGAATTCGAGAAGTACAAGGGACTTACTTGTCCAAAAGATCATATGACCATGTACTTCCGCAAAATGGCTGCTCATGAAAAGAATGGATAAACTGCTTATTAATTTCTTCTAGGATAGTCTGACCGAAGCTTCTCTAAAGTGGTATATGAGCCTGAAGAGAGAGGACATCAACTCTATGATGGACTTGGTTGAAGCATTCCTGAAACAATACAAGTACAACATGGATATGGCCCCTGACCGTAGACAATTGCAAACTATGACCATGAAAGACAATGAAACATTCAAGGAGTACGCTCAACGTTGGAGAAAGCTACCATCTCAAGTCAACCCTCCTTTAGGAGAAATGGAACTCACAGGTGTGACACCCCAAATAATTCAATTATTAAATAATTATAATTTTAATTATTAATTTAATTAGAAGTTTAATTATTGGTATTTTTGAATTATTGGATTTAATTAATTAATTAAATAGAGTGGAGGTGTTGGGGTGTGAGGTTGAATTGGAGGATGTATGGAGTAAAACGCTCTAATTACTCTAATTATGTTATTTTTATTATTGGGAATAATAAAAGGAATAAATAAAGGAAAAAGGGAAAAAGTGAGAAGAATTAGAGTTTTCATTATACGTGCTTTTGAGAAGAGAATAAAAAGAAGAGAAAAGCCAAGGCGTCAGAAATTCGAAGAATCATCGCAAGGTAAGAGGTGATTTGGTTTGATTAATATGTATTATAGGTTTTGATAATCAATAGGATGAATTGATGCGTTAGGAATCTCAAATTAGAATTTCTAGGTTGTGCCCTAATGATATGATCCGACGTAAAAACCTCAATTGGAATTAATAAGAATGGTGAATATGTGTAGGTTGATTGTGGATTAATTAGGAAGTGTAATTTTGTTGTTAATTAGATGTGAAAACACATAACAATTATTGTTTCTGATGTACTATGGCTGTTGGTGATGAATGGGATAAATTGGAATTGTAAACAGTGAAAACTGTAATACGGTGAGAGAACTGACTTTGGAATTTGTTTTGCTTTTTATCGCAAATGTTGCGGATAGCAAGAGTCACCACCGACTTTTCTTTTATCCAATTAAGGGAAGGTGAAAAGAACGACGACCTTCGTTAGATTACGAGTAAGGGAGAAGGTTATGAAAAGGAAGGTATTAGCACCCTTTCCATCTGTAGTTATCTACGGCTCTTAGTTGCTTCTAGCTCATTTTAAAAATTGCTACATGTGTTTGACAAAAATGTTTTGAAAAGGCATTTCGCTTTGACTTTGTAATGATTCATGTAGGAATGTATACAAAGTGTTCGGAAATGTTTTGTTTTTGAAAAGTGTTGAACTTTGACAAAAGTGTGAGGTGTGAAAAGTATTTGATTGATCAAGCAACTAAAAGTCTTATTACCTACTCAGAATTGGTCGTTTTCGTGTTGTTTTATGTTCCCTTAGAATAATGTTATCCATACCATTAGTTGGTAGGTAACCCTATTCGTTGGATGTAGAAGGGACATTCGAAGGGGCATCGGATGGTCATAGAGGGCAACTTGTAGGAGTATCCTAGCACATTCGAAGGGACGATCATCACTTTTCGTAGGCAACAATCGAGAGACGAGATCATGTATTCATAGGCGACATCGTGGGTCTATGATCTTTGTATCGAAGAGACTATGATGATATGTTTGTAGGCAACGATGCTAGGATACCTCTACGTTCGAGGGACTTGACCATTTATTCGAAAGGCAACGAGAGAGAATTACCCTAAGGGGTGCATGTGTGAAAAGAGTGTGTTAAATTCAGATATATTATCTTGGAATTAGAAGTGATCTATGTTCATTTTTATCTTGCCATACACGCCTAATTACTAGCAGTTTATAGGGTGCAGAAAGTAAATTGCGGAAAGTAAAGTGCGGAAAAGTAAATGTCCTACGCTATTACATGGCTTTGGGGCAGTTACATAATAGGAGTGCGGAAAGTAGAACTCCAAATTAAACTATTACATCCCATGAGCAGTTAGATAATATTGGAAAAGAATGCGAGAAAATAAATCCTAACTATTACAACCTGTAAGCAGATACATAATAATCGGAAAATATAAGAAATTCGCATAAGAGAAAAATATGTTAGTAAAAGAAAATTTTGAATGAAGAAAAATGTTTTTGGGTTAGTAATGATAATTAGATGATAGAATAATTTTTTGGAAATTTTCTGGATCGTTTTTTATAAGGAAAAATAATTAAAAGTCAATTTAATGGTTAATTAACAATTAATTAAAATATACATGCAAAAATATTAATTTTAATGTCAAAAATTAAATAAGTATTTTTGTGATTAAAATGCAAAAGGAAAATATTTTTTGTGATTTTTAAATGTATGAGAAAATTATTTGAAGAGAAATTAAATTAAATAAGAAAATATGAAAAGAAAATAGAAAAAGAGTTAGTTGTGAAAAGTGATAAAAAAGAAAGTGACATTGCCAGGGATCGAACCCAGGACACATAGGTTATACGCGCGCAGCCTTTACCACTAGACCAACCTGCATATTGTGTTAGTGGAATGAAACAAAAACGTTTTAAACGAAATTGATTTCTGGAAACCCAAAACACGCGTGAAGATCTTCATCTTCTTCGTTTGAATTTTTGAACGGATAACGTCAACCTGGTTCGACGCTAAAGCCCCTGCAAAATACCAAAATCACACACAAGCAATATGAATTCGTTATGAGTACATGGTTCGATTGGAAACATCGTTCTAAACACGATGGTGGTCTTAGTTTTGTAGAATTTTGCCTAGAACGCAAAGCCCTAAAACGGAGCTACGAACCCTAACCATGGCATCTCGTGATTCCTGTACTCAAAACACAATTAAACGATGCAGATAGCTTCGAAATTCCATTCTAAACACAAACCAAACATCAAAACATGTTAAATATGCATGGAAATCAAAAATCAAAATTGAGTTAGAATGAACAAACCGAAATCTGGAATTCGTGATTCTGGATGTTTGGGTGGCTTGTGAGTATCTGGATCGATTCAGGGGACCTCCAGGAATGTATTGGAATGCTTAGAATCGATTGAAACCACCACCTGAAACTAGGGCTGCAAGTTACTTGAAATTTTTTTTTGAAGTTGGTAAGGGTTCTTAGACGCAGAATTTTTGTCTTTGTGTCATGTGAATGCATTGTGTATATATAGTGGATGGATTTAGGTCAAGAATCATAAAAAAATAATGTATCAATCAATGAGAAAATATTTGATTTGGTATAAAACCAAATATTGCCTTTTTGATCAAATTTCAATCAATTCTCTTGCCAATCAATGCCAATTTCGAATTTTCCAGCTTGTGTGGATTGCTTAGACCTCAAGAATGAGAGAAAAATCCAATTTGCATTTAATTTTGATTTTCTACCTTTTATTTTAATTTAATTGGCTTTTAAATGATTAAAATCCAAAATAAATAGAAAATAAAAGATAAAATTCATGGCCTTGGGCTTGGATGTTCCAAATTAGCTGAGGAACAAGTTTGAACCAAGAAAAGTTAGGCCCATTTGCAAAATTTTGGATTTTGACAAGTATTTCTCTTTGTGCACCTCTTCAAAAATGCTCAACTTGTGCAACGTGTATCTTGCTCAATTTTTAACATTTGTGGGTGTTCTTGGACTTTTTAGAAATCTCTAGATGTCCTCTAAACAACCTCTTTGGTTTCATCTCAATTGAAGTTTCCATGCTCAATAACACTTCTTTACAAAAACTTGACTTTTTGTTGACTTTGAAAAGGACCTGTAATGTTTTGATCCATATCTTCCAAATAAAGCATTTTCTGAACTAGCTTGTGAGACATGAAGTTGTAGATAATTGAATTCTCTTCAAAATGAGAGGTGGTGGAAAAATTTCTGACAAAGTATGAGAAATTTATGCCTGGTCAAAGTTTTGTTGACTTTTGTCTAAGAAAGCCCAATTTAGAAACTTTGACTTTTGATCAATTCTTGAGTTTTCTTGATGAATCATGATCAACCCTTGATCAAATGATGAATTTTACTTCAAAATATGGATGTTGACCAAAAATTATGAAGTTTGACTGTATGTTGACCACAGTTGACGTTTTGTCCAATACAACTGATTTTCAACCATCTGAGCAATTGTCTGAGGAAACTTGACTTGTGTAAGGCTTGAAACTTGACATAGAGATTCTTTGAAGCATATGATGAGGCATGATGACCATTGGAGATGTTGGAAACCACCTTGATCTGAGAGTAGCCAAACCCTAGTTTGGGTTGATTGCTTAGGAGAGGGTTTGTTTGGTCAACCCTTGTGAAATCCTTGAGCATGGATGTATGAAATGTCTTGAGAAGTAGAAGGGAAAATTTTGGGGTATGACAGCTGCCCCTGTTCAATCTTCTTGTAATGGAAGGGTTAGATTGGCATGCTTGCTTTTCGTGACCTAGAGGTAGAAGAGGATTGAACACACAAGTACACTTGAAAATTTGCACTCGCCGTTGATTGATGATGCGGGAATGGGCTTACAGATGCCATTTGGAGAAGCTGGAGACTTCACTGGGGAATGAGTCGTACGTTAGACTCAAGAATGTTGCCTGAATAAGAGAATCGGCGGAGATGGGCTTAAGATGCCATCTGGAGAGACTGATGCTGGGGGGACGAGCCGTACGCTAAGCTCTGTAGATATTCCTGAAGGTAGAAGGGAGCACGGAGATGGGCTTAAGATGCCATCCAGAGAGAGTCGTGCGCTAGACTTCGGCTCGTCTTTGAATGAAGTTATTGGTTTGTACTGGTTTTTAACCAAATATGCAGCATTCTGAAAGTGGAGAGAGGTCGACAAATAGTCGGAGATGGGCTAAAGATTCCATCCAGGGCAACTGAGTCGTACGCCAGACTCTGTAGTTGCTATTGATAATAAGAGAGGGTCAGAATAAATCTTCGTCTTGATTACTCTAGGGGGATAGTAGTTGGCAGAATGTGGATAACTTCCCTGTCGTGTTTCGGGTGTCGATTCAATGCCTGTTGTCGGAGGACAACTTGGGTGGTCGTTCGGATAGGGTTTCCCGTCTGGCTTCGGGTATTAATCTTAGACCTTTCGTTTAAAAGCGATTTTCACCTGTTGGGAAAAACAAAATAAATTTTGATAGGATATAGTTAGCTTCATGCAGATTATGATGTATGACAATTTGTATGAATGATATATGCACATGTTATGACTTTTATGAATAATGTATGAATGATAGATGTTGTGGTATTTCAAAACATATCCATCTTGAAGAAGATGTGAATGTCCTGCTGGAGATTTTGGACTTCTGCTTGGGGATGAAATTGATGAAAACCCTGCTTTGGAGGAGAAGGACAATGTCTTTGATTCCTCCGATGCACTATCTGACCAAGTTTCGAGCCTAGATATCAATGCTGCTGGGAATAGTAGAAACTGAGAGATACTCCACTGGGGATCTTGTACGTAGACCCCGTTGAGGATAGTAAAAACTGGGAGACACTCTGCTGGGGAACTCGTGCGTAGATCTTGTTGGGGAGTGTCTAATCGTTGTTGGGGGACGGAGCTTAAAGAATCTGGAGCTTGTCGAAGCCTCCGGCTGGGGAATAAGAGATGTAGGTTTCCTCCGATGCACTATCTGACCAAGTCTCAAGTCTGGATATTGCTGCTGTCGGGGGAATGATAATTGACAGATATTCTGCTGGGGATAAATATCTCTGCTAGAGATGAACCGTTACTGCTCGGAGACTGATGTAATCAGGTTAAACTGGTCGAGATTGCTGCTCAAGGACTAATGTGATGAATCTTGGAATGTCGGAACTAGTGGAAGGGAATTTGTATTCCGTTGGGGAAAGTTTGCAGTGAGATGACCTCTATGGAGATTGTACTCTGTAGGGGAACATTTTGGTGACTTTCGTCGTCATCTCAATTCCTAGAGCCTGTAATAATTATCCGTGTTCGTTCGCTTTTCGCATGTTTGTGAACAAATATTTATTGTCAAATGCATATAATCATTCAAAGCAATCGTTGGACTTTATGCACAAACAATAGCGAACATTGTAAAAAAAATAACTTGTATTAATTTGAAAGGTGGCGTATGGCCAAGCAGTTTGTATACAAGGAAAGTAAAAAGCTATGCGGAAACAATCTCGTTGAGTTTCAACTATGCTAGTACTCATATATTTCGACTATCTCATCTCCTTGTTGTCGGTAGAAAGTGAGTGGATTGATTTTCTCCATTTGAATCTTGAATGCTGCGAGTAGTAGTCTGTAGGTAGGTGATCTAGACGATACATAGTGTACGCTTGAATCCCTAACTTTTGCCTAGACCGCCTGTAATACGGTGAACTGACTTTGAGATTTTGTTTTGCTTTTTATCGCAAAATGTTGCGGATAGCAAGAGTCGCCACCGACTTTTCTTTTATCCAATTAAGAGAAGGTGAAAAGAACAGGAAAAGACCTTCGTTAGATTCTGAGTAAGGGAGAAAGGTTATGAAAAGGTAAGGTATTAGCACCCATTTTCATCCGTAGTTATCTACGGGCTCTTAGTTGCTTCTAGCTCATTTTAAAAATTGCTTTCTGTGTGTTTGACAAAAATGTTTGAAAAAATATTTCGCTTTGACTTTGTAATGATTCATGTAGGAATGTATACAAAGTGTTCGGAAATGTTTCATTTTTTGAAAAGAGTTTGAACTTTGACAAAAGTGTGTGGTGTGAAAAGTATTTTGTTTGAGCAAGCAACTGAAAGTCTTATTATCTACTAAGAATGGTCGTTTTCGTGTTGTTTTACTTTCCTTTAGAACAGTGTTATCCGTACCATTAGTTGGTAGGTAACCCTATTCGTTGGATGTAAAGGGACATTCGAAAGGACATCGGATGGTCATAGAAGGCAACTTGTAGGAAGTATCCTAGCACATTCGAAGGGACGATCATCATTTTTCATAGGCAACAATCGAGGGACGAGATCATGTATTCGGAGGCGACATCATGGGTCTATGATCTTTGTATCGAAGGGACTATGATGATATATTTGTAGGCAACGGTGCTAGGATACCTCTACGTTCGAGGGACTTGACCATTGATTCGAAAGGCAACGAGAGAGAATTACCCTAAGGGGTGCATGTGTGAAGAAAGTGTGTTGAATTCAGATATGTTATCTTGGAATTAGGGGTGATCTACGTTCGTTCTTATCTTGCCATACACGCCTAATTACTAGCAGTTTATAGGGTGCAGAAAGTAAATTGCGGAAATTAAAGTGCGGAAAAGTAAATCATACGCTATTACATGGCTTTGGAGCAGTTACATAATAGGAGTGTGGAAAGTAAAAGTCTTAATTAAACTATTACATCCCATGAGCAGTTACATAATATTGGAAAAGAATGCGAGAAAATAAATCTTAACTATTACAACCTGTAAGCAGATACATAATAATCGGAAAATATAAGAAATTCGCATAAGAGAAAAATATGTTAGTAAAAGAAAATTTTGAATGAAGAAAAATGTTTTTGGGTTAGTAATGATAATTAGATGATAGAATAATTTTTTGGAAATTTTCTGGATCGTTTTTTATAAGGAAAAATAATTAAAAGTCAATTTAATGGTTAATTAACAATTAATTAAAATATACATGCAAAAATATTAATTTTAATGTCAAAAATTAAATAAGTATTTTTGTGATTAAAATGCAAAAGGAAAATATTTTTTGTGATTTTTAAATGTATGAGAAAATTATTTGAAGAGAAATTAAATTAAATAAGAAAATATGAAAAGAAAATAGAAAAAGAGTTAGTTGTGAAAAGTGATAAAAAAGAAAGTGACATTGCCAGGGATCGAACCCAGGACACATAGGTTATACGCGCGCAGCCTTTACCACTAGACCAACCTGCATATTGTGTTAGTGGAATGAAACAAAAACGTTTTAAACGAAATTGATTTCTGGAAACCCAAAACACGCGTGAAGATCTTCATCTTCTTCGTTTGAATTTTTGAACGGATAACGTCAACCTGGTTCGACGCTAAAGCCCCTGCAAAATACCAAAATCACACACAAGCAATATGAATTCGTTATGAGTACATGGTTCGATTGGAAACATCGTTCTAAACACGATGGTGGTCTTAGTTTTGTAGAATTTTGCCTAGAACGCAAAGCCCTAAAACGGAGCTACGAACCCTAACCATGGCATCTCGTGATTCCTGTACTCAAAACACAATTAAACGATGCAGATAGCTTCGAAATTCCATTCTAAACACAAACCAAACATCAAAACATGTTAAATATGCATGGAAATCAAAAATCAAAATTGAGTTAGAATGAACAAACCGAAATCTGGAATTCGTGATTCTGGATGTTTGGGTGGCTTGTGAGTATCTGGATCGATTCAGGGGACCTCCAGGAATGTATTGGAATGCTTAGAATCGATTGAAACCACCACCTGAAACTAGGGCTGCAAGTTACTTGAAATTTTTTTTTGAAGTTGGTAAGGGTTCTTAGACGCAGAATTTTTGTCTTTGTGTCATGTGAATGCATTGTGTATATATAGTGGATGGATTTAGGTCAAGAATCATAAAAAAATAATGTATCAATCAATGAGAAAATATTTGATTTGGTATAAAACCAAATATTGCCTTTTTGATCAAATTTCAATCAATTCTCTTGCCAATCAATGCCAATTTCGAATTTTCCAGCTTGTGTGGATTGCTTAGACCTCAAGAATGAGAGAAAAATCCAATTTGCATTTAATTTTGATTTTCTACCTTTTATTTTAATTTAATTGGCTTTTAAATGATTAAAATCCAAATTAAATAGAAAAATAAAGATAAAATTCGTGACCTTGGGCTTGGAGGTTCCAAATTAGCTGAGGAACAAGTTTGAACCAAGAAAAGTTAGGCTCATTTGTATAATTTTGGCTTTTGACAAGTATTTCTCTTTGTGCACCTCTTCAAAAATGTCCAACTTGTGCAAGGTGTATCTTGCTCAATTTTTAACATTTTTGGGTGTTCTTGGACTTTTTAGAAAGCTCTAGATGTCCTCTAAACAACCTCTTTGGTTTCATCTCAATTGGAGCTTCCATGCTCAATACAAATTCTTTACAAAAAGTTGACTTTTTATTGACTTTGAAAAGGACCTGTAATGTTTTGATCAATATCTTTCAAATGAAACATTTTCTGACCAAGCTTGTGAGACATGAAGTTGTAGAGAATTGAATTTCCTTCAAAATGAGAGGTGGTGGAAAAATTTCTGATAAAGAATGAGAAAGTTATGCTCAGTCAAAGT
Organism: Vicia sativa; assembly: GCA_021764765.1. Lineage (NCBI taxonomy): Eukaryota > Viridiplantae > Streptophyta > Magnoliopsida > Fabales > Fabaceae > Vicia > Vicia sativa. The sequence continues at coordinate 208,537,864 of CM038795.1, read as the reverse complement.
TCTGTTGACTTTTCCTTGGAAAACCCTAATTTGGAAAGTTTGACTTTTTTATCAAATGTTGAGTTTTCTTGATGAATCATGATCATCCCTTGATCAAATGATGAATGTTACTTCAAAATATGGATGTTGACCAAAAATTATGAAGTTTGACTGTATGTTGACCACAGTTAACTTTTTGTCTAATACAATTGATTTTCAACTATTTGAGCAATTGTCTGAGGAAACCTGACTTGTAAGGCTTGAAACTTGACATGGAGATTGTTTGAAGCATATGATGAGGCATGATGTGACCATTAGGGATGTTAGGAACCACCTTGATCTGAGAATTGCCAAACCCTAATTTGGGTTGATTGCTTAGGCGAGGGTTTGTCTGGTCGACCCTTGTGAAATCCTTGATTATGGATATGTGATATGTCTTGAGAAGTAGGAGGGGAAATTTTGGGGTATGACAGCTGGCCCTGTTCAATCTTCTTGTACTGGAAGGGTTAGATTGGCATGCTTTGCCTTTCGTGACCTGAAGGTAGAAGATGATTGAACACTCGAGTACACCTGAAAATTTGCACTCGCTGTTGATTGATGATGCACGAGAATGGGCTTACAGATGCCATTTGGAGAAGCTGAAGACTTCACTGGGGAATGAGCCGTACGTTAGACTCAAGAACGTCGCCTGAATAGGAGAATCATCGGAGGCAGGCTTAAGATGCCATCCGGAGAGACCGATGTTGGGGAATGAACCGTATGCTAGGCTATGCAGATATTCCTGAAGGTAGAAGGGAGCACGGAGATGGGCTTAAGATGCCATCCAGAGAGAGTCGTGCGCTAGACTTCGGCTCGTCTTTGAATGAAGTTATTGGTTTGTACTGGTTTTTAACCAAATATGCAGCATTCTGAAAGTGGAGAGAGGTCGACAAATAGTCGGAGATGGGCTAAAGATTCCATCCAGGGCAACTGAGTCGTACGCCAGACTCTGTAGTTGCTATTGATAATAAGAGAGGGTCAGAATAAATCTTCGTCTTGATTACTCTAGGGGGATAGTAGTTGGCAGAATGTGGATAACTTCCCTGTCGTGTTTCGGGTGTCGATTCAATGCCTGTTGTCGGAGGACAACTTGGGTGGTCGTTCGGATAGGGTTTCCCGTCTGGCTTCGGGTATTAATCTTAGACCTTTCGTTTAAAAGCGATTTTCACCTGTTGGGAAAAACAAAATAAATTTTGATAGGATATAGTTAGCTTCATGCAGATTATGATGTATGACAATTTGTATGAATGATATATGCACATGTTATGACTTTTATGAATAATGTATGAATGATAGATGTTGTGGTATTTCAAAACATATCCATCTTGAAGAAGATGTGAATGTCCTGCTGGAGATTTTGGACTTCTGCTTGGGGATGAAATTGATGAAAACCCTGCTTTGGAGGAGAAGGACAATGTCTTTGATTCCTCCGATGCACTATCTGACCAAGTTTCGAGCCTAGATATCAATGCTGCTGGGAATAGTAGAAACTGAGAGATACTCCACTGGGGATCTTGTACGTAGACCCCGTTGAGGATAGTAAAAACTGGGAGACACTCTGCTGGGGAACTCGTGCGTAGATCTTGTTGGGGAGTGTCTAATCGTTGTTGGGGGACGGAGCTTAAAGAATCTGGAGCTTGTCGAAGCCTCCGGCTGGGGAATAAGAGATGTAGGTTTCCTCCGATGCACTATCTGACCAAGTCTCAAGTCTGGATATTGCTGCTGTCGGGGGAATGATAATTGACAGATATTCTGCTGGGGATAAATATCTCTGCTAGAGATGAACCGTTACTGCTCGGAGACTGATGTAATCAGGTTAAACTGGTCGAGATTGCTGCTCAAGGACTAATGTGATGAATCTTGGAATGTCGGAACTAGTGGAAGGGAATTTGTATTCCGTTGGGGAAAGTTTGCAGTGAGATGACCTCTATGGAGATTGTACTCTGTAGGGGAACATTTTGGTGACTTTCGTCGTCATCTCAATTCCTAGAGCCTGTAATAATTATCCGTGTTCGTTCGCTTTTCTCGCATGTTTGTGAACAAATATTTATTGTCAAATGCATATAATCATTCAAAGCAATCGTTGGACTTTATGCACAAACAATAGCGAACATTGTAAAAAAAAATAACTTGTATTAATTTGAAAGGTGGCGTATGGCCAAGCAGTTTGTATACAAGGAAAGTAAAAAGCTATGCGGAAACAATCTCGTTGAGTTTCAACTATGCTAGTACTCATATATTTCGACTATCTCATCTCCTTGTTGTCGGTAGAAAGTGAGTGGATTGATTTTCTCCATTTGAATCTTGAATGCTGCGAGTAGTAGTCTGTAGGTAGGTGATCTAGACGATACATAGTGTACGCTTGAATCCCTAACTTTTGCCTAGACCGCCTGTAATACGGTGAACTGACTTTGAGATTTTGTTTTGCTTTTTATCGCAAAATGTTGCGGATAGCAAGAGTCGCCACCGACTTTTCTTTTATCCAATTAAGAGAAGGTGAAAAGAACAGGAAAAGACCTTCGTTAGATTCTGAGTAAGGGAGAAAGGTTATGAAAAGGTAAGGTATTAGCACCCATTTTCATCCGTAGTTATCTACGGGCTCTTAGTTGCTTCTAGCTCATTTTAAAAATTGCTTTCTGTGTGTTTGACAAAAATGTTTGAAAAAATATTTCGCTTTGACTTTGTAATGATTCATGTAGGAATGTATACAAAGTGTTCGGAAATGTTTCATTTTTTGAAAAGAGTTTGAACTTTGACAAAAGTGTGTGGTGTGAAAAGTATTTTGTTTGAGCAAGCAACTGAAAGTCTTATTATCTACTAAGAATGGTCGTTTTCGTGTTGTTTTACTTTCCTTTAGAACAGTGTTATCCGTACCATTAGTTGGTAGGTAACCCTATTCGTTGGATGTAAAGGGACATTCGAAAGGACATCGGATGGTCATAGAAGGCAACTTGTAGGAAGTATCCTAGCACATTCGAAGGGACGATCATCATTTTTCATAGGCAACAATCGAGGGACGAGATCATGTATTCGGAGGCGACATCATGGGTCTATGATCTTTGTATCGAAGGGACTATGATGATATATTTGTAGGCAACGGTGCTAGGATACCTCTACGTTCGAGGGACTTGACCATTGATTCGAAAGGCAACGAGAGAGAATTACCCTAAGGGGTGCATGTGTGAAGAAAGTGTGTTGAATTCAGATATGTTATCTTGGAATTAGGGGTGATCTACGTTCGTTCTTATCTTGCCATACACGCCTAATTACTAGCAGTTTATAGGGTGCAGAAAGTAAATTGCGGAAATTAAAGTGCGGAAAAGTAAATCATACGCTATTACATGGCTTTGGAGCAGTTACATAATAGGAGTGTGGAAAGTAAAAGTCTTAATTAAACTATTACATCCCATGAGCAGTTACATAATATTGGAAAAGAATGCGAGAAAATAAATCTTAACTATTACAACCTGTAAGCAGATACATAATAATCGGAAAATATAAGAAATTCGCATAAGAGAAAAATATGTTAGTAAAAGAAAATTTTGAATGAAGAAAAATGTTTTTGGGTTAGTAATGATAATTAGATGATAGAATAATTTTTTGGAAATTTTCTGGATCGTTTTTTATAAGGAAAAATAATTAAAAGTCAATTTAATGGTTAATTAACAATTAATTAAAATATACATGCAAAAATATTAATTTTAATGTCAAAAATTAAATAAGTATTTTTGTGATTAAAATGCAAAAGGAAAATATTTTTTGTGATTTTTAAATGTATGAGAAAATTATTTGAAGAGAAATTAAATTAAATAAGAAAATATGAAAAGAAAATAGAAAAAGAGTTAGTTGTGAAAAGTGATAAAAAAGAAAGTGACATTGCCAGGGATCGAACCCAGGACACATAGGTTATACGCGCGCAGCCTTTACCACTAGACCAACCTGCATATTGTGTTAGTGGAATGAAACAAAAACGTTTTAAACGAAATTGATTTCTGGAAACCCAAAACACGCGTGAAGATCTTCATCTTCTTCGTTTGAATTTTTGAACGGATAACGTCAACCTGGTTCGACGCTAAAGCCCCTGCAAAATACCAAAATCACACACAAGCAATATGAATTCGTTATGAGTACATGGTTCGATTGGAAACATCGTTCTAAACACGATGGTGGTCTTAGTTTTGTAGAATTTTGCCTAGAACGCAAAGCCCTAAAACGGAGCTACGAACCCTAACCATGGCATCTCGTGATTCCTGTACTCAAAACACAATTAAACGATGCAGATAGCTTCGAAATTCCATTCTAAACACAAACCAAACATCAAAACATGTTAAATATGCATGGAAATCAAAAATCAAAATTGAGTTAGAATGAACAAACCGAAATCTGGAATTCGTGATTCTGGATGTTTGGGTGGCTTGTGAGTATCTGGATCGATTCAGGGGACCTCCAGGAATGTATTGGAATGCTTAGAATCGATTGAAACCACCACCTGAAACTAGGGCTGCAAGTTACTTGAAATTTTTTTTTGAAGTTGGTAAGGGTTCTTAGACGCAGAATTTTTGTCTTTGTGTCATGTGAATGCATTGTGTATATATAGTGGATGGATTTAGGTCAAGAATCATAAAAAAATAATGTATCAATCAATGAGAAAATATTTGATTTGGTATAAAACCAAATATTGCCTTTTTGATCAAATTTCAATCAATTCTCTTGCCAATCAATGCCAATTTCGAATTTTCCAGCTTGTGTGGATTGCTTAGACCTCAAGAATGAGAGAAAAATCCAATTTGCATTTAATTTTGATTTTCTACCTTTTATTTTAATTTAATTGGCTTTTAAATGATTAAAATCCAAATTAAATAGAAAAATAAAGATAAAATTCGTGACCTTGGGCTTGGAGGTTCCAAATTAGCTGAGGAACAAGTTTGAACCAAGAAAAGTTAGGCTCATTTGTATAATTTTGGCTTTTGACAAGTATTTCTCTTTGTGCACCTCTTCAAAAATGTCCAACTTGTGCAAGGTGTATCTTGCTCAATTTTTAACATTTTTGGGTGTTCTTGGACTTTTTAGAAAGCTCTAGATGTCCTCTAAACAACCTCTTTGGTTTCATCTCAATTGGAGCTTCCATGCTCAATACAAATTCTTTACAAAAAGTTGACTTTTTATTGACTTTGAAAAGGACCTGTAATGTTTTGATCAATATCTTTCAAATGAAACATTTTCTGACCAAGCTTGTGAGACATGAAGTTGTAGAGAATTGAATTTCCTTCAAAATGAGAGGTGGTGGAAAAATTTCTGATAAAGAATGAGAAAGTTATGCTCAGTCAAAGTTCTGTTGACTTTTCCTTGGAAAACCCTAATTTGGAAAGTTTGACTTTTTTATCAAATGTTGAGTTTTCTTGATGAATCATGATCATCCCTTGATCAAATGATGAATGTTACTTCAAAATATGGATGTTGACCAAAAATTATGAAGTTTGACTGTATGTTGACCACAGTTAACTTTTTGTCTAATACAATTGATTTTCAACTATTTGAGCAATTGTCTGAGGAAACCTGACTTGTAAGGCTTGAAACTTGACATGGAGATTGTTTGAAGCATATGATGAGGCATGATGTGACCATTAGGGATGTTAGGAACCACCTTGATCTGAGAATTGCCAAACCCTAATTTGGGTTGATTGCTTAGGCGAGGGTTTGTCTGGTCGACCCTTGTGAAATCCTTGATTATGGATATGTGATATGTCTTGAGAAGTAGGAGGGGAAATTTTGGGGTATGACAGCTGGCCCTGTTCAATCTTCTTGTACTGGAAGGGTTAGATTGGCATGCTTTGCCTTTCGTGACCTGAAGGTAGAAGATGATTGAACACTCGAGTACACCTGAAAATTTGCACTCGCTGTTGATTGATGATGCACGAGAATGGGCTTACAGATGCCATTTGGAGAAGCTGAAGACTTCACTGGGGAATGAGCCGTACGTTAGACTCAAGAACGTCGCCTGAATAGGAGAATCATCGGAGGCAGGCTTAAGATGCCATCCGGAGAGACCGATGTTGGGGAATGAACCGTATGCTAGGCTATGCAGATATTCCTGAAGGTAGAAGGGAGCACGGAGATGGGCTTAAGATGCCATCCAGAGAGAGTCGTGCGCTAGACTTCGGCTCGTCTTTGAATGAAGTTATTGGTTTGTACTGGTTTTTAACCAAATATGCAGCATTCTGAAAGTGGAGAGAGGTCGACAAATAGTCGGAGATGGGCTAAAGATTCCATCCAGGGCAACTGAGTCGTACGCCAGACTCTGTAGTTGCTATTGATAATAAGAGAGGGTCAGAATAAATCTTCGTCTTGATTACTCTAGGGGGATAGTAGTTGGCAGAATGTGGATAACTTCCCTGTCGTGTTTCGGGTGTCGATTCAATGCCTGTTGTCGGAGGACAACTTGGGTGGTCGTTCGGATAGGGTTTCCCGTCTGGCTTCGGGTATTAATCTTAGACCTTTCGTTTAAAAGCGATTTTCACCTGTTGGGAAAAACAAAATAAATTTTGATAGGATATAGTTAGCTTCATGCAGATTATGATGTATGACAATTTGTATGAATGATATATGCACATGTTATGACTTTTATGAATAATGTATGAATGATAGATGTTGTGGTATTTCAAAACATATCCATCTTGAAGAAGATGTGAATGTCCTGCTGGAGATTTTGGACTTCTGCTTGGGGATGAAATTGATGAAAACCCTGCTTTGGAGGAGAAGGACAATGTCTTTGATTCCTCCGATGCACTATCTGACCAAGTTTCGAGCCTAGATATCAATGCTGCTGGGAATAGTAGAAACTGAGAGATACTCCACTGGGGATCTTGTACGTAGACCCCGTTGAGGATAGTAAAAACTGGGAGACACTCTGCTGGGGAACTCGTGCGTAGATCTTGTTGGGGAGTGTCTAATCGTTGTTGGGGGACGGAGCTTAAAGAATCTGGAGCTTGTCGAAGCCTCCGGCTGGGGAATAAGAGATGTAGGTTTCCTCCGATGCACTATCTGACCAAGTCTCAAGTCTGGATATTGCTGCTGTCGGGGGAATGATAATTGACAGATATTCTGCTGGGGATAAATATCTCTGCTAGAGATGAACCGTTACTGCTCGGAGACTGATGTAATCAGGTTAAACTGGTCGAGATTGCTGCTCAAGGACTAATGTGATGAATCTTGGAATGTCGGAACTAGTGGAAGGGAATTTGTATTCCGTTGGGGAAAGTTTGCAGTGAGATGACCTCTATGGAGATTGTACTCTGTAGGGGAACATTTTGGTGACTTTCGTCGTCATCTCAATTCCTAGAGCCTGTAATAATTATCCGTGTTCGTTCGCTTTTCGCATGTTTGTGAACAAATATTTATTGTCAAATGCATATAATCATTCAAAGCAATCGTTGGACTTTATGCACAAACAATAGCGAACATTGTAAAAAAAATAACTTGTATTAATTTGAAAGGTGGCGTATGGCCAAGCAGTTTGTATACAAGGAAAGTAAAAAGCTATGCGGAAACAATCTCGTTGAGTTTCAACTATGCTAGTACTCATATATTTCGACTATCTCATCTCCTTGTTGTCGGTAGAAAGTGAGTGGATTGATTTTCTCCATTTGAATCTTGAATGCTGCGAGTAGTAGTCTGTAGGTAGGTGATCTAGACGATACATAGTGTACGCTTGAATCCCTAACTTTTGCCTAGACCGCCTGTAATACGGTGAACTGACTTTGAGATTTTGTTTTGCTTTTTTATCGCAAAATGTTGCGGATAGCAAGAGTCGCCACCGACTTTTCTTTTATCCAATTAAGAGAAGGTGAAAAGAACAGGAAAAGACCTTCGTTAGATTCTGAGTAAGGGAGAAAGGTTATGAAAAGGTAAGGTATTAGCACCCATTTTCATCCGTAGTTATCTACGGGCTCTTAGTTGCTTCTAGCTCATTTTAAAAATTGCTTTCTGTGTGTTTGACAAAAATGTTTGAAAAAATATTTCGCTTTGACTTTGTAATGATTCATGTAGGAATGTATACAAAGTGTTCGGAAATGTTTTGTTTTTGAAAAGTGTTGAACTTTGACAAAAGTGTGAGGTGTGAAAAGTATTTGATTGAGCAAGCAACTAAAAGTCTTATTACCTACTCAGAATTGGTCGTTTTCGTGTTGTTTTATGTTCCCTTAGAATAATGTTATCCATACCATTAGTTGGTAGGTAACCCTATTCGTTGGATGTAGAAGGGACATTCGAAGGGGCATCGGATGGTCATAAAAGACAACTTGTTGGAGTATCCTAACACATTCGAAGGGACGATCAACACTTTTCGTAGGCAACAATCGAGAGACGAGATCATGTATTCGTAGGCGACATCATGGGTCTATGATCTTTGTATCGAAGGGACTATAATGATATGTTTGTAGGCAACGGTGCTAGGATACCTCTACGTTCGAGGGACTTGACCATTGATTCGAAAGGCAACGAGAGAGAATTACCCTAAGGGGTGCATGTGTGAAGAAAGTGTGTTGAATTCAGATATGTTATCTTGGAATTAGGGGTGATCTACGTTCGTTCTTATCTTGCCATACACGCCTAATTACTAGCAGTTTATAGGGTGCAGAAAGTAAATTGCGGAAATTAAAGTGCGGAAAAGTAAATCATACGCTATTACATGGCTTTGGAGCAGTTACATAATAGGAGTGTGGAAAGTAAAAGTCTTAATTAAACTATTACATCCCATGAGCAGTTACATAATATTGGAAAAGAATGCGAGAAAATAAATCTTAACTATTACAACCTGTAAGCAGATACATAATAATCGGAAAATATAAGAAACTCACATAATAGAAAAATAGGTTAGTAAAAAAGAATTTTGAATGAAGAAAAAGATTTTAAGTTAGTCATGATAATTAGATGATAGAATAATTTGTTGGGAATTTTCTGGATTGGTTTTGATAATTAAAAGCAACTAAAAGTCAATTTAATGGTTAATTAACAATTAATTAAAATATGCATGCAAAAATATTAATTTTTATGTCAAAAGTCAAATAAGTATTTTTCTGATTAAAATGCAAAAGGAAAATATTTTTGGTGATTTTTAAATGCATGAGAAAAATATTTAAAGATAAATTAAATTAACAGGAAAATAATAAAAAGATAATAGAAAAACATGTTAGTTTTGAGAAGTTGTAAAAAATAGGTGTGGCAGCCCAGGTTCGAACTCAGGTCTCCCAGGATACACGCGCGCATTGCTTGCCACTGAGCCATGCTGTATATGGTGTTAGCATAATGAAACAAAAACGTTTTAAACGAATTTGAATTCTGAGATGCAGAAAACCGCGCGAAGAACTTCGTCTTCTTCGTTTGAATTTTCAAACAGGTAGCGTCGGTCTGGTTCGACGCTACAGCCCCTGCAAATTTCCAAAATCTCATACAAGCAATATAAATTCATTATGAATACATGAATCGATTGGAAACATGATTCTAAACACGACGGTAGTCCTGGTTTTGTCCAATTTTGCTTATTTTAGAAAGCCCTAAAATGAGATCAAGAACCCTAGCCATGGCATCTTGTGATTCTTGCACTGAAACTTAAATCAAACTATGCATAAAGCTTAGTAACATCATTAGAAACATAAATATGCAATCAAAACACGTTAAACAATAGTGTATATATGAATTCGGTTTCAAGTTATGTTGGCACAAACCGTGACTTGGTTGGACCGATTCTGGGTGTTTCAACGCGTGGGGATGATTGGAATAGCTTCCTGGGACCTTGAGGATGCTTGTCCAATCCTCAAAACTCCTTGAATTGGCCTGCAAAACAGAAATCAAAATTTATTTTTTCACAAGTTTTCTTGAAACAAATTTAGGGTTCTTGAGGCAATTTTTCGTCCTTTGTTCATGTGAATGCTTCATGTATATATAGTGGATGGATTTAGGTCAAGAATCAAGAGAAAATAATGTGCCAATCAATGAAAAAATATTTGATTTGGTATAAAACCAAATATTGCCTTTTTTGATCAAATTTCAATCAATTCTCTTGCCAATCAATGCCAATTTCGAATTTGCCAGCTTTTGTGGTTTGCTTGGACCTCACGAATGAGAGAAAAATCCAATTTGCATTTAATTTTGATTTTCTACCTTTTATTTTAATTTAATTGGCTTTTAAATGATTAAAATCCAAATTAAATAGAAAAATAAAGATAAAATTCGTGACCTTGGGCTTGGAGGTTCCAAATTAGCTGAGGAACAAGTTTGAACCAAGAAAAGTTAGGCTCATTTGTATAATTTTGGCTTTTGACAAGTATTTCTCTTTGTGCACCTCTTCAAAAATGTCCAACTTGTGCAAGGTGTATCTTGCTCAATTTTTAACATTTTTTGGGTGTTCTTGGACTTTTTAGAAAGCTCTAGATGTCCTCTAAACAACCTCTTTGGTTTCATCTCAATTGGAGCTTCCATGCTCAATACAAATTCTTTACAAAAAGTTGACTTTTTATTGACTTTGAAAAGGACCTGTAATGTTTTGATCAATATCTTTCAAATGAAACATTTTCTGACCAAGCTTGTGAGACATGAAGTTGTAGAGAATTGAATTTCCTTCAAAATGAGAGGTGGTGGAAAAATTTCTGATAAAGAATGAGAAAGTTATGCTCAGTCAAAGTTCTGTTGACTTTTCCTTGGAAAACCCTAATTTGGAAAGTTTGACTTTTTTATCAAATGTTGAGTTTTCTTGATGAATCATGATCATCCCTTGATCAAATGATGAATGTTACTTCAAAATATGGATGTTGACCAAAAATTATGAAGTTTGACTGTATGTTGACCACAGTTAACTTTTTGTCTAATACAATTGATTTTCAACTATTTGAGCAATTGTCTGAGGAAACCTGACTTGTAAGGCTTGAAACTTGACATGGAGATTGTTTGAAGCATATGATGAGGCATGATGTGACCATTAGGGATGTTAGGAACCACCTTGATCTGAGAATTGCCAAACCCTAATTTGGGTTGATTGCTTAGGCGAGGGTTTGTCTGGTCGACCCTTGTGAAATCCTTGATTATGGATATGTGATATGTCTTGAGAAGTAGGAGGGGAAATTTTGGGGTATGACAGCTGGCCCTGTTCAATCTTCTTGTACTGGAAGGGTTAGATTGGCATGCTTTGCCTTTCGTGACCTGAAGGTAGAAGATGATTGAACACTCGAGTACACCTGAAAATTTGCACTCGCTGTTGATTGATGATGCACGAGAATGGGCTTACAGATGCCATTTGGAGAAGCTGAAGACTTCACTGGGGAATGAGCCGTACGTTAGACTCAAGAACGTCGCCTGAATAGGAGAATCATCGGAGGCAGGCTTAAGATGCCATCCGGAGAGACCGATGTTGGGGAATGAACCGTATGCTAGGCTATGCAGATATTCCTGAAGGTAGAAGGGAGCACGGAGATGGGCTTAAGATGCCATCCAGAGAGAGTCGTGCGCTAGACTTCGGCTCGTCTTTGAATGAAGTTATTGGTTTGTACTGGTTTTTAACCAAATATGCAGCATTCTGAAAGTGGAGAGAGGTCGACAAATAGTCGGAGATGGGCTAAAGATTCCATCCAGGGCAACTGAGTCGTACGCCAGACTCTGTAGTTGCTATTGATAATAAGAGAGGGTCAGAATAAATCTTCGTCTTGATTACTCTAGGGGGATAGTAGTTGGCAGAATGTGGATAACTTCCCTGTCGTGTTTCGGGTGTCGATTCAATGCCTGTTGTCGGAGGACAACTTGGGTGGTCGTTCGGATAGGGTTTCCCGTCTGGCTTCGGGTATTAATCTTAGACCTTTCGTTTAAAAGCGATTTTCACCTGTTGGGAAAAACAAAATAAATTTTGATAGGATATAGTTAGCTTCATGCAGATTATGATGTATGACAATTTGTATGAATGATATATGCACATGTTATGACTTTTATGAATAATGTATGAATGATAGATGTTGTGGTATTTCAAAACATATCCATCTTGAAGAAGATGTGAATGTCCTGCTGGAGATTTTGGACTTCTGCTTGGGGATGAAATTGATGAAAACCCTGCTTTGGAGGAGAAGGACAATGTCTTTGATTCCTCCGATGCACTATCTGACCAAGTTTCGAGCCTAGATATCAATGCTGCTGGGAATAGTAGAAACTGAGAGATACTCCACTGGGGATCTTGTACGTAGACCCCGTTGAGGATAGTAAAAACTGGGAGACACTCTGCTGGGGAACTCGTGCGTAGATCTTGTTGGGGAGTGTCTAATCGTTGTTGGGGGACGGAGCTTAAAGAATCTGGAGCTTGTCGAAGCCTCCGGCTGGGGAATAAGAGATGTAGGTTTCCTCCGATGCACTATCTGACCAAGTCTCAAGTCTGGATATTGCTGCTGTCGGGGGAATGATAATTGACAGATATTCTGCTGGGGATAAATATCTCTGCTAGAGATGAACCGTTACTGCTCGGAGACTGATGTAATCAGGTTAAACTGGTCGAGATTGCTGCTCAAGGACTAATGTGATGAATCTTGGAATGTCGGAACTAGTGGAAGGGAATTTGTATTCCGTTGGGGAAAGTTTGCAGTGAGATGACCTCTATGGAGATTGTACTCTGTAGGGGAACATTTTGGTGACTTTCGTCGTCATCTCAATTCCTAGAGCCTGTAATAATTATCCGTGTTCGTTCGCTTTTCGCATGTTTGTGAACAAATATTTATTGTCAAATGCATATAATCATTCAAAGCAATCGTTGGACTTTATGCACAAACAATAGCGAACATTGTAAAAAAAATAACTTGTATTAATTTGAAAGGTGGCGTATGGCCAAGCAGTTTGTATACAAGGAAAGTAAAAAGCTATGCGGAAACAATCTCGTTGAGTTTCAACTATGCTAGTACTCATATATTTCGACTATCTCATCTCCTTGTTGTCGGTAGAAAGTGAGTGGATTGATTTTCTCCATTTGAATCTTGAATGCTGCGAGTAGTAGTCTGTAGGTAGGTGATCTAGACGATACATAGTGTACGCTTGAATCCCTAACTTTTGCCTAGACCGCCTGTAATACGGTGAACTGACTTTGAGATTTTGTTTTGCTTTTTATCGCAAAATGTTGCGGATAGCAAGAGTCGCCACCGACTTTTCTTTTATCCAATTAAGAGAAGGTGAAAAGAACAGGAAAAGACCTTCGTTAGATTCTGAGTAAGGGAGAAAGGTTATGAAAAGGTAAGGTATTAGCACCCATTTTCATCCGTAGTTATCTACGGGCTCTTAGTTGCTTCTAGCTCATTTTAAAAATTGCTTTCTGTGTGTTTGACAAAAATGTTTGAAAAAATATTTCGCTTTGACTTTGTAATGATTCATGTAGGAATGTATACAAAGTGTTCGGAAATGTTTCATTTTTTGAAAAGAGTTTGAACTTTGACAAAAGTGTGTGGTGTGAAAAGTATTTTGTTTGAGCAAGCAACTGAAAGTCTTATTATCTACTAAGAATGGTCGTTTTCGTGTTGTTTTACTTTCCTTTAGAACAGTGTTATCCGTACCATTAGTTGGTAGGTAACCCTATTCGTTGGATGTAAAGGGACATTCGAAAGGACATCGGATGGTCATAGAAGGCAACTTGTAGGAAGTATCCTAGCACATTCGAAGGGACGATCATCATTTTTCATAGGCAACAATCGAGGGACGAGATCATGTATTCGGAGGCGACATCATGGGTCTATGATCTTTGTATCGAAGGGACTATGATGATATATTTGTAGGCAACGGTGCTAGGATACCTCTACGTTCGAGGGACTTGACCATTGATTCGAAAGGCAACGAGAGAGAATTACCCTAAGGGGTGCATGTGTGAAGAAAGTGTGTTGAATTCAGATATGTTATCTTGGAATTAGGGGTGATCTACGTTCGTTCTTATCTTGCCATACACGCCTAATTACTAGCAGTTTATAGGGTGCAGAAAGTAAATTGCGGAAATTAAAGTGCGGAAAAGTAAATCATACGCTATTACATGGCTTTGGAGCAGTTACATAATAGGAGTGTGGAAAGTAAAAGTCTTAATTAAACTATTACATCCCATGAGCAGTTACATAATATTGGAAAAGAATGCGAGAAAATAAATCTTAACTATTACAACCTGTAAGCAGATACATAATAATCGGAAAATATAAGAAATTCGCATAAGAGAAAAATATGTTAGTAAAAGAAAATTTTGAATGAAGAAAAATGTTTTTGGGTTAGTAATGATAATTAGATGATAGAATAATTTTTTGGAAATTTTCTGGATCGTTTTTTATAAGGAAAAATAATTAAAAGTCAATTTAATGGTTAATTAACAATTAATTAAAATATACATGCAAAAATATTAATTTTAATGTCAAAAATTAAATAAGTATTTTTGTGATTAAAATGCAAAAGGAAAATATTTTTTGTGATTTTTAAATGTATGAGAAAATTATTTGAAGAGAAATTAAATTAAATAAGAAAATATGAAAAGAAAATAGAAAAAGAGTTAGTTGTGAAAAGTGATAAAAAAGAAAGTGACATTGCCAGGGATCGAACCCAGGACACATAGGTTATACGCGCGCAGCCTTTACCACTAGACCAACCTGCATATTGTGTTAGTGGAATGAAACAAAAACGTTTTAAACGAAATTGATTTCTGGAAACCCAAAACACGCGTGAAGATCTTCATCTTCTTCGTTTGAATTTTTGAACGGATAACGTCAACCTGGTTCGACGCTAAAGCCCCTGCAAAATACCAAAATCACACACAAGCAATATGAATTCGTTATGAGTACATGGTTCGATTGGAAACATCGTTCTAAACACGATGGTGGTCTTAGTTTTGTCCAATTTTGCCTAGAACGCAAAGCCCTAAAACGGAGCTACGAACCCTAACCATGGCATCTCGTGATTCCTGTACTCAAAACACAATTAAATGATGCAGATAGCTTCGAAACTCCATTCTAAACACAAACCAAACATCAAAACATGTTAAATATGCATGGAAATCAAAAATCGAAATTGAGTTAGAATGAACAAACCGAAATCTGGAATTCGTGATTTTGGATGTTTCGGTGGCTTGTGAGTATCTGGATCGATTCAGGGGACCTCCAGGAATGTATTGGAATGCTTAGAATCGATTGAAACCACCTGAAACTAGGGCTGCAAGTTACTTGAAATACAAGTTTTTTTTTGAAGTTGGTAAGGGTTCTTAGAGGCAGAATTTTCGTCCTTGTGTCATGTGAATGCATTGTGTATATATAGTGGATGGATTTAGGTCAAGAATCATGAAAAAATAATGTATCAATCAATGAGAAAATATTTGATTTGGTACAAAACCAAATATTGCCTTTTTGATCAAATTTCAATCAATTCTCTTGCCAATCAATGCCAATTTCGAATTTTCCAGCTTGTGTGGATTGCTTAGACCTCAAGAATGAGAGAAAAATCCAATTTGCATTTAATTTTGATTTTCTACCTTTTATTTTAATTTAATTGGCTTTTAAATGATTAAAATCCAAATTAAATAGAAAAATAAAGATAAAATTCGTGACCTTGGGCTTGGAGGTTCCAAATTAGCTGAGGAACAAGTTTGAACCAAGAAAAGTTAGGCTCATTTGTATAATTTTGGCTTTTGACAAGTATTTCTCTTTGTGCACCTCTTCAAAAATGTCCAACTTGTGCAAGGTGTATCTTGCTCAATTTTTAACATTTTTGGGTGTTCTTGGACTTTTTAGAAAGCTCTAGATGTCCTCTAAACAACCTCTTTGGTTTCATCTCAATTGGAGCTTCCATGCTCAATACAAATTCTTTACAAAAAGTTGACTTTTTATTGACTTTGAAAAGGACCTGTAATGTTTTGATCAATATCTTTCAAATGAAACATTTTCTGACCAAGCTTGTGAGACATGAAGTTGTAGAGAATTGAATTTCCTTCAAAATGAGAGGTGGTGGAAAAATTTCTGATAAAGAATGAGAAAGTTATGCTCAGTCAAAGTTCTGTTGACTTTTCCTTGGAAAACCCTAATTTGGAAAGTTTGACTTTTTTATCAAATGTTGAGTTTTCTTGATGAATCATGATCATCCCTTGATCAAATGATGAATGTTACTTCAAAATATGGATGTTGACCAAAAATTATGAAGTTTGACTGTATGTTGACCACAGTTAACTTTTTGTCTAATACAATTGATTTTCAACTATTTGAGCAATTGTCTGAGGAAACCTGACTTGTAAGGGCTTGAAACTTGACATGGAGATTGTTTGAAGCATATGATGAGGCATGATGTGACCATTAGGGATGTTAGGAACCACCTTGATCTGAGAATTGCCAAACCCTAATTTGGGTTGATTGCTTAGGCGAGGGTTTGTCTAGTCGACCCTTGTGAAATCCTTGATTATGGATATGTGATATGTCTTGAGAAGTAGGAGGGGAAATTTTGGGGTATGACAGCTGGCCCTGTTCAATCTTCTTGTACTGGAAGGGTTAGATTGGCATGCTTTGCCTTTCGTGACCTGAAGGTGAAGATGATTGAACACTCGAGTACACGAAAATTTGCACTCATTTGATTGATGATGCGAGAATGGGCTTCTGGATGCCATTTGGAGAAGAAGACTTCAGGAATGATGCGTTAGACTCGAGCGTCGCTGAATAGGAGAATCATCGGAGGCAGGCTTAAGATGCCATCCGGAGAGACCGATGTTGGGGAATGAACCGTATGCTAGGCTATGCAGATATTCCTGAAGGTAGAAGGGAGCACGGAGATGGGCTTAAGATGCCATCTGGAGAGAGTCGTACGTTAGACCTCGCGCCCGTCTTTGAATGAAGTTATTGGTTTGTATTGGTTTTTAACCAAATATGCAGCATTCTGAAAGTGGGGAGATTTCGACAAATTGTCGGAGATGGGCTTTAGATGCCATCTAAAGCAACCGAGTCGTACGCCAAACTCTGTAGTTGCTCAAAATAAATCTTCGTCTTGATTACTCTGAGGGGATAATAGGCGGCAGAAGGTGGATAGCTTCCCTGTTATGCTTCGGGTGTTGATCAATGCCTGTTGTCGGAGGAGGGTGGTCGTTCAAATAGGGTTTCCCGTCTGGCTTCGGGTATTAATCCTGGACCTGTTGTCGGAGGACAACTTGGGTGGTCGTTCAGATAGGGTTTCTCGTCTTGTTTCAGGTATTAATCCTGGACCTGTCGTTTTAGAAGTGATTTTCACCTGTTTGGGAACAACAAAAGAAACTTTGATAGGATATAGTCAGCCTTATGCAGATTATGATGCATGATAATGTGTATGAATGTTATATGCGTATGTTATGATTTTTATGAATAATGTATGAATGTGAATGCCCGTATTTCAAAACATATCCATCTTGAAGAAGATATGGGCGCTGCTGGGATTTCTTACGCTTGAGGATAAAACCGCAAAACCCTGACTCGGAATAAGAATAGGCGCCTTTGATCCCTCTGATGCACTATCTGACCAAGTTTTGAGTCTGGACATTGTTGTTGGGAATAAAACTGGGAGATGTTCCGCTGGGGATCTTGTGCGTAAACCCTACTGAGGATGGTGGAAGTTGGAAGACACTCAGGGATCTTGTGCGTGGATCTGGCTGGGGAATAAGAGATGTGGTTTTCCTCCGATGCACTATCTGACCAAGTTTCGAGTCTGGATATTGCTGCTGCCGGGGAAATGGTAATTGTTGAGAGATATTCTGTTGGGGATAAATACCTCTGCTGGAGATGAAATGTTACTTGCTTGAATACTGGTGTAATCAGGTTAAGTTGACTGAGATCGCTGCTCAGGGACTAACACGATGAAACTTGGAATGTTGGAACTAGTGGAAGGAAATGTGTACTTTGCCGGGGAAGGTTTGTAGTGAGTGATACCTCTGCAGGGATAGTACTCTACAGGGGAATGTTTTGGTGACTTTCGTCGTCATCTCAATTCCGAGAGCCTGTAGTAATTACTTTTGTATGTTCGCTTTATGTTTATGAACAGATGTTTATTGTCAGATGCATATAATCATTCAAAGCAAACATTGGACTTTATGCGGAAACAACAAAAATGAACACTTTGTGAAAAGAAAGAAACTTGTATTAATTTGCAAAGGTGGCGTATGGCCAAGCAGTTTGGATACAAAGAAAGTAAAAAGCTATGCGGAAACAATCTCGTCGAGTTCCAACTATGCTAGTACTCATATATTTCGACTATCTCATCTCATTGCTGTCAGTAGAAAGTGAGTGAATTGATTTTCGCCATTTGAATCTTGAATGCTGATAGTAGTATGTAAGTTGGTGATTTGGACGAGACATAGTTGTACGCTTAAATCCCTAACTTTTGCCTAGACCGCCCTTTCGGGTTTTCAGTCTACCGGGATACCCTTTTTTGCCCAAGTCGCCTTTTCAGGTTTTCGACTTGCCGGGTGTACATGTTTTGTATATATCCTTAACTTTTGCTCGAACCTTTTGGTTCGCCAGGATGCCCTTATTTTTGCTTAGGCCCGTCGACCTAGCGGATCTCGTTTATGCATAGTATTTTTTGACTATGTCTGCGTTCACAGGGTGTGGGAAGTCTTTGCCATCCATAGTGCTAAGTATCATAGCTCCTCCGGAAAACACTATCTTGACCACAAACTGTCCCTCGTATGTGGGAGTCCATTTGCCCCTGGGATCACCTTGTGGAAAAATGATGCGCTTGACTACTAGATCACCGACTTGGTAGACTCGGTGCTTGACTTTCTTGTTGAATGCTCTGATCATTCGCTTTTGATAGATTTGTGCATGGCAGATGGATGAGAGTCGTTTCTCATCAATTAAGTTAATCTGGTCGAGGCGAGTCTGGACCCATTCGGCTTCGTCTAACTCTACGTCCCTGGAGGACTCTGGTTGAAGGTATCTGAACTTCGATGGGTAGGATTGCTTCCATACCGTATACGAGAGAGGAGGGGGTTGCCCTTGTTGATGTTTGTACTGTAGTGCGATAACCATGGAGAGAGAATGACAGCATCTCATGCAAATCCTTGTAAGTCACTTTCATCTTCTGTATAATCTT
Source organism: Vicia sativa (assembly GCA_021764765.1). Taxonomy (NCBI): domain Eukaryota; kingdom Viridiplantae; phylum Streptophyta; class Magnoliopsida; order Fabales; family Fabaceae; genus Vicia; species Vicia sativa. The sequence goes on along the minus strand of CM038795.1, from coordinate 208,518,766 downwards.
CTTGATATTTTTGTTGGCGGCTTCCACTGCGCCATTCATCTTAGACCGATAAGGAGAAGAGTTGTGATGCTTGATCTTGAACTGCGTGCAGAGTTCGGTGATCATTTTGTTGTTGAGGTTAGAATCGTTATTTGTGATAATCTTTTCGAGAGTGTCGTACCGACAGATAAGATTATGCTTGACGAATCGAGCCACAACATTCTTGGTAACAGATGCAAACGAGGCTGCTTCTACCCACTTGGTGAAATAGTCAATTGCCACAAGAATGAAACGATGTCCGTTAGAAGCGGTGGGCTTGATTTCTCCGATCATGTCAATGCCCCACATTGCGAAAGGCCAATGAGCGGTTAGAACATTCGATTAATCTGAGTGCGTGCACTTTCGCATATATCTGGCATTTGTGACAAGATCGAGCATATCGGTGACAATCAGCTTCCATGGTGGACCAATAGTAACCTGTTCTGAGAATCTTCTTAGCCATTGTATGTCAACTGGAATGAGTACCAAATGTGCCTTCGTGTAACTCTTCCATGATTCGTTCCGCAGTTTTCTAATTTACACAGCGGAGTAAGCACAAGTCGTGATTGCGCTTGTATAATTCTTATCATTGACAGATGCCCCTGTGGGATATTCCTGAGTCTCAAGATACCTCTTCACTTCGTAGAACCAAGGTTTCTCTTCTATATCAAGCTCATAACAGTATACTGGTTCGTCAAACTTCTCTATGATGATTTGGGGAGCCTCGTTGTCCCATCTGACCTTGAACATAGATGACATAGTAGCTAATGCGTCTGCCAACTGATTCTCTTCTCGGGGAATGTGATCAAAAGTAATCTCTTCGAAGTAGGGGATCAAACTCATAACATGTTCTCGATATGGAATGAGATTCGGATGTTTCGTATCCTACTTGCCCTTTATCTGACTGATCACTAAAGTTGAGTCTCCACACACTTGCAAGAATTTGATTCTTAAGTCAATAGCAACTTTAATACCCATGATGCATGCTTCATATTCGGCCATGTTGTTGGTGTAACTGAAACACAATCTGACGGTGAAAATAGTGTATCCGCCTGTAGGAGATGTGATGATGGCGCCAATGCCATTGGCAAGTGCGTTTGAGGCTCCATCAAAGACCATGGTCCATCGGGATCCTTGCTCAAGTCCTTCGTCTAAGCACAGTTCTTATGATGATAACAAAACATCTTCGATGGAAACTCGAGCGCATGGCGATAGTCATCTGACGATGAGCCAAATGATCGGCTCTACACTTCCTTTGATCGCTTTAGAAGTATATTGGATGTCATATTGATCAAGATCATTTTCCATCTTGCTATTCTTTCGAGAGAGGGTTTCTCGAATATGTATTTTATCGGATCCATCTTGGAGATCGATAAGGTAGCGTGGTCAACATATCTTGTCTTAGTCGTGACGAAGCCAAATCATGCAAGTTTTCTCATTGTGAGTATCTTGTTTCACAGTCGGTAAATTTTTTACTAATGTAGTATATTGCATACTCTTTTCGACCAAACTCGTCATGTTGCCCCAACACACACCCCATTGAGTTCTCTGACACTGTCAAGTACATGATGAGAGGTCTTCCTTTGGCGGGTGGCATCAGGATAGGAGGATTCTGTAGGTACTCCTTGACTTTGTCAAACGCGATCTGGCAATCGTCGTTCCAATCCACTACTTGATCTTTCTTCAGTAACTTGAAGATTGGCTCACAAGTAGCAGTGAGATGTGCAATGAATCTGGCAATGTAGTTCAATCGTCCCAAGAAACCTCTGACTTCCTTCTCGATGCGGGGAGTTGGCATTTCTTGAATAGCCTTAACCTTGGCGGGGTCAACTTCAATACCTTTACAACAAACCACGAGAGTTTGCGGATCGACTCGAAGGTGCATTTGTTGGGATTAAGTCTTAGTTTGTACTTCTTGACCTATCAAGCAGTTTTGCGAGATGATCGACATATTCTTCTTGATGGGGCTATCATGTCGTCGTATGAGACTCTATCTCGTGATGAATCATGTCATGAAATAATGCCACCATAGCACGATAAGTGGCGCCAGCGTTCTTCATCGAGCGGCATGACCTTGTAGCGAAAGTGCCCCATGTGTAGTAGTCTTCTCCATGTCTTCGGGAGCCATTTTGATTTGATTGTAACCGGAGAAACCATCCATGAAGGAGAAAACCTTGTGTTGAGCGGTGTTGTCAACTAGAACGTCAATATGAGGAAGCGGAAAATCGTCTTTCGGACTCGCTTTGTTCAGATCTCTGTAATCCACACACATTCGTACTTTACCATCCTTCTTAGGTACGGGTACCACGTTTGCAACCCACTGCGGATAAGAAGTAACAACTAGGAAACCGGCATTGAACTGGTTCATAACTTTGGCTTTGATTTTCTCAGACATCTCAGGACGCATGCGATGAACCTTCTATTTCACTGGGAGAAAACCTTCTTTTGTCGACAATCGGTGTACCACAATGCCAATGTCTAAACCTGGCATGTCTTCGTATGACCAAGCAAAACCTCCATATAGTCTCGTAGCATCTGAACCAATCTCTCTTTGACCTGCTCTCGACTGTTCCTATCTTGATCTCTTTTACATCTTCATGGTACCCAATTCCAACCTCAGTGGCTCTTCGTGTGGCTGTATAACTCGCTCTTCTTGTTGTAGCAGTCTGACAAGTTCTCCTGGCACTTCACAATCTTCCTTGCCTTCGTCTTCGACTTGGTAGATTGGATTATCGAAGTCATATTTAGTAATAGCATAGTTGTTTTCAACGAGATTCAGAGTGAATCTGCAGTGTATCACGTGGGTGTGTGTAAGAACACATAGCTTCTTGAAGAGGTGATAGAGTAAAAGAAAGGAAACAATATTTAAATGCAAAAGTCCAATGATTTTATTGAATGAAAATATGCAAATGACAGATAATAACCCTCACAAATGAGCCATGATGCCGGCGAGGCACTAGGCTTTAAAGTTTATTGTTGGCGTAAAAGCGAAAAGCATAGAAAAACAAAAGCAATTACTCTGTCTAAAGGAGATTGGTATAGCGTCTTGATCTTCCATTCTTTGAGTCCGTTGTCGGGAGTTGGGAAGATCCACTGCGATGTCGAAGTCGTTGTGGTAGTCTTCATAGCATGGACTCCATTCGGATGATGCGGAAGGATGCTTCGCTTGCGTTCGCGTATCATCTTGAACTTTGGTGGTGAAGCCTAAACCGGTCTTGTCGGTTGAAAGAAAGATTAGGGAGCTGACCCCAAATAGTACTAACTCCTTCTTCAACTGCAGCTTGAGCATCTTTTAGCGAGGCCATCCTAGGCAGAACTTGTATAACTTCAGGAGTGATAGGAGGGTCAATAGGCATGATTCTTGGAACTGTTTAGAACGCTTGACAGGGAGTTTCAAAGAATTCTCCTTCCATCTCGAGGTATCGGAATGACTGCAGATGATTGACCATGTATTCCTCTTCACCACATACTGTAACAACCTTCCCCTTCACTAGGTACTTCACCTTCTGATGCAAGGTAGAGGTAACAGCGTCTGTCCCATTTATCAAGGCGTCAAGTAGGCAAGAGTAAGGTGGACGGATGTCCATGCGAAGAAAGTGGAGTCGAAAGTGCGGGAACCGACTTTAACTAGCGAATGAGCTCTCAATCTTGTTCATTTAGAACCATCAAAAGCTCTCCTGATTATGTCATTTGGGCTTGAGACCGATCCTTGACATCACGTCGGTCGAAAGCTCTTGGTGGGATATTCGAGCCGGTATCTACAAAACATGAGACAATGTAGCATTGCATTCAGAGATGTGCAAGGCTTTATTGTCTTCTTCAGAAGTCAAATCCATCGAGAGCCTAGGCCGTTGTTGTGCCGGACTAGCAATACAAGTGATCGATGGTAGTGTCTTCTTGATGCGTGGTATTCTTGAAACTTCACGAGGCTTTAGCATGAGCCTCGAGCATAATAATAGAGCAAGCATGGATATTTTAGGCGGATGCATCTAGCTGTTCCTGACATTGTAGTCATTTTCTTGATAATCTTGAATTTCCTCCATTTCTCGTTTGGAGGTGTCTTGACAACTTCCTTTGGTATACATGCAGCGGGATGAGTCAGTTCTTTCCTCTAGTTTGGGAATTGGTTCATATATTGGAATGCAGTGGAGTCATGATGTCTTTTGGAGGAGAGATCTCTGGATAAAACACTCTTGGGTTACGTCACCTTACTTGATCCGGTGATGTTGTCAATGTCGGGAATGGCGACTTCAGTAAAGATCCTCGATGGTTAGAGGTTTTGCTTGGCGCCATGATAGTAAACTTGGCTCCATGGTTCCTGAATATAGCTTTGTCGGAGGAATATGGGCTGATGCAGGAGAAGTAATGATGAGAGGTGCCACCAGGCACGAGGATCGATAGAGGAAATCCTTATTGCGATAACATCGACATAGTCTTACGGAAATCGTCTCCCGTCCGGTGCCTTAACATCTTCAATAGGAATTTTGTAGCTTTCGAGAGCAGTATATTTCACCATGTAATCGAACTTTCCACTTGGCTGCCCAAGGTATCCCACTTTGCCGTTTCGCATCTTGATCTTGATTTCTTAGACATGTCTTCACAGCTTCTCCAGGGTGAAAGTTTGAAATAACGCCAGGTTATCCATCGTGCACTGAATACGTCTTCTCAACCAAGCACATCCTTTAGGTGCAGATGGGCACCAACGACAATTCTCTGGGCATCCTGGATTGACACCGGCTTGCAACAAATTCTTCTTAACATGCATCAGAGGAATAGTCAAGTCATCTATATTAAAAACATACGAGTTCTTGTCAATAGCATTGGAACTTTTGCCATGATTAGGCATAGGTGCATTGATCATATTCGGAGTCTCGACAGGAGGATCAAACTCAATCTCTTTAGCTTTAATCATATCTTGAATCTTGTTCTTCAGAGCCCAACAATCATCAGTGTTATGTCTAGGGCTGTTGGAGTGGTAAGCACACTTAGCATTAGGATTGTATCTCAGAGAGGAAGTGTTGATGTTTTGAGGAGGATCCCTCAAGGTAATCAGCTCTGCTTTCAACATGTGTTGCAATGCTTGCGACAAAGGCATGTTGACCTTCGTAAACTGTCTTCGTGGTGCGTTTTGGTTACGCGTGTTGTCTCGTTGAGGTTGTGCTGATGTAGGATTGGAGATCACAACTGCCTCCACAGATTATGCACAGTCAGTCTTGGCTCGGCTTTTCTAATCATACACAACATTGGCTTCTTTCTTACCAAAAGATCTCTTTGCCGCATTTGAGGATGACTCTACCTGAATCTTTCCGCTCTTGATTCCAGCCTCAATGCGTTCTCCTGTCAATATCAGCTCAGTGAATCCGGCTGAAGAGTTTCCAATCAGATGATTGAAGAATGAGCCCGTCAATGTTCCCAAAAACATATCAACCAACTCCCTATTGGACAAGGGTGGTTGAACTCTGCCTGCTAGACCTCTCTATTTCTGAGCATACTCTTTGAACTTCTCATCACGACCCATAGACATGCTCTGTAGTTGCATGCGAGTGGGTGTCAATTCAGCATTGTACTGGTATTGCTTGTAGAAAGCGTCTGCTAAGTCATTCCAAGTATGGATATGGGTACTCTCTAGCTAATAATACCACTCCAATTGAGCTCCGGATAAACTTTCTTGAAAGAAATGGATCCACAGCTTCCTGTCATCAGTGTGAGGATGGATCTTCTGAACATAGGACTTCAAATGCAGCTTCGGACAAGAAATGCCATCATACTTGGCAAAAGTAAGAACCTTGAACTTGCAGGGAATCACCACACCAGGAACAAGACTCAGATCATCAAAATCCAGCCCGGACATCTTCAGATTTTCCATAGCATTCAGACGGTCTTCAAGTTGTTTGTATTTTCATCTTCAAAAGAGTACTGCTCGTGCTAATAGTCTTCCTCTTTGTGCTCAGACTCACGCTGGTCTCCTTCGTTATTCTTGATACTTCCCTCAGTTTCGATACTCTTATCTGAGAACTCTATCCGGCTGACCACTTTAGGACCACCTTTGTGACGTCTGCCCATGTTGAGAACACCAATGACCCTCTTCTTCTTGTTGATGAGCTTCTTGGATCTTTCGGCCTTGGACCAGTGGTAACCACTTCCTGGGCCAGGCAGAGATCTTTGTTGTCTGTTCAAGAGCCATTTCTGCTAAAATAAATAGCGAGAAAATGAGAAAACTGATCTTCAATGTACTTGTTATGCAATGTTATGTTATGATATGCGATGTTTATGCAATGCAATGTTTTCAAGGACCTTTAGAAATTCAAATTTGTTAAACAAGCATGAACAAACTTTATTAGTCTCTTTTTATTCTCTTTTTCTTTTTAAGTACAAAAGATAATTCAGAAAGATAAAAGAACAAAATCCTAAAGCTCTAAGTCTCCCAGGGGCGCTTCCTTTTGGTGTTGAAGTAGGCGTTGATGTTTCGCTCCTCGTGAAGTAGCTTTGTCAACTCTAGTACCTTCTTCTCACTTGCGTAGCACTGAGCTTCAAATGTATCCCTTTCTTCTTTAAAATGAATCCGGGATCTCTTCAAGTCTTCGAAATCAGTAGGCATGTCGGGATGGAGAACAGTATAGGATTCGTCACCTATAGCAACAGGTTCCATAATTACTGGTAGAACAGACATGAATGGCATCATGACGTTTTGAGCTCGAGATCGCACCCATTTAAGGTAAGGTTCCCAAGGAATGGAGTTCTGGTGTCCCAAAGTCTTGGTATCAGTCTTCTTTACCATGCCCTAAGCGGGTATAAACCTTCGTCGGTAATTCTGGAGATCGTGGTTGTAGTCGAACACAATATCTTGGAGAAGCATATCATGAGGACCATCTCTTCGAGCATAACCAAACTGACGTAGAGTTAGAGAAGGGTTGTAAGAAATACCTCCCTTATGCCAAGGAGTGGTACATTAGGAATTCTCCAGCTCATGAATGTGAAGTCCTTTTGAGAGAAAAGACACCAGCGGATATCGAATGAGAGGTGACATTAGTCTTTGAGACCACTTGACCTTTGCTCGTTCTTCATCTGATGGAGGAAGGTGCGAAATAAACCACCTGGAAAGTAACGGTATGCAACACATGAGAGTTCCTTGTCTTTTGATAGTACGAGTGTGGAGAGAATGCAGGATGTCTCCAAGTAAAGTAGGCACGAGATTACGAGTAAGGAATATCTTGATGGTGTTCACGTCTATGAATTGATCCGAATTAGGAAATAGAACCAAACCATAGATTAGCAAGGCCAAGATGTCTTTGAGTGCTTGGAAACTCATAGCTTCAAGGAATTCTCGGGCTTTCTTTATTAGGAACTTGGAAAGTAAACCCTTAACACGGTTTCCCAATTGGCAATATCCGGCGCTTTAGATGTATTGATGCAATGTCTTCGTACCTAGGAGCTTTTTACGCCGGTGAATGGCATCGATCAAGGATAGGAATCCCAGTAGCAGAGAACTCTTCAAGGTATGAACTAGCGATAATCAGGAATGTAAAGCAATGGTGTTTGGATCGAAGAACGGAATAGGGCGTGCATCATATCCTCTTCAAAACGGAGATAACCAAGTGAAGTAGATAACCATGTCTTTTGATGAACCGAGCATGATCGGAATTTCGAAACCAATTCTTTGAGTTGAGAAGGTATACCCATGAAGTTGATCAGGATAGTCTTTCTAGAAGCCATAATCCACAAAAGCAGCAAAGATAAATCCCTAGGTCCTTGAAATAGTTAGAAATGATATGCAATGCAATGATGTCATGATGTCATGTTTAACAAGCACAAACAAATCACACAAAAGCCATAGGTTTAAGGCTTGCATGAGGTATAGGTGTCTACCAAAGTTTGAGTTGGTTCATCACATCTATAATAATGCGGGTTCTAGGAATCTCATATCATTGATTTTTCTCGTGGCGTTTATTTCAATACGACTACCAAGTGGTCGACGAAAATATCCCAAAGTCGATCTTAATGGCGTAGCATCGAGTATCAACCAACCTCGGTCTACACCAAAGTCGGCCATCTCACTACCTTCTAATGGCCAAGATGGGTCAATTAAGGTTCTAAAAGTTGAGTTAGTCTTGATGACACCACGAAGCCAAATACTATCCTCGACTTGGAAATGAAAACATCGGGACATCCAAAGTGTCACACTAACGTAGCCATCATGTTGACCATTTGGTATACACCTAACGGTCATGACGATCTATTACTACTTACCTAAGGAAACACGGATCGGGTGTAGGACCCCCACAAGTATAATACCCAAGCAACCCTTAAGATAAAGCATACAAGTCAAACAAAAAGCAGTAAAAATGATCTAAATATCCCTAAGGTATTCTCTCTTTAGGGTGTATCCCGGAGTCGCGATTCATGTCTGTGGGAGAAGCGACTTTGGAATTTGTTTTGCTTTTATCGCAAATGTTGCGGATAGCAAGTCTCCACCGACTTTTCTTTTATCCAATTAAGGGAAGGTGAAAAGAACAGAAAAAGACCTTCGTTAGATTCTGAGTAAGGGAGAAGGTTATGAAAAGGGAAGGTATTAGCACCCCTATCCATCCGTAGTTTTCTACGGGCTCTTAGTTGCTTCTAGCTCATTTTTTTTAAATTGCTTTCTGTGTGTTTGACAAAAATGTTTTGAAAAGGCATTTCGCTTTGACTTTGTAATGATTCATGTAGGAATGTATACAAAGTGTTCGAAAATATTTTATTTTTGAAAAGTGTTGAACTTTGACAAAAGTGTGAGGTGTGAAAAGTATTTGATTGAGCAAGCAACTAAAAGTCTTATTACCTACTCAGAATTGGTCGTTTTCGTGTTGTTTTACGTTCCCTTAAAATAGTGTTATCCATACTGTTAGTTGGTAGGTAACCCTATTCGTTGGATGTAGAAGGGACATTCGAAGGGGCATCGGATGGTCATAAAAGACAACTTGTTGGAGTATCCTAACACATTCGAAGGGACGATCAACACTTTTCGTAGGCAACAATCGAGAGACGAGATCATGTATTCGTAGGCGACATCATGGGTCTATGATCTTTGTATCGAAGGGACTATAATGATATGTTTGTAGCAGCGGTGCTAGGATACCTCTACGTTCGAGGGACTTGACCATTTATTCGACGAGAGAATTACCTAAGGGTGCATGTGTGAAAATAGTGTGTTAAATTCGGATATATTATCTTGGAATTAGAAGTGATCTATGTTCATTTTATCTTGTCATACACGCCTAATTACTAGCGGTTTATAGGTGCGAAAAGTAAATGCGGAAAGTAAAGTGCGGAAAAGTAAATGTCCTACGCTATTACATGGCTTTAGGCGATTACATAATATAGTCGGAAAGTAAAATCCTAATTAAACTATTACATCCATGGCGATTACATAATATTGGAAAAGAATGCGAGAAAATAAATCCTAACTATTACAACATAGCGGATACATAATAATCGGAAAATATAAGAAATTCGCATAAGAGAAAAATATGTTAGTAAAGAAAATTTTGAATGAAGAAAAATGTTTTGGGTTAGTAATGATAATTAGATGATAGAATAATTTTTTGGGAATTTTCTGGATCGTTTTAAGAAATTGATTTACGAAACCCAAAACACGCGAAGATCTTTATCTTCTTCGTTTGAATTTTGAGCGGATAGCGTCGGTTCGGCCTAAAGCCCAAAATTCCAAAATCACACACAAGCAATATAAATTGTTATGAGTACATGGTTCGATTGGAAACATCGTTCTAAACACGATGGTGGTCTTAGTTTTGTCCAATTTTGCCTAGAGCATAAAGCCCTAAAGCAGACTACGAACCCTAACCATGGCATCTCGTGATTCACGTACTCAAAACACAATTAAATGATGCAGATAGCTTCGAAACTCCATTCTAAACACAAACCAAACATCAAAACATGTTAAATATGCATGGAAATCAAAAATCGAAATTGAGTTAGAATGAACAAACCGAAATCTGGAATTCGTGATTTTGGATGTTTATTGTAGTATCTGGATCGATTCGAGGACCTCGAGAATGTATTGGAATGCTTAGAATCGATTGAAACCACCTGAAACTAGGGCTGCAAGTTACTTGAAATACAAGTTTTTTTTTGAAGTTGGTAAGGGTTCTTAGAGGCAGAATTTTCGTCCTTGTGTCATGTGAATGCATTGTGTATATATAGTGGATGGATTTAGGTCAAGAATCATGAAAAAATAATGTATCAATCAATGAGAAAATATTTGATTTGGTACAAAACCAAATATTGCCTTTTTGATCAAATTTCAATCAATTCTCTTGCCAATCAATGCCAATTTCGAATTTGCCAGCTTTTGTGGTTTGCTTGGACCTCACGAATGAGAGAAAAATCCAATTTGCATTTAATTTTGATTTTCTACCTTTTATTTTAATTTAATTGGCTTTTAAATGATTAAAATCCAAAATAAATAGAAAATAAAAGATAAAATTCGTGGCCTTGGGCTTGGATGTTCCAAATTAGCTGAGGAACAAGTTTAAACCAATAAAAGTTAGGCCCATTTGCAAAATTTTGGATTTTGACAAGTATTTCTCTTTGTGCACCTCTTCAAAAATGCTCAACTTGTGCAAGGTGTATCTTGCTCAATTTTTAACATTTTTGGGTGTTCTTGGACTTTTTAGAAAGCTCTAGATGTCTGTCATACCCCAAAATTTTCCCTCCTACTTCTCAAGACATTTTACACATCCATACTCAAGGATTCCTCAAGGGTTGATCAGACAAACCCTCTCCTAGACAATCAACCCAAACTAGGGTTTGGCAATTCTCAGATCCAGATGGACTTCCAACATCTCCAATGGTCATCATGCTTCCTCGTATGCTTCAAAGATTCTCCATGTCAAGTTTCAAGCCTCACAAGTCAAGTTTCCTCAGACAATTGCTCAGATGGTTGAAAATCAGTTGTATTGGACAAAAAGTCAACTGTGGTCAACATACAATCAAACTTCATGATTTTTGGTCAACATCGTCATTTTGAAGTTACATTCATCATTTGATCAAGGGTTGATCATGATTCATCAAGAAAATTCAAGATTTGCTCAAAAGTCAAACTTTCCAAATTAGGGTTTTCCAATGAAAAGTCAACTGAACTTTGACTGAGCATAACTTCTTCATACTTTCTCAGAAATTTTTCCACCACCTCTCACTTTGAAGGAAATTCAATTCTCTACAACTTCATGTCTCACAATAATGTTCAAAAAATGCTTCATTTGGAAGGTATGGATCAAAACATTACAGGTCCTTTTCAAAGTCAACAAAAAGTCAACTTTTTGTTTTGAAGATTTATTGAGCATGGAAACTCCAATTGAGATGAAACCAAAGAGGTTGGTTATAGGACACTTAGAGATTTCTAAAAAGTCCAAGAACACTCAAAAATATGGAAAATTGAGCAAAATACACCATTCAGAAGTTGGGTATTTTTGAACAATTGCACAAAAGGAGATATTTGTCAAAATCCAATTTTTTCCAAATGGGCATATAATTTTATGATCCAAACTTGTTCATAATATTATTTGTGACCTATTGATGCCTTGCCATGACAATTTTTTATTTTATTGATTTATTTTTGAATTTAAAACCATTTAATTCAAAATTAAATTATATAAAATATGAAAATAAGATATATTTTCAAAAGGAGTAGATTTTTATCAAACTTGAGGTCCAAGATAGCCCATGAAACTTGCCAATTTCGTGATTGCTTGCACATGGAAGAGAAAATCAAATTTTCTCCAAAATTTGATTTTATTTGAAAGGAATTTATTGCACATTCAATATCGATCTTTTTCCTTCTTTTGCTCTCATATTACACTCTATAAATACCAAGCAAGTGCACAAGACAAGGGAATGAAACCTAACCCCAACAACCCTTATTTTGCAGTTTTTCTCAAAATTGTCAAAATCATGTTTCAAGTTCAACCACTCGACTCTCTCAATCACTTCATTGCATTCCTAGGGTAAGTTTGAGTAAGTATTACATTGATTGATTGACTGAATCGATGCATACATATTCAAAATTTTCTTGAAATTGCATTTTATTACCTTGTTTTAATCGATTCTAATCGTTCCAATGTGTTCATGAGGTTCCATATGTGTCTGGGCCATCGTTTCATAGCTTGCGTAAAAATCATAGGTTGCCATGTTTAGGGTTTTAATTGTCTTCTTCGAACCGCTTGTACATGGATTCAATCGAAACTAATGGCACCATCGTGTTCGACCCTCGATTTAGGGGTAGGGTACCTTAGAACTTTTATTTGCGTATTTTGCAAGTTTTGATTTGGTTGGTAGGAGAAGACGGAGCTAGGGCTCGTGTTGGCTCGACCGGTGAAGGCGTGCGAGGAGATCTCTGATTCGTCCATTCGTATTGACCGGGGTCCACATGGCTGACTGTGTTTGAATTCAAATCCATGACACGTTTACATTCATATTCACACGTTTTCAATTTCCAAACACAAAAGCAAGACAGCTCAGTTGGCAACGTGTTAGTGGATATCTGCAAAGGGCGTGGGTTCGAATCTGAGGAGGACCATCTCCTTTTTACAAGTTTGAAAATCAACTTTTTCTTATTTTTCATATTTTCTTATTTTTCTTTAATATTTTCCATGCATTTTAATTTATCTTCTAATATTTTTATCATGCATCTAAAAAACACCAAAAATATTTATTTTTTGCATAATTATCAGAAAAATGTTTACTTAATTTTTAAAATTAAAAATATTATTTTTGCATGCATATTTAATTTAATTGCTAATTAATTGTTTAATTGACTTTTAATTGTTTTTAAATTATCAAATTAACTCCAAAAATTCCCAAAAAATTATTTTATCATATTAATGTCATCACAAACACAAAAACTTTTTCTCATTCAAAAATACTTATTTTTACTAACATTTTCTTCTTATGCAATTTTCTTAGTTTCGATTTTGCATACATTCACGAGTTATACCGTTTCGGACGATTTTTATTGCTTTTCTTTTCCAATTATGTAATTGCCTATGGGATGTAATAGTTTAATTAGGACTTTTATTTTCCGCACCTTCAATTATGTATCTGCCCCAAAGCCTTGTAATAGCGTAGGATTTATCTTTCCGCACTTTACATTTCTGCAATTTACTTTCCGCACCCTATAAACTGCTAGTAATTAGGCGTGTATGGCAAGATAAAATTGGACATATATCACACATAACTTCCAATATAAAATATCTGAATTTGACACACTCTTTTCACACATGCACCCCTTAGGGTAATTCTCTCTCGTTGCCTTTACGAATACAAATGGTCAAGTCCCTCGAACGTAGAGGTATTCTAGCACCGTTGCCTTCAAAACAAATCATCATGGTCCCTTCGATACAAAGATCATAAGACCCACGATGTCGCCTCCGAATACATGATCTTGACCCTCGATTGTCGCCTACGAAAATGATGATAGTCCCTTCGAATGTGCTAGGATACTTCCTACAAGTTGCTTTCTATGACCATCCGATGTCCCTTCGAATATCCCGCTTACATCCAACGAATGGGGTTACCTACAAACTAATGGTATGGATAACACTATTCTAAAGGAAACGTAAAACAACACGAAAACGACCATTTTGAGTAGGTAATAAGACTTTTAGTTGCTTGCTCAAATCAAATACTTTTGCACCTCACACTTTTGTCAAAGTTCAAACTCTTTTAAAAAACGAAACATTTCCAAACACTTTGTATACACTCCTACATGAGTCATTACAAAGTCAAAGCGAAATGCCTTTTCAAAACATTTTTGTCAAACACACAGAAAAACTATTTTAAAAGTGATCTAAGAGCAACTAAGATCCCGTAGATAACTACGGATGAAAAGGGGTGCTAATACCTTCCCTTTTCATAACCTTCTCCCTTACTCAGAATCTAACGAAGGTCTTTTCCTGTTCTTTTCACCTTCCCTTAATTGGATAAAAGAAAAGTCGGTGGCGACTCTTGCTATCCGCACATTTGCGATACAAAAATCTCAAAGTTAGTTCACCGTATTACAATGTCCTCTAAACAACCTCTTTGGTTTCATCTCAATTGAAGTTTCCATGCTCAATAACACTTATTTACAAAAAGTTAACTTTTTGTTGACTTTGAAAAGGACCTGTAATATTTTGATCCATATCTTCCAAATGAAGAATTTTCTGACCTAGCTTGTGAGACATGAAGTTGTAGAGAATTGAATTCTCTTCAAAATGAGAGGTGGTGGAAAAATTTATGACAAAGTATGAGAAAGTTATGCCCATTTTAGAAACTTTGACTTTTGATCAATTCTTGAGTTTTCTTGATGAATCATGATCAACCCTTGAACAAATGATGAATGTTACTTCAAAATATGGATGTTGACAAAAAATTATGAAGTTTGACTCTATGTTGACCACAATTGACTTTTTGTCCAATACAACTGATTTTCAACTATCTGAGCAATTGTTTTAGGAAACTTGACTTGTAAGGCTTGAAACTTGACATGGAGATTCTTTGAAGCATATGATGAGGCATGATGACCATTGAAGATGTTGGAAACCACCTTGACCTGAGAGTAGCCAAACCCTAGTTTGGGTTGATTGCTTAGGAGAGGGTTTGTCTGGTCAACCCTTGTGAAATCCTTGAGCATGGATGTATGAAATGTCTTGAGTAGTAGGAGGGCAAATTTTGGGGTATGACAAAAACAAAACTGATTTTTAGTGAAAAAACGCAGCATGGATCGACGCATGTTGTTATGCATCGATACAAGTAGTCAAACTTGTGAGAAACAGAAGCTGGAATAAGGCTTGCATCGATACAAAACCCTATGCATCGATTCCTGTGGTGAATTTTGGAGTTTTGCATCGACACATGCGTGTTATACATCGATACATACTGAAAGAAAATAGAAAAAAATTAATTTTGAAAACGTATGCATCGACGCATACGATTCTTGTGTCGACGCAAGCTAATTTTGCATTAATGCATGAACTTATGCATCGGCCCAAGCTGGACAAAATTAAACATATACTTTTGAAAAACTGTTTTGATCATATCTTTGCAATCGTAACTCCGAATTAGGCGTAGTTGGATCCGTTGGAAAGCTGGGAGCATGTACTTTTTATAAGAACATTCTTAACACTTAATAATTGAATCTTGATGGATTGATATGACTTTCCGTATGAGGAATTCGTGTAATTCGTGATTGTGCGTCATTGACGTTGTGTATGTTTGATAGATATTAATACCATGTGTTGTGATTAACGTTGTATATGCATGATTATGCTGAGCTGTTTGATGGTGTTAACCGTATATGGAATGATGTTGTATTATCATATTCCTTATTTGAATATTGCATGCTTTTGATGTGCATGCATATACATTCTGGTGGAGTTAATTCTCATTGTGTGGAATTTGGCTCGTATTGCCAATAACCGTTCCCAGGTGATTATGGGTGGTGAGGCTGGATTCGTGTCTAGGTGATTATGGACGAATTGATGTTGGTGACTTAGTTCACGTTTTGGTACCACATTCATTGAGTCTGCATTGCATATGGAATTATAACATGTTAGGATGGCTTTCAGTGTTATAATTTCATTGATTGTTGTTATATGCATATTGATCTGTGTGATTTGTATTTGTGAACTGGAATCTGAATATACTAATGAGGGTGGAATAATGTATTGATTGTTTTGTTGCTTTAAAGAAACGTATAATGCATTTTAATTGTTGATGAAATCTCACCCTTACTTTGATGATTTCAGATTGAAGTGTTAGCCGCTTAGGAGCTAGTGAGGATAGCCTTGAGTTGTGTTATTTAGATTATCCGCGTGTCAGTGTCATGATCTGGTAGTTGTAACACTGGGGAACGATTGTTTTGGAATCATCGAATTGATTTGTTTCTTTTGGTTTATGTTGGAATGATCACAATTTGAATTTATTCCGGATTTTTATGTTATTTCCGCTGTGTAAAACATATTATTGGATTTTGAATTATATTTTATAAAGTCCTCGGTGAAGCATGACGTTGTTTGATGAGATTTCTATTTTGAAATAATTATAACGCCCTTTCGTTTTATGTTAACTCTAATTTTAAATATTAATTCGCGGGGTATTTAGAAGGGGTGTTACAACAGGCATGTTCATGGACACTTTACAACCAATCTTTCATGAGAAAATGGTTGGAAGCATATCTTCTGGTTTTGCTGATTTGGTTACCATTGGTGAGCGAATTGAACAAGGTTTGAAGAATGGAACAATTGTCAATACTGTTGGATCGTCCAACAACAACAATGCTAAGAAATTCCCTAGAATCTTCCTGAAGAAAAAAGAAGGTGAAACCAATGCAGTTAGTGGATCTCATACACCACAACCTTTCCAACCTGCAGTTGCTCAACAACCACCATTCATTCCATACTATTTATACCCGTATGTTGCAGGTGCTTAATACCAGCAACCCAACTTTGCAATGCCTCCATACCAACGGCCATGGGTGGCTCCTCCTTATAATGCTCCTCAGATTTCTCAGCAAAATGCTAGGCCAAGTTATCCATATAATGCTCAGCGAAATGCTCCTCAGAATCAGAATCAGTAGTTGAATCAGAATAGAGCCCCCTCATTATCAGCAGAATGAGCCCCGTCGCATTGATCCAATTCCAATGACCTACTCTCAATTGTGGTCGTACTTGGTCTATTTAAAGGCAATAAAACCCGGACCTACTCAGCCTAAGACATCAAATTTTATTGCAGGTTACAATCCAAATGTCAAGTGTGACTTTCATAGTGGGGTAGCAGGTCATTCAATTGAAGACTGCAAGGTTTTGAAGGAAAAAGTTTAAGATTTGATTGATAAGAAAGTACTCACTTTTGAGGACGTCCCCCAAGTGGTCGCCAACACCTTACCTTAAGCAGTGCCAAGATACGAGGGACTTTCCTAAATCCAGTTATCAGACGGGAAAGCTCATCCTTGCTGCTGATAGTCACCAGGCCCTTTATTATTTCATGTTGCAATTTTCTTGTTTGTAATTTGTTAGTTTGTATTTGAACTATGTTATCTTTAATCGTAATTTTAATGAAATAAGCATTGCATCTTTTGAATTAATCATGTTATTTTCTTGTTTTTACTTTCTTGCTACCAATCAAAAATTACAAAAAAAAACAAACAACAACAATACTTCTTCCACCTCACCTTCTTTTTGTTTAAGAAGACATTTGAGGGAGGATGATGATAAACAAATACCCAATTTACAAAAGTATTCTTTCAATTCAAACTTTGCTGATGATGTACAGGCATTGCTTCAAATCCCCAAACAATAGAGATATAAGGAAGATAATCCCTCGTTAACCCCTTTGAGCCTAGGAGTACGAGTTTCTTTCTGTATACAGTTAAAACCCTCAATCTTAACTCAGGGCAGGGTAGAAGTTTGGTTAAAGCAATTGATACATTCGATTTCCAAGAGAATTATTTCATCTCTAAGGGAACCATTTCCAAATACCTTCACAAAGGTTCAACCACATCCATTTATCATACACAATGTCGAAGAAATGCATAATTCAAAGCTTTGAACGATTGCCCCTCAAAAAACCATCATTATGGAAGTCACAACCATAAAATTCTCACAAGAAACAAACATTTGTCACACAAGTTATTCAAACAAAAAAGTGATGAAAAAAAAGATAAAATAAAAAGAAAAGAAAGATCACCAAAGATCTCAACAAATGAAAAACAAGAACAAGCTTGTGTGAATTTCCAAAGAAGAATATGTGATCGCCACCTCAAAGAGCATTGGTTCTCAAGACATCACGTCGTCATTCACAATTCCTCTTGGAAGTTGAATCAGTCAATTAACGGAACGTATGGATGGATAACATCACGAAGAATGGGTTGGGTACAAATCAAAATTTGAGACTTCTATCCTTTGTTTCATAAACCGTGAACCAGACCACATTACAACATTCAAAAGACTTAATTGAAGAAAGATTTCTTTTGAAAGCATATTGCAGCAAGGTTACGTTAACCTGACTCCTTAGTGTTTGCTAAATTCATTGGTGTTGATACCACGTTATCACACCGCTATTTCACATCTTGAATTTCAATTTCCCTCGCATCCTCATCAGGATTTATCTATTTTTTACTGCAATTTCATTTCAATAAATGATTTACTCTTAAAAGCTTTGCATAATCATCACTTTAAATTACCATTGTAAGAAAACAATTTCATTGCAAGTTTAGCACTTCACATCAAGAGAATTTCATTTATGTGACATCAGTTGAAGAATTTCATCATCATCTGCGAAGTTATCCCATCAGGAGTAAGTCGTCTCTTCAAGAACTGATCACAATTAAAGGCATCCCATTTTCAGAGTTCCAAACATTGGGGTATGTCATCTTCAAAGATCAATAGTCAGTGCCAAACTCCCGCAGATTCAAATCTTCAAGGAACTTAGAATTATGGGGCACTCAGAGTCAAGACCCTTCCATTTTCAAAGATACTCACAAGCATATCATTATACAATCACCAGTAATTTCTGAACTCACAAGAAGTGTCGGGAAGTCATGCTTGCAATATCCTGCCAAAGGACCATCTTCAGAAGTCTATCTCATTTCATCTATGTGTGACCCTTAATTGAGGCACTTGTCGAAACATTCAAATCATATTTCTCAACCATATTTGCATGCATTCATTTAAACATACCTTAAATTACATATGGAGCATTCGTCCATTCAATAAACAATCATAAAGCATAACATGAATCATGTTTCATCATGCATCTGAAGATAATCATCGGTCATCTACCTTTGCAATATCTTTTCAGTAAGCATCATCATAACCTTCAACTAGGTTCCAGTCAACAGAATCTTCAATTAGATTCAAATCAGCATTGATCTTCAACTAAATCTCATCAGCATCGATCTTTCACTAGATCTCATTAGCATTGATCTTCAACTAGATCTCATCAACATCGATCTTCCACTATATCTCATCATCATTGGTCCTTAATTAGATCTCCCTAACATCGATCTTTTATTTTTGTCAATCCATTGATTGAAAAGTCTTTGTGTTTACTATCATTAACCCACGTGTTGATGTTAGTTCTCCGTTGTTTACTGTCATTAATCCACACATTAGTGTCAGTATTTATTTTTGTCAATCCACTAATTGAAATTTTTGTTTCGACTTTCGTCAATCCACGTATTGGTGTCAGTCTTTATTTCTATCAATCCATTGATTGAAAAGTCTTTGTGTCAACTTTCATTAACCCACATGTTGATGTTAGTTCTTGTTGTTTACTCTCATTAATCCATGTATTAATGTTAGTTCGTTGTTTACCTTCATTAATCCACTGGTTAATGTTGACTTTATTTCTTGTTTTTGAACTCAATCCACTGGTTGAGAACGATGTGTCGACTTTCATTAGCCCACGTGTTAGTGTTAGTTCGAGTTGTTTACTTTCATTAACTCACGTGTTGATGCTAGTTCTTATTGTTTACTTTCATTAATCCACGTATTGATGTTATTTCTTTATTGCTCACCTTCGTCAATCCATTGGTCGATGTTGGAGTTTCTTTCTTACTTTTCAAACTTAACCCACTGGTTGAGATATCGCGTTGACTTACATTAACTCACGCGTTTATGTTAGTTCTCGTGTCGACTTTCATTGATCCATGCATTGGTGTCAGTATTTATTTTGTCAATTCACTGATTGAAAGTTTTTGTTTCGACTTTCGTCAATCCACGTATTGGTGTCAGTCTTTATTTTTATCAATCCATTGATTGAAAAGTCTTTGTGTCAACTTTCATCAACCCAAGTGTTGATGTTAGTTCTTGTTGTTTACTCTCATTAATCCACGTATTAATGTTAGTTCGTTGTTTACCTTCATTAATCCACTGGTTAATGTTGACTTTATTTCTTGTTTTTGAACTCAATCCACTGGTTGAGAACGATGTGTCGACTTTCATTAGCCCACGTGTTAGTGTTAGTTCGAGTTGTTTACTTTCATTAACTCACGTGTTGATGCTAGTTCTTATTGTTTACTTTCATTAATCCACATATTGATGTTATTTCTTTGTTGCTCACATTCGTCAATCCATTGGTCGATGTTGGAGTTTCTTTCTTACTTTTCAAACTTAACCCACTGGTTGAGATATCGTGTTGACTTACATTAACTCACGCGTTTATGTTAGTTCTCGTGTCGACTTTCATTGATCCATGCATTGGTGTCAGTCTTTATTTTGTCAATTCACTGATTGAAAGTTTTTGTTTCGACTTTCGTCAATCCACGTATCGGTGTCAGTCTTTATTTTTATCAATCCATTGATTGAAAAGTATTTGTGTCAACTTTCATCAACCCAAGTGTTGATGTTAGTTCTTGTTGTTTACTCTCATTAATCCACGTATTAATGTTAGTTCGTTGTTTACCTTCATTAATCCACTGGTTAATGTTAACTTTATTTCTTGTTTTCGAACTCAATCCATTAGTTGAGAACGATGTATCGACTTTCATTAGCCCACGTGTTGGTGATAGTTTGAGTTGTTTACTTTCATTAACTCACGCGTTGATGTTAGTTCTTATTTTTTACTTTCATTAATCCACGTATTCATGTTAGTTCTTTATTGCTCACCTTCGTCAATCCACTGGTCGATGTTGGCTTTTTTTTCTTACATTTCAAACTTAATCCACTGGTTGAGATATCGCGTTGACTTTTACGCGTTGATGTTAGTTCTCGTGTCGACTTTCGTTGATCCACGCATTGGTGTCAGTCTTTATTTTGTCAATTCACTGATTAAAAGTTTTTGTTTCAACTTTCGTCAATCCACGTATTGGTGTTAGTCTTTTTTTTTTGTCAATCCACTCATTGAAAGTCTTTGTGTTTACTTTCATTAACCCACATGTCGATGTTAGTTCTTGTTGTTTGCTTTCATTAATCCATGTATTGATGATAGTTTTTCGTTATCCATCTTCATTAATCCACTGGTTAATGTTGACTTTCTTTGTTGTTTTTTCAAACTCGATCCATTGGTTGAGGACAATGTGTCGACTTTCATTAACCCACGCATTGATGTTTATTTTTATTGTTTACTTTCACTAATCCACACATTGATGATAGTTTTTTCATTGATTCACCTTCACTAATCCCCTGGTTAATGTTGGCTTTCTTTCTTTCTTCTGAACTCAATCCACTGATTGAAGATGTCGTGTCTTTTTCCATTAACCCACACATTGATGATAGTTCTTTCGTAATTTACCACCGAAAAGTTCACTTTCAGTCTTCATTTCCCCAACAGTATAGTCCATACATTCATCGTATATCATATTATCTCATTGCATCAAGGACGAAATTCAGGTCTTGTTTGTATTTAATTACTTCCAGCCATTGATCAACGTTATCAAGCTGAAAGATAATAAAATAGGGGAAGCTGTCACACCCTAAATTTCACTCTGAGTTTTTAGCCGCATTAGCACATCATATTTTTTCATCTAGCCATCATTATTCATTTGCATCACTTGCATTTTAAACCAAAATATTTCTTCCTTGATAATCATTGCACATTAGCATTAATCTTCTTTTTTTAGGTAAATCATAGTTTAACATCGAAAGTCGTTTTATCATATTTACTTTTTTTAATCAATTAATTAATTTTTGTGTTTGTATTTTTTAATTCTAATTTTATTATGAGATTTGATTTCAATCATTTAGTGATTAATAGTTATTAAAAGATTTCTATTAAATAGAATAATAAAATAGGATTTAAATTAATACCACGTTTTTTTGTTAGAATAACATTTTTTTATTACCTTATTTTAAAAGTTTATTAGTGGTTATTATTACAAAGAAAATTAAAAAAAAATGCATTTTGGTATTTGATACATCTACTGTATCGATCCAGTCAAGCCAAGAGGAAGTTTTGTGCCAATTATTCACCATTGTGTTTTACCACTACCTTGTACAAACCTGCAAAACAAATTAAAAAAAAACAGTACAATTTACACACTTGCTCTTCACAATTGCTCATTCTACTATCATTCCTCCCACAAATTCACATCTAATAAATTGTATAATTTCTCTCCACTACTTGTACCTCAATCCTTCCTCACAAAGTTTTCTTTGATCTTATCTTTTTTTTACTCATCCAAATTCCATTCCTACCCTCACCTCATTCTGCTATATAACACAATCTTTATTCTCAAACTTGACATAGAAAAAAAACATTATTCAATCTTCAAACCTCAAACAAATCTACACTTCAATACAACACCCATCATCATCAATTCCACGAAAAAACCATTGCAAATCCCTTAAACATCCATACCCCTACGTCGCCTTTCATTCTCAACCTCCAACCTTCACTCATCCAAAACCTCACATTGTTTCTGCCAAGACACTCACCAACGCTTACCTTTATCTCTAACACAGACCATAGATCCAAACAATCATCTCACAACCTCACCTCTGTCAAAACCACACCAACCTTATCTTCACAAACAAAACATCACATCCCGCTACAATACCCAGCAGATCAACAATAACGAAACCCATAAGTAGAATTCGAAGCGGACATAAAATCACAGAAACACGAAACAGAAGCAGAAAATCACAGAAATACGAAACAGAAGTAGAAAACGCACATCAGAAGCATAAGAAATCTCAGATTTAGAATCGGAAGGTTGAGCGCGACATACCTTTTTCATCGATTTGTTCATTTTTGTCGATGTTCTTTATTTCATTTTTACTCTATAAACTGAAAATCATCAATGAATTAGGGCTTATAGGGTTCGTTGAGGGATAAGGGTGTCGTGTTGTTTATTTTCTTTCATGCTTCGATTTGAGTCCATCCATGGCGGAAACGTGTGAACAGAAGCGACGATTAGAAAATGATGGTGATCGTAAGAGTAGCGTGAGGAACGAGAGAGATGAGTCATTTTTACTCTCAATTTTTGTGTTTTTTACTTAAGTGTTATAATTATTGATTTATTTATTTATTAAAGTTGAGATAAACAAGGAATTTGAGTGGACCGATGACATGTAAATCGTGCGGCTCCCAAAGTTTTTTTAGGGTTTGGTGATACTTTTCCATATCTGAATTGGGCTTAGTATCAACAATCCTGCCCAATTAATTAATATACCCCTAATTCGAATTAACACCCCCTCCTGGCTCATTTCTTAACTTATCTTTTTATTATTTTGCATACACATTTTATTTCATTTGTATATTTTATAAGGACTTGTAATTGTCATTGTGACACCCCAAATAATTCAATTATTAAATAATTAGAATTTTTAATTATTAATTTAATTAGAAGTTTAATTATTAGTATTTTTGAATTATTGGATTTAATTAATTAATTAAATAAATTGAAGAATTGGTGGTGTAGGGTGTAGTGTGGGGGTGTGAGGAGTAAAACACTCTACTTATTCTAATTATTATTTTATTATTATTATTGGAATAATAAAAGGAATAAAATAAAGGAAAAGAGAAGGAATTGGAGTTTTCATTCTACGTGAAATTGGAGAAGAGAAGAGAAAGAGAAAAAAAGCCAAAGCATCAGAATTCGAAGAATCATTGCGAGGTAAAGGGTGATTTCATTCAGTTATGATGTCTTATGGGTTTTGGGATTCAATTGAATGATTGGGTATGTTAGGAAATTTGAAATTAGATATTCTAGGTTTGTAGAATTATCCCCAGATGCGTCGAATTGTATGAATTGGAACCATTAGTAATGATATAGAATTATCAGGGATGATGAAATTATGATATGTGTTGTTGTATTGGTTGGATTTTGTTGTTTGGATGCATTAATTCGTATTGGATTGGAAAGAAATGGTTTAGGATACATACTGCTGTCAAAATAGCAGGTTTTTGGTTTTGCAAGTCGCAGGAACCGGTTCCCATGTGGGAGGAACCGGGTTCCTGGTATAAAAATCAGAGAGAAGTGATTCTGGGATGTTGGGAATCGGTTACTCCTGGGGAGGAACCGGGTTCCCAATTCAAAATTTGCAAAGAAATTCACATTTTCTGTGGGAATCGGTTTCCTGTCTGGAGGAACCGGGTTCCCCATACATTTTCCAAGGGGCGTGTTATTTCAAACTTGTGGGAACCGGGTTCTCCCTGGGAGGAACCGGTTACCACTGTGTTATTTTCAAAAATATTTCAAACTTTGAAAACTTGTATTTTCCAAACCGTAAGTCCGTTTTGAGCGTCGTTTTGGACGTTGTTTCTTAAATTTAAAGCTTTATTTAATTAAATGAATAAAATTATTGTAGTTTGAAATTATTTTGAAAATGCGTCGGATTTCGAATTATGCAGTTTGTACCTTGTGCATATTTGGTGCGTATGCAGTGATCCGTGGTAATTGCTTGTATCGGGATTTGGTGGATGAAATGCATGTTTTATGCTGTTTGATGTGTGCATGATCAAGTGGAGATATCATGTTTTGGTTTTGATTTGGTTTATGACGTTGGTGTGATCATAAACTTATTTGAATGTTGCATGCTTTATGATGTGCATGCATATACATTCTGGTGGTAGCTAATTCCCATTGTGCGAAATTAGTGAGATTTTGTCAATAACCGTTCCCGGGTGATTATGGGTGGTGAGGCTGGATTCATGTCCGGGTGATTATGGACGAATCGATGTTGGTGACTTAGTTCACGTTTTGGTACCACATGCATAG
The DNA here is from genome assembly GCA_021764765.1 of Vicia sativa. Lineage (NCBI taxonomy): Eukaryota > Viridiplantae > Streptophyta > Magnoliopsida > Fabales > Fabaceae > Vicia > Vicia sativa. The sequence goes on along the minus strand of CM038795.1, from coordinate 208,494,054 downwards.
AGTCGTGCATTTGCATTTGTGTGAAATTATAACATGTTATGATGGTTTCCAGTGTTATAATTTAATTGTTGTTGTTATTGTGCATAATTAACTGTGTGAATTGCAATTGTGTACTGAAATCTGATTATGCTAATGAGGGTGAAATAATGTATTGAATTGTTCTGTTGTTTTTAGAAACGTATAATGCATTTTATATTGTGATAAAATCTCACTCTTACTTTGATGATTTCATATTAAGGTTAGCAGCTCAGGAGTCGGTGAGGATGGCTTATAGAGCTGTGCTATTTAGTTATCTGCGTGTCAGTGTCATGCTCTGATAGTCGTAACACTGGGGAACGTTTGGTTGAGATTTTGTTTTGTACTCATTTGTTCTTTGATTTATTTTGGGAATAATTTTGAATTGAAGTTTGTTCCAATTTTGTTGCTATTTTCCGCTGTGTAGAACATATCATTGGTTTTGAGTATTTTAATAAAGTCCTTCAGTGAAGCATGACTACTGTTTGTTTTGATACTTTATATTTGAATTTGAATTGTAATGCCCCTTGTTATATGTTAAACTCTGATTTAAATATTAATTCGCGGGGTATTTTAGAAGGGGTGTTACAGTCATCCCCATTTGTAAATATGTATCCACACCACCATGAGATGTAATCGTTTAGTAATTAATTTATTGCTTTATTTAATCATTCATCACAATGCACAAACCAAATATTTTCAAACTAATACTTAGTCATGAGCCATTTTTCATTACCTTGAGTCGACAAAACTTAGAAGTGTCGCAACAACCCCACATTTGTGCACACACCACGCTTGCTCTTGGGCTTACAATGAGGCTTTAGTTGATTAGTTAAATATTATTTAATTATCCAATTGGGCTATTTAAAATTGATTAGTCCATCTAATTAATTTTTAATCTAATTACTTGATTAAATTTCGTTTAATTAGTCGATTAAATTTATTTCGCGCATGCACCTACACATTGTTAATTGTCTTATCATTTGTGCAAGCCACCTTGTATGGGATTTTAATTCATTTAATCGCTTTATTTTACGCTTCTATATAATTATTCGCAATCGCTCATTTCCATTATCGCGTCTTGGTCCGCATACCAAGTTTTCATTCAATAAGAGCTTCATGGTAGGTAGTAGACACTTGTCTATTCTCTCGAGATTAATCAAGCTTTCTTGGTTAATCATAGCCCAAATCTTCTCTCGTTGTATATTCACCACTTTCATAATCAAAAGTTACAAACCTCAATTCAACGTCGAGTGCCTTTTCAAAAATTCCTTTTTCACAATAAACTTCAAGTATTTAAATCGTTGGTCGCTAGACCAGTTGTTTAAAAACTTGTGCCAAATGAACTCTGAGTCTTTAAATCGTTGGACGCTGGACCAATTGTTTCACATATGTGTGAATCTATTACTATCATTATATTGCATTTCATTATATATGTGACATCTCATCTCATAGATATCATTCTTGCACTCATGCTTTTAGTATTGCATCATCATGCATGCATTTTACCATCCAGGTACTTATTTCCCTATTTCCATTCGTTCAGTTAACAAAGCAAGTTGGTTCCCCGACACCGCTACGAAACCAGAACTGATGTCAAGTTGAGAATGGAGAATCCAGAACAACACAATGCTGAATTCATGGTGGAGATTGGTGATTTGAAGTCTGGAATGAACAAGCTCACAGAAATGAGGTATCCACCTCAAAGGACTTCCATCTCTGAAGTCGATACTACTGTTGTGGAGCCACCACAAATTTAGAATGTTGCTACTACCTGGCCAGAATTTGGTCTGACGCACAATTATTCTCCACAATATGAAATCAATCATGGAGTGGGTCAATCGTCTCAACAAACTGTTCAGATGCCAGTGGTCACCGAACAATGACCAATCATCCACACCATACCTCAAGTTCCCTTTGGAAATCACTTCACATACCAGGCCGATGGCTCCCAAAATGGAGATCAAGTGCAGAATGATGAAGTAGAGGAAGTGAAAGAAAAGTATAATGTTATTGAGAAAAGGCTAAAGGTGGTGGAAGGAAATGACATCTTTGGTTTTGACACCTCAAATCTCTGTTTGGTTTCTGACTTGACTATTCCTGCAAAGTTCAAAGTCCCTGAATTCGAGAAGTACAAGGGACTTACTTGTCCAAAAGATCATATGACCATGTACTTCCGCAAAATGGTTGCTCATGAAAAGAATGGATAAACTGCTTATTAATTTCTTCTAGGATAGTCTGACCGGAGCTTCTCTAAAGTGGTATATGAGCCTGAAGAGAGAGGACATCAACTCTATGAGGGACTTGGTTGAAGCATTCTTGAAATAATACAAGTACAACATGGATATGGCCCCTGACCATAGACAATTGCAAACTATGACCATGAAAGACAATGAAACATTCAAGGAGTACGCTCAACGTTGGAGAAAGCTACCATCTCAAGTCAACCCTCCTTTAGGAGAAAAGGAACTCACAGGTGTGACACCCCAAATAATTCAATTATTAAATAATTAGAATTTTAATTATTAATTTAATTAGAAGTTTAATTATTGGTATTTTTGAATTATTGGATTTAATTAATTAATTAAATAGAATGGAGGTGTTGGGGGTGTGAGGTTGAATTAGAGGGTGTATGGAGTAAAACGCACTAATTACTCTAATTATGTTATTTTTATTATTGGGAATAATAAAAGGAATAAATAAAGGAAAAAGGGAAAAAGTGAGAAGAATTAGAGTTTTCATTCTACGTGCTTTTGAGAAGAGAATAGAAAGAAGAGAAAAGTCAAGGCGTCAGAAATTCGAAGAATCATCGCAAGGTAAGGGGTGATTTGGTTTGATTAATATGCCTTATAGGTTTTGATAATTAATAGGATGAATTGATGCGTTAGGAATCTTGAATTAGAATTTCTAGGTTGTGCCCTAATGATATGATCCGACGTAAAAACCTCAATTGGAATTAATAAGAATGGTGAACATGTGTAGGTTGATTGTGGATTAATTAGGAAGTGTAATTTTGTTGTTAATTAGATGTGAAAACATATAACAATTATTGTTTCTGATGTACTATGGTTGTTGGTGATGAATGGTGTAACGCCCTGTTTTAATTAATATTATATTATATTAATATTTTCGAATTACCGATCAATATTTATCTTGCGACGAGAATATTCATATTAATTAATATATCTATTAATCTATCTGGCGACGTTGTGTTCGGTCCGGGTTTTATTCCGTTCGATTCGGTAAAATACTATTCGGATCCGATATTTAATTCCCCGAAATTATTTTAATTGATTGGATTAATAATATTGGTGGATATTATTAGTGTGTTAATTTATAAGAATAAATTAGGAGTGTGAGGATTAATTGGGAAGGATTGGGTTTACACCTTAGTTTACTAGTAAGGTTATCATAAAACCACTTTCCTCATTTTCTTTCCATCCAAACACTTTCCTTGTTTTTCTTCCAACATAACACACCAATCCAAACAAGAGTAAGAGAGGAAGCTAGTAAGGAAACAACATTATAAAACCCTTTCCTTTGTTTTTCTTCCCATTTTTCCAACAAAACCAAAATAGAAACTTGAGAGGAAATAGAAGGGTTTTGTGAGGAGAAGAGCAAGAGGAGAAGGAGAGGAGGAACATGAGCAAGCTTGAGGATGGGGTCTTGAAGAATCATCATGAATCAACCAAGCTTCCATGGTAAGGGGTTTGATTTCTTCACCTCATATAGTTAGGGTTTTGATTTATATATTTTGGGATTTAAGAAAAATAGCTAGTTGTTCATGAGTTTTGCTTGGGTAATAGTTGGAATAGTTAAAAAAGTTGGATTAGGAGTAGAGATTAGGAGTGTGTTTCATTGTTAGTGGTAGAAATGAAATTTATAAAAAAAAATGGAAACCAGAAAAAGAAAAACTGTATCTGTTAGAAAAAAAAAAAAGAAAACCAGAAAGCCAGAAAACACTGCAATAGTTGGAGAAGACGAAGTGGAGGGGGGCCAAGGGAGGCGCCCATCCTAACATGGAGGGCGGCCGTCCCAGGCCCCCAGGCGTGCGCCTCCATCTCCTCTTTGTGCATGGGACGTTCGTCCCTTTCCCTTGCGCATGGTGGAGTGAAACAGTTTCTTGCATTTTGTCTATTGACTGCATAATTGTGTTTTCTGCATAATTATGCAGTAATGGTTCTGTTACTTGCTATTTCAGTAAAACCATATACTACTAGTTAGTATTAATAAAATATAACTAGGACACGAGTTAGCCGATTAAATTTAGAACCCGATTATGTTCCGATTTTCCGATTCTGATAAATTCAACGACGGAGCAAGTTGCTCCGAATTCAACGAAAATTGACGTGCTAGCTAAGTTTGACGTGTAGAACGTAGTGGTGAGGTTAGTTTTTAGAAATTATGAGTTTTTACGAGATGACCCGAAATAGGCCAATTTACGGTAAAATTGAATTGGATTGTGTTTTAGTAGATTTAAGGCACGTTTGGACAATCCGATTTCGATGTTGATGTTTATAAATAATACTGGTTATTAGGAATGGCTTTCGCGACGAGTATGGGTGTTTTGATTGTTTCTCCATTTTCGGAATTTAGTGAATGAATTGGTGATGATGTGGTGCGACTAAACATAATGATTGCGACGACGTATTAATTAATAAATACTTGATGATTTGCGATGCGATAATATATGTCTTTATACATGATGTTGTTAATGAATGCTTCTGATTTGTGAATGCATGATTTTGATGATGATGAATTATTAGTGATGTTTTGCATAATGCAAATATGATGCGATGATATATTTATCTGTATGTGGATAAATTATGGCGATGTAGACTTTATGTCAATTGTGATGAGCGATGATGATATGTTGTTGCGTAGTCTTTATTATTGAGTCACATACATTTCATAAGCGAAGAGGGCTTTCATGCCAAGTGATGATGGCTTTTATGCCGAGCGAAGATGGCTTTTATGCCGAGCGAAGATGGGCTTTATGCCTAGTGTCCCTAATTATGGACAAAGCGATGGGTACCACATGCATAACATAGTCGTGTCTCATGGAGTCCATTATGTTTATTTTGGAGTCTTTTGTTATTGAGTTTTCTTTGATGGCTTATGATGAATTGCGATGCTATATGATATCTTGTTTTGTGATGATTTTTGTGTTGAACCTAAATTGATTATGATGTGGTAATGTCATGAAAATTATGCGATGGATATAACATGACGAAAAAGCGACGATGGGCTTTAGCCAATTTGTGATGATTTCATTTATGATGCTTAAGTTATTAGTATTGGTTGACATTATTGTTTATAATTGCCGTATTGGTTAGTGATGTATTAATTTGTGACGATTTCATGGCGATGGAAGTTTATGTGTTGTTGCGATGAAGTATGCCGATGAGGTTATGGAGATATAATGTAGATTATACACATTAGAATGACGATCAAAGTATGTGAGGTTTGGATATGTGTTGGAATGCACTTAGTAACTTATATCCCTTTCAATTCCAAATATATATATATATATATATATATATATATATATATATATATATATATATATATATATATATATATATATATATTATGCCTTTAATTATATGTTTTGGAGCATCTCACCCTTTACTTGTTTCGCCGTTACCTTTATATTGGTAACGTGCAGGTTATGAAGACGGAGATTATAGAAGATGTTTTGATGTTTATGAATCAATTTATGTTTTCCGACAATGCTATGTATCCGAGATTTATACTTTAAAGTAAACTGTTTAAAGTGATTTGACTTGATGATGTGACGCCTCAGTATTTAATTTATGAAATTTTAAATTACTCTGATTTTTACATATAAAGCCTTGGGTAAATTTGGGGTGTTACATTAGTGGTATCAGAGCAGGTCGGTCTGTCGACCAGTTTATTAGTGTGTTTAACCCTGTTGTATGCGACATGTGTGTGAAACACTATCGGTACTTGTTTGTTTCAAATTGTTTGTCTATAGAGATGAGTTTGAAACAAGTGGGGGAGAAGTTTTACTTCTTGGTGGCGCTTGTGGCTTAGGATGGAGCCTCAAGCAGTGTTACGCTTCGGTAACTCAAAGTGTATGTTTGAAGACGCTGTTGTAGTTGGTAGAGATGGTTTATGTCACCATCATGATTGTCGACTGCATATTGACAAATTGAGGGACTGGTCATCCTTAATCTCTTGTTGATAGTAGTCGGGAATTGTGTTGGTTGGGATAAATTTGTCTTTCCAGTTTAATAGTGTGTGAATCAGGCGAGTTGGCACAAGATGGTGCATGGTTACTTGAGTTGTGGGCGAATTTGGATTTTGGTGAGGAACAAGATTTTGGCAAGAGAGCTTCTTGTTGTGATTCTTCTGAAGCGTACTGTGAAGATGTGAATGAATTGCCGCAGTAGTGCGAAGTGAAGTTTTGATGGATTGAGTTTTTAGAATTAGTTGTGATTCAGAGTATCCTTAAGGGATGTTTGTTCTGAGTTAGAGTTGAAGAGTCAACTTGAAGATTGGTTTTAGTAGAGTTTGTTTGTTTGAGTGGTTCGTCGTGGAGTGCGCCAGTTGTGTTGTTCGAGGAGATCTAAGGTTGCCCGAGTTGGTGTATCGTTTGCAGTCAAGGAACGAAGTGGATATTGAGGAAAAGTGTCTACTTCCGAGGATTTATATTTGGACGAATCAGTCATTTGGAGTTTATGTGTTTAGTGAGATTGATGCGAAGTCTGGTTGTCTACGGGTTAGTGTGAGAGTGGAAGATCTCATCAACATCGATCTTTCACTAGATCTCATTAGCATTGATCTTTCACTAGATCTCATTAGCATTGATCTTCAACTAGATCTCATCAACATCGATCTTCCACTATATCTCATTATCATTGGTCCTCAATTAGATCTCCCTAACATCGATCTTTTATTTTTGTCAATCCATTGATTGAAAAGTCTTTGTGTTTACTATCATTAACCCACGTGTTGATGTTAGTTCTCCGTTGTTTACTGTCATTAATCCACACATTAGTGTCAGTATTTATTTTTGTCAATCCACTAATTGAAATTTTTGTTTCGACTTTCGTCAATCCACATATTGGTGTCAGTCTTTATTTCTATCAATCCATTGATTGAAAAGTCTTTGTGTCAACTTTCATTAACCCACATGTTGATGTTAGTTCTTGTTGTTTACTCTCATTAATCCATGTATTAATGTTAGTTCATTGTTTACCTTCATTAATCCACTGGTTAATGTTGACTTTATTTCTTGTTTTTGAACTCAATCCACTGGTTGAGAACGATGTGTCGACTTTCATTAGCCCACGTGTTAGTGTTAGTTCGAGTTGTTTACTTTCATTAACTCACGTGTTGATGCTAGTTCTTATTGTTTACTTTCATTAATCCACATATTGATGTTATTTCTTTGTTGCTCACATTCGTCAATCCATTGGTCGATGTTGGAGTTTCTTTCTTACTTTTCAAACTTAACCCACTGGTTGAGATATCGTGTTGACTTACATTAACTCACGCGTTTATGTTAGTTCTCGTGTCGACTTTCATTGATCCATGCATTGGTGTCAGTATTTATTTTGTCAATTCACTGATTGAAAGTTTTTGTTTCGACTTTCGTCAATCCACGTATTGGTGTCAGTCTTTATTTTTATCAATCCATTGATTGAAAAGTCTTTGTGTCAACTTTCATCAACCCAAGTGTTGATGTTAGTTCTTGTTGTTTACTCTCATTAATCCACGTATTAATGTTAGTTTGTTGTTTACCTTCATTAATCCACTAGTTAATGTTAACTTTATTTCTTGTTTTCAAACTCAATCCACTAGTTGAGAACGATGTATCAACTTTCATTAGCCCACGTGTTGGTGATAGTTTGAGTTGTTTACTTTCATTAACTCACGCGTTGATGTTAGTTCTTATTTTTTACTTTCATTAATCCACGTATTCATGTTAGTTCTTTGTTGCTCACCTTCGTCAATCCACTGGTCGATGTTGGCTTTTTTTTCTTACATTTCGAACTTAACCCACTGGTTGAGATATCGCGTTGACTTTTACGCGTTGATGTTAGTTCTCGTGTCGACTTTCATTGATCCACGCATTGGTGTCAGTCTTTATTTTGTCAATTCACTGATTAAAAGTTTTTGTTTCAACTTTCGTCAATCCACGTATTGATGTTAGTCTTTTTTTTGTCAATCCACTGATTGAAAGTCTTTGTGTTTACTTTCATTAACCCACATGTTGATGTTAGTTCTTGTTGTTTGCTTTCATTAATCCATGTATTGATGATAGTTTTTCATTATCCATCTTCATTAATCCACTGGTTAATGTTGACTTTCTTTGTTGTTTTTTCGAACTCGATCCATTGATTGAGGATGATGTGTCGACTTTCATTAACCCACGCATTGATGTTTGTTTTTATTGTTTACTTTCACTAATCCACACATTGATGATAGTTTTTTCGTTGATTCACCTTCACTAATCCCCTGGTTAATGTTGGCTTTCTTTCTTGCTTCTGAACTCAATCCACTGATTGAAGATGTCGTGTCTTTTTTCATTAACCCACACATTGATGATAGTTATTTCGTAATTTACCACCGGAAAGTTCACTTCCAGTCTTCATTTCCCCAACAGTAGAGTCCATACATTCATCGTATATCATATTATCTCATTGTATCAAGGACGAAATTCAGGTCTTGTTTGTATTTAATTACTTCCAGCCATTGATCAACGTTATCAAGCTGAAAGATAATAAAATAGGGGAAGCTGTCACACCCTAAATTTCACTTTGAGTTTTTAGCCGCATTAGCACATCATATTTTTTCATCTAGCCATCATTATTCATTTGCATCCCTTGCATTTTAAACCAAAAATTTTCTTCCTTGATAATCATTGCACATTAGCATTAATCTTCTTTTTTTAGGTAAATCATGGTTTAATATCGAAAGTCATTTTATCATATTTACTTTTTTTAATCAATTAATTAATTTTTGTGTTTGTATTTTTTAATTCTACTTTTATTATGAGATTTGATTTCAATCATTTAGTGATTAATAGTTATTAAAAGATTTATATTAAATAGAATAATAAAATAGGATTTAAATTAATACCATGTTTTTTTGTTAGAATAACATTTTTTTATTACCTTATTTTAAAAGTTTATTAGTGGTTATTATTACAAAGAAAATTAAAAAAAATGCATTTTGGTATTTGATACATCTCAGACGATCCAAGCCAAGAGGAAGTTTTGTGCCAATTATTCACCATTGTGTTTTACCACTACCTTGTACAAACCTGCAAAACAAATTAAAAAAAACAGTACAATTTACACACTTGCTCCTCACAATTGCTCATTCCACTACCATTCCTCCCACAAATTCACATCTAATAAATTGTACAATTTCTCTCCACTACTTGTACTTCAATCCTTCCTCACAAAGTTTTCTTTGATCTTATCTTTTTTTTACTCATCCAAATTCCATTCCTACCCTCACCTCATTCTGCTATATAACACATTCTTTATTCTCAAACTTGACATAGAAAAAAAACATTATTCAATCTTCAAACCTCAAGCAAATCTACACTTCAATACAACACCCATCATCATCAATTCCACGGAAAAACCACTGCAAATCCCTTAAACATCCATACCCCTCTGTCGCCTTTCATTCTCAACCTCCAACCTTCACTCATCCAAAACCTCCATTGTTTCTGCCAAGACACTCACCAACGCTTACCTTTATCTCTAACACAGACCATAGATCCAAACAATCATCTCACAACCTCACCTCTGTCAAAACCACACCAACCTTATCTTCACAAAAAAAACATCACATCCCGCTACAATACCCAGCAGATCAACAACAACGAAACCCATAAGTAGAATTCGAAGCGGACATAAAATCACAGAAACACGAAACAGAAGCAGAAAATCACAGAAATACGAAACAGAAGTAGAAAACGCACATCAGAAGCATAAGAAATCTCAGATTTAGAATCGGAAGGTTGAGCGCGACATACCTTTTTCATCGATTTGTTCATTTTTGTCGATGTTCTTTATTTCATTTTTACTCTATTAACTGAAAATCATCAATGAATTAGGGCTTATAGGGTTCGTTGAGGGATAAGGGTATCGTGTTGTTTATTTTCTTTCATGCTTCGATTTGAGTCCATTCATGGCGGAAACGTGTGAACAGAAGCGACGATTAGAAAATGATGGTGATCGTAAGAGTAGCGTGAGGAATGAGAGAGACGAGTCCTTCTAACTCTCTATTTTTGTGTTTTTTTAATTAAGTGTTATAATTATTATTTATTTATTTATTAAAGTTGAGATAAACAAGAAATTTGAGTGGACCGATGACAAGTGCATCATGCGGCATCCAATTTTTTTTAAGGGTTTGGTGATTCTTTTCCATATCCGAATTGGAGTATCAACAATCCTGCCCAGTTACTCAATATACCCCTAATCCGGATTAACACCCCCTCTTGGATCATTTCTTAACTTATCTTTTTATTATTTTATTTACATATTTTATTTCATTTGTATATTTTATAAGGACTTGTAATTGTCATCCCCATTTGTAAATATGTATCCCTACCCCCATGAGATGTAATCGTTTAGTAATTAATTTATCGCTTTATTTAATCATTCATCACAATGCACAAACCAAATGTTTTCAAACTAATACTCAATCATGAGCCGTTTTTCATTACCTTGAGTCGACAAAGCTTAGAAGCGTCGCAATGGCCACACACTTGTGCACACACCACGCTTGCTCTTATGCTTACAATGAGGCTTTAGTTGATTAGTTAAACATTATTTAATTATCTAACTGGGCTATTTAAAATTGATTAGTCCATCTAATTAATTTTTTAATCTAATTACTTGATTAAATTTCGTTTAATTAGTCGATTAAATTTATTTTGCGCATGCACCTACACATTGTTAATTGTCTTATCATTTGTACAAGTCATCTTGTATGGGATTTTAATTCATTTAACCACTTTATTTTTACGCTTGTATATAATTATTCGCAATCACTCATTTCCATTATCGCGCCTTGGTCCACATACCAAGTTTTCATTCAATAAGGGCCTCATGGTAGGGAGTAGACACTTGTCTATTCTCTCGAGATTAATCAAGCTTTCTTGGTTAATCATAGCCCAAATCTTCTCTCATTGTATATTCACCACTTTCATAATCAAAAGTTACAAACCTCGATTCAACGTCGAGTGCCTTTTAAAAAATTATTTTTTCATAATAAACTTCGAGTATTTAAATCGTTGGTCGCTAGACCAATTGTTTAAAAACTTGTGCCAAATAAACTCTGAGTCTATAAATCGTTGGACGCTAGACCAATTGTTCAAAGACTCTTAATAACGTTGTTTCACTTCACTTTTTCATAAGAAAACTTTTTGGGATGATAGACGACTTGTTGAGCATTGAGCTTCTCTGGTTTCTAGTATTTGAATCGTAGGATGCTAGTCATATTGTTTGGTACTTTTCACCCACTTAAAATCAATTCAACTCATCAAACCTTGCCCACGTGCAAGTCATTTTTCAAACCTCGCTCACATGCGACTCACATCGCTCACACGTGATCTTCTTTCGCTTACACGCGAATTGCACTAGTGATATCTTATCGTCCACATAAGATTAAGCTCCTATTTTCATAAATAAAATCAACCAACCATCAAATGTTTTCGCAATTGAGAACTACGTAAACTCTGACTTTCCCATCGCACTTGGGGAATACGTAGACACGAGATTCTAACATCTTGACGAACACACTTTCAAAAAAATTAAAACATGTTTCCTTTCTTTCCTCTTTTCGCACACAATATTTAGAAGATAACAAATTAACACACTAAACACACAAACACACTTAGAGCTAAATGGGTTCCATCGAGTACGATGGATGTGAGGGGTGCTAATACCTTCCTCTCGTATAACCGACTCCCGAACCTACATCTCTTGGTCTTGAAGACTATTTCATTTTATTTCTTGAGTTTTATCTATATTTTTCTTTTCCTCTTTAAGAATAAATAAAGTTAGATGACAACTTCATTATTTCAAAATCAAATTATTAAAACTTTTTTATTAGCATCGACATAAGAGTTTCTCTTAATCCGAAATTCTTTTACAGGATATCTAATATTAAATTCTTCGAAAGAAATTATTTAGTTTAATTATTATTATCTATTAAAAATATTTGGCTTGCTATTTTTTAGAGTATCATTGCTAAGAAATAGTAAAACTCACTATTGGTTGGTTTTATTATAAGGGTCAACATTTTTCCACTCTTCTATCTACATTAATTCTCGAGTACATTAGAGATTTTATTGGCGCCAAATGTTCTCTCACTTCCTCAGGTAAGCGACGTTTTCTCCTCTTTCTCTTCCATCTCTCTTTCCTCTCTAACCCTAAAACCCTAATCAATTGTTCTCATTTTCCCATTCCCAAATCCTAGGGTTTTCAGCGACAACACTTTGATTAATCACTTCCGAAACTTCAAATAGTTCCCCCACCATCGATCTCCGTTACTTGCAATGGCGGAACATCGCCCTCCGAAGCGCCCTAAAATCAGCAGGTTCGTCGTTATTTCAACGCTTTCATTCCTTGCAATTCCGTTGTGTTGCCTTTGTTTGTTGTAAGTTTTGTTCTTAAAATTGGAATCATTACAAATGGAAACACAATTTGGTAGTGGAAACATTAAAATTGGAAACGCGAATTTCGTTATCGTTATTTTGTTGTTGGGATTGTGGAGATATAAAAGAATGAAGCTATGGGAACTGAATCACCACTTAGGTTTTGTTTTGGAATTAACTCGCGGCACGGGGATGACTTGGAATTGACTAGGATCATTTGCCTATCACAAAAGTATACATGCATTTTTATTCAAATCTTATTTCTCTCTTTATAATACTTCCAATGCATTTTTATTTTTGTGATAGGCAAATGATCCTTTTTTATAAGAATCTCCTCCCCTCCTTTAAATTTTATATTTTGATTGGATAATGTCATAAGAGAGACCCTTTTATAAGAATTCCCTCCACCCCTTTAATTTTTTTCTCCCAAACAATGTGAAAAACTCACCTCCCTTTTCCCTCCCATACAATGCTGCGTGATATGTTTTGATGGAGGTGTTTGGAGAAGATATACGCACGTGTGTGGAATATCCCATATTTAAAAGATTAGGGGTAAACATAAATTTATTGGATACCTTCAAATAATACTTCATTTATTTTTATAAATGGTTTATATTTTTCTTAATTTAGAAGTTAGAGTTTTTATTTTCATCTTTAGTGTTCTGTCATGCTCTATGCTATAGTGATTAACTAAATTAAAAATTAATATCAGAAATGTGGAGTACTCTCTAACCCCCCTATATATATATTTTAAATTTCGAAAGGGTTGTGAATATGAATTTGATGACTTAAACTTTATTTCAGGGGGGATGATGATTATATGCCTGGAAACATTTTGGAGATTGAGCTTTATAATTTCATGACATTTGATTACTTAAAATGTAAACCCGGCCCTCGCTTGAATCTTGTAATTGGGCCCAATGGTTCTGGAAAGAGTTCTCTTGTATGTGCTATTGCTCTTGGCCTCTGTGGAGAGCCCCAGGTTGGTTTGTGTTTTCACACACTTTATCAGCCTTCGTTTCTAGAGTTTATCTTTGAACCATTTCATATGACAACTTCATTTTCTGCAGTTGCTTGGGCGAGCCACCAGTATTGGGGCATACGTGAAGCGGGGAGAAGAGTCTGGTCACATTAAGATTACCTTGAGAGGGGACAATAAAGAGGAGCGCATTACTATTATGCGTAAAATAAATACTAGCAACAAGTCTGAATGGCTTTTCAATGGTTGGTTTTTTAACATTCCGGATACATAATTTATTGAACGCTACTATTATTTTGATAGCAATTGTGAATTCTTTTATTGAAGTAGTGTAATAGACATGTTTTAAAAGCAAAATTGGCTGGTTATGGTATCGAAATACAAAATGTGGTTTCTGCTTTTGTTATTCAAAACTATGCTGGTTACCTGAAGGCATATTGCCCCGCTTTGAAAAACATTCTGTGAGTTAGTGCAACCAATTTTTCTTATTAAATGTTATGAACATGAAGTGTCTTAAGGGATTCATATTGTATTTTACTAGGTTGGTTTTACTTATTTTGGTGTAAGTATTATAATTCTAAATTGGGTCGGTCTATCTGTCTGCATTGCAATATAGATAGGCATCTTTCCTTGGAACAATCTCTTTGGCTTGTTATCATGAACATTGGGTGTGTCTATCTACAACGAAGGAGTTCTTGCTTGTTATTTATGATTTATTTAGGTTTTGGTAAAAAACACAAGGATATCTAATTTATTGAACAGTTGGCATTTTTCTATGACTTTGTGAATATAGCTATTTTTGAGTGAAGCATGCATCTTTAGGTGTTTTCTCTTTCCCTTAAATGTAATATGTATTCTTCGATTAACTTCCTTTCAGCCTTAAATTTTGGATCTTCTTCTTATCTGTCAATTTTATATGCCGAATATTTCTATGTACATATGTAGACACACAAGAGAAAAAAGTTGCATGTGCAAACTGCATATTAAGTAGAATTTCTTACCGATAAATTTCAAACAGTATGATCAGTTATGTTATTTGTCAATGTGTTCATTTCAGGAAATGTTGTGCCCAAAAAGGACGTGGCTGAAACCATTCAGAGGTTTAACATCCAAGTAAATAATTTGACTCAAGTAAGTTTATGACCTGCAGTCATTATACTTTATGATATTAGACTACAGTGTTTTCAGATTTAGACTTTTAGTTTGCTTAGTTTACCTCTGGACCATTCTTGTACTTATTTATTGTGCTGTATTCTAGAACTTTCTACTTCTGTCACTCACTGAACCTACTTCAGTTGGTTACAGTTATTCAGTTACACTAATTTGCAGATCAATAGAACTCTATAAATGCTCTAGGTTGGTTCAGTTATACGTTGTTGAATATTCATTTTCATCAGTGCAATTTTATTCAGTTTCTCTTCTGTCAAAATTCTAACGTGGTGTCTAGAGTTGGCTCAAACTCTAATTTGAGGAATATTGCTATAGGTGTTATGTTTATTGTGATGCTCAAATCTACGATGAGCTAATACTTGGCTTTTTGGTAGTTCTTACCGCAAGACAGGGTCTGTGAATTTGCAAAGTTAACTCCTGTGCAACTTCTGGAGGAGACCGAAAAGGCTGTTGGTGATCCACAACTTCCAGAGCAGCATCGTGCACTAATTGATAAAAGTCGTGCATTGAAGCATGTCGAGCTGGTAAGTTCACCCTTTACTAAGAAATGATAGAAATCTCCTAAAATCATAGCTGCTCGATAACTTCAGGATTGGTTTACTAATTTTGTTTCAGTCTCTTGAGAAAAACGAAGGAACTTTAAATCAGTTAAAGGAACGTAATGCTGAATTAGAGAAGGATGTTGAACGTGTTCGTCAAAGAGACGAACTTCTTGCCAAGGTTAGCTATTAAGCTTTGTCCGAATGTTTTCTATACGCCAAGCAATGTAGACTCCTTTGTGGTGATGTCTATTCTTTTCCTGATATGATTAGTTCATCCTTTATTTTTCTCATTTAGGAGGTTTTCTGTTCCTCCTGCAGTGAAATTCACTGTCTTTATGTATATTCTTAAAGGAAAAGATAAAAAAAAGTGCCTGTATCTGTTTTGTAGGCCGAATTGATGAAAAAGAAATTGCCATGGCTGAAGTATGATATGAAGCAGGCAGAGTATCGTGAAGCTAAGGAGCGTGAAAAGACCGCTGCAAAGGAGTTTGAAAAGGCAGCAAAATTATTAAATGAAGTTAAAGAGCCTATTAAGTATGTGTCTCTTCTTACTTTGTTACATGTTATTAATTGTTTAAATTTGAAGCTTCTTAGAATTTGAATTGCTAGACAAGAAAGTTGCTTATATTTTAGCAGGGGCTGAAGTTGGGGAAGGGGTCTTGACTTTTAGTCAAATGCATTATTAGTTGTTCGATTAATAATTGTAAAACTTTAGCTGTTTTAAGCAAAGTCCAGGAAAGAAAACATGTCTTACTCCATATCCAGGAAGAGGCTTAATATTAAGCCTCAACGTTGGATTTAAATAAAACAAAATCATAATCTGCAATGCCAGTGCCATTGGATGGTAGCTTGTCAAATTTCTGCCACTGCCATCCTCAATGACCGACATTTAACAACATTGTTCTTACCTTTTATGGTAAGTTTATGCATTTGACATCACTCTCATTAACAGCCTTAAATAAATTGTAGAGTTGCACTAACCGTTATATTTTATAAGCAGTTTATGCTTGAACATTCGCCACACATTTAAAGATGAACTGCATGTCCTAATACTTCATGGGTCATTCATCCAACTCCTCACTTTTCCTTTTTTCACTCTTTGTTTCTCAGATCTTCTTTCATTTCTTTTGTCTTCATTCTTTCAATGTTTTATCTGATAGAAACCCAGAGAAATAAAAGAAAATAAAGACTAGTTCATAAAAAGAATTCGGTATTCTAATTACAAACATCAAGGTATTTATAGAAGATATCCTAACTGACTTGGTTCTCAGTAATGACATACTGAGTTCTATTACTATGATTTTCTATTCAATAGAAATACTGCTATTTCTATTATTCTATTATTATTTCCCCTTCAAACCTAGGGTGATTGATCCATTGAGCCCCTGTCTACCGCCTTGAGTTTGCCCGCGTGTGTGAGAAACCTGGGAGGAGAAAGTGGCTCAGTGAGAGCATCAACAGTCTGATTGGTGACTGGAATATCCTGGAGAATTATACCTTTCTTATGACTTTCTTTCGTAGGAAAATTTCAAACTCCGCATGCTTGGGTTTAGCATGCGAATCCGGATTATGAGGGAGGGAAACTGCGCTAAGATTATCACAATATTTTACTAGAGTTTGAAATGGAATTGGTAGTTTTGTCAACAAAAACTGAATCCATAATACTTCGGATGCAATGTCAACCAATCTCCTATATTGAATTGCAATGCTAAGATTGAAATGGAATCATTGTCCTCAACTGTGTTGTTATTGATATCTCACGAATATGTCTTTGTGGCAAACACCTTCCTTTTGTTCAGATATGGTATGAAGAATTATAATTTGTCTTGCTTTAATAGGAAACAAAAAGATGAGAAAGCTGCATTAGATGCAAAATGGAAAAAGGTTAGCAACCGAATAAATGAGAATGCCACAAAAAGAATGGAACTTATGGAGAAAGAGAACCAATTGGTAATTTTTCTCATCCACTTGACATACTTTATTTTTATAATTTTTATTTGAGTGAGATCTGAAACCAGAGTCTTTATTATCAATCATGCCATCAAATCAAATCAATAATTATTCATGTTATTGTACTTGTGGGTACATCTTACAACCTATTTGCATGAAGTTAAAGTCTGGTGTGATCTTAGTTCCTTGCTATCAATTTATAGGAAGTGGAACAACAAGGGAAGTACAAAGAGATGGACGAGTTGAGGAGGCAGGAAGAAACTCAGCAACAGAAATTTAGAAAAGCTAGGGAGGAACTTGTTGCTGCTGAATATGAACTTGAGAGTCTAAAACCTTATGTACCTCCCAGAGATGAACTTGTAAGTGTACTTTTAGTCATTGGTTATATTATTTGTATTTATATTTATGTACGTATACAATTAAGGGCATGTTTGATTTGAGTTTTTTTTTTAATAATAAAAACTAAAACTAGTCTTAGAAATAACCTATCGACCGGGCTTGAACCGAGCCTCTGTTAGCTTAGCGGTTACAGCTGTCTTATGACAGCTGGCTTCTTCTGTTATTAGTACCTTCTAGATAATTAGAGTACTAGTAGCTTGTGTCACAAGTTTCAAGTTCTGTTATATATACAGCTCAAGTATCATTGTAGTCTTTCAACCAATTATAACGAATTTTTAGTATTCAACTTTCTCAGTTTCTTTTACTTTTTGCACTCTGCATTTCTAACTTAGAGTTTCTATTTTTATCCCGTGCCTTCCTGTTTCAATGGCCACTTTAAATCCATTTCTCAATTCTGAGGGCAATTTCCTCTTGGCATGTTAAGTTTTGGCAGTGGAAGCAACAAATCAATGGCGTCACGTGCACAGCTCCAATGCAAACAGCAGATGCGTCAATTATCTCAATTAGTACTTTGAAATTCGGCATGCTTGACATAGGTAGTTCCATCATCGCAGCCAACTTGGAGAATCTATAGTTTTCCCATGAGGGTTTGCCGCAGTGCATTGCCGTGTTTGCACTAGGCTACCCTTCTCCGAAAGCTCTGCATGACCACCTACCATTAGTCTTTGACTCCACACTTATTTTTCTGTGCCCCTTTTGTGGTTGTGCTAAACATTGGCTCAGTATCACACATGGATGCTCTATAGAGCTTTGGGTGGGGAGGTTCTTTTTAATTATTTGAAAGCTCTCATTGCTTCCTCTCCCCAATGAAAGCTATTATTCTTTAACAAGTGAGTGAGACGTCTAGCAATAATAATCTCTGACAAACTGTTACTTAGCCCCTTGATGTCTATTGGAATTGGCAACTCCGCTGTTCATTTGGTCTTCATTGGATCTCTTGAAATACCTTTCAACTGAACACTGTTAAGTTAGTTACAGGTGCATTAACTGACTATGAAAAATTGATTAGGTATAATAGAGACTAGATTCAATTATGGTAATCCCAAGTATCATCTTGATTCCCATTATTCTTATACCAAATATCTGTGATGAATGTTTATTACTAGCCAATATTATACTCAGCAATTTTTTATTTATATTTTTGGTACTTACACCCCCTTTAAAACTATGAAAGTGATTTTTTTTCTCTTACCAGCAAAGATTAAGAGAAGAAATTTTGGAGTTGGATGTTTCTGCTAATCAAGCGAAACAGAATAAGGAACAAGAAGAAAAAGAAATACGTAATAAAAAGCTCTCCTTGTATAAGTGTAAAGACAGGTAGAAGTTGGGCAAAAAATAATGTTTTCTTCAGATTGGTTACTTCTGCAAATCTATTGTTTAATTCTCTATTGGAAAATTTGAAGGTTGAAGGAAATGAATAATAAAAGCTCCAAGTGTTTGCATGCATTGCAAAAATCAGGGGTTGAGAAAATATTTGAAGCTTATAAATGGGTCCAAGAGCATCGCAATGAATTCCACAAGGAGGTTTATGGTCCAGTTTTAGTTGAGGTATATACGTCAGAATCACGTTTTTATAGCCTTTTGGTCTTCTTACCTGGGTTGTTACATTGTTGAGTGAATTTACAGGTGAATGTCTCAGATCAGTCTCATGCTGGATATCTAGAGGGTCAAGTTGCTTACTACACTTGGAAGGTAGTCCTAGATATCTAATGGTCTCTTTTGTTGCTGTAAAGAGCAATTTCTGCTGAACTTTTTTCAACCCTATTACCGTGAAAATTCTGGCTACATTTTTATTTAGATTTAGATTTTCGAGAGTTTTTGGTTTTTTAATCCATACTTCATTCCTGAACTTGTTTTTCTGTTATTGTTTGTGGATATCGTTGGGTCTATGGTTAAAACAAAGGGAGATTTAAATGGCGGGCATGGGAAGGGAGGTGAGAGATCTAATCAGACTTTTTTGCTTGGTTGTGATTCCGAGGAGTGGAAGGGAGGATATTTTATTTGAGGGGAAGGTCTAATGTTCTGTTTATGTCCTTATTTTCATATTACATTTTATGCAAGAATATTTAGTCAACCCGTTCACATTATATTAACCAATCTTTCCGATCCTAATTAGGGGTGGCAAAACAGGCCCACCCCAACCCGCCTTAAGCCCGCCAAAAAAAGAGTAGGGTGGGAGTGGAAATGGACACAAAAATCTAGCTCGCCCCACCAAGGTGGCGGGTTGGCGGGCTTGTCCGCCTACTTTTTTATTTATTAATTTTTTCATTTTTAATAGATTAATAGTTTTTTATTTTTTATTTTTTTTATTACATTTAAATTAGATTTTTTACTTTTTTTTTTAGAATAATTTTAAAGCATTTTTTTAACAAATTTTACTTAATAAATATTGCATATATTCTCTAATAAATAAAACCATCAAAAATAGAAATTACTAGAATTAACTAAAAAGGGGCGGGCTTAAGGTGAGACAAGTTGAAAGAATAGGCACGACAGACTATGGTGAGCGGCGGGTTTCGGCGGGCGGCGATCTTTATTTTGGCGGGTGGGCGGATCAGCCTGGCGGGCCATGACATGTTTTGCCACTCATACTCCTAATCTCCCCAGTATTAAGGGGAGCCAGAATTGAGTCATGTCACTCATGATGGCATTCTCTCTCATCCCCTCCATCAAAATAAAATTGAACACAGTAAGCAATATTTGGAATAATCTCTCCACCCCCTGTCAATTTTCCACAATCCATCACTATGGTAATGTTTTATTTTTTTTCTCTTTGATTGTATCTTTTTTTCCTATGCAAACTTTCTGTATCTCCAGTTACGTTGACAAATTTTGGTTTGTATAGTGTCTTATTTTAATCTCTATTTCTTTTGGTGGAAGGGTCAAATATAATAATGACACAGTTCTTATTGAAAAGGAATCACTTCTCGTGCTTCACCATTTTCTGCACAGGCATAACCGCATAAGTATCATCTTATCCATACTGATTTGTTTATTTTATTCAAATGCAGTCTTTCATAACACAGGATCCTCGTGATCGGGACTATTTGGTGAACAACCTACGGTTCTATGATGTACCAGTTATAAATTATACTGGTCGTGATAGCCGACAAAGAGAGCCTTCCGAAATTTCTGCTGATGTAAGTTCAGTTCAACAATTTTGTTTTATTTCCATTTAAGTATTAAATATGTCATCATTGTTGTACCATTGTTACCAGATGCGTGCTCTTGGTATCCACTCCCGTTTGGATCAAATTTTTGACGCTCCTGCTGCTGTCAAGGAGGTGTTGATTAGCCAATTTAAACTTGATCATTCAGTATGCCTCTTGTGCTATGTTTGTAGATTTGTTATTTAAGTTTATGGGTTCTTTGAAAAGTAATTCAAGCTAATATTTATGGATGGGGATTATTGTTATTTGGTTATACAGTGTTATTCATTTCTTTTCTACATGTTTACAATTCAGTTTATTGGATCGAAAGAAACTGATCAGAAAGCTGATGAGGTCCCAAAATTGGGAATTACTAGTTTATGGACACCCGAAAATCACTATCATTGGACTAACTCTAGATATGGAAATCATGTCTCAGCAGTTGTCGAACAAGTGCAACGCCCACAACTTCTGCTAAATAGTATGTCACTCTAAAAGCATGTTGAACCAACACTTGGATCATATGATTTAGTTTTAAACGCTTGTTCTTTATAATCTCTCTCTTTTTACCTTCCATTGTACTACTTAGATTCAAATGCGAGGGACATTGAGAATCTGAACTCTCAGGAAAGGGAGTTTCAAGAACAAATTGCTTCCTTGGAGGAAAGTCTCAAAAAGTTTCAAGATGAGGAAAAAAGCTTGAGGAATCAGGCTGCTAATCTTCGTAAACAGAAGGTAAGCTACATAGTATTTTTATTTTTATTGATTAATTCAATATACTTATATAAACATGTAAAGAGATTTTTTCCTAATGAAGGGTACATGTATTTTTGATGAAAGTTTTAATTTTAAAGTAATTTGTGATTAAAGCATTTTTTTTGTACTAAATTTCATAATTCTGTTATTCTTTCTGATTTATTTTAGGAGGACATTAGTATTACAGCACAGAATGAGCAAAAGAAACGACACGCAATAATTAGGCATATTGGTAAGCATAAACGATTATATTGAAAGATATGTAAAAGTCAGATTAACATTTTGCTCTCGTACTATAAAGCAAATACCCTGTTTTGACCTATAGAACAAAAGAAACGGATACTGAAATCAATGGAGGAGCAGGATGATTTAGATACCGAGTTAGCGAAGCTTGTTGATCAAGCAACAAAATGTAACATTCAGCGATTCCATAATGCAATTAAAATTAAGGTGATATATCTCAGCTCTTTTTACTGCTTAATATCATGTTAAATGAAACTCTAATGGGTTGGCTTTGTTGAGAATGACCTGTATCTAGCTTGTTGTGGATTTGAGCTCCGCTAGGTTGAGTTAAATGTAACTTTTGCTGTTAATTCTTGGCCAATTGACAGGATCTTCTTGTTGAAGCTGTGGATTGCAAAAGAAGTTTAGTTGAACAGCGAATGGCTTTCATTGAATTTGAGGCAAAGGTAATCACTGCTCACGCTGGCACATAATAAACACAACTGACTATTATTCATCATCTATAGGTAGCTAGTTTATCGACTATTTTTCAATTTCTAAGTATTAAGTTCTAGGCTTTTCCATTTCTTTGAAAGCGCCAGCTATGTAATTTTGGCTGTGATTCAGTGGTTCTAATTATTGATTTTCTACATAAAAGTTGTCAGCATCCCATATTTCACTTGTAAAGTTCCAAACGATGATCGAGTTAGAGACTTGTATGATAACATTATAAGATTGTAATTGCCTGTAGGTGCTTTTATCTTACGGTGGTATAGAGATAAGAAAAAGTAGAAGATTCACTAGTTCAGGTTTCAAATAAGGACTTAAGAAATATACTCTAATTACCGAAATAACAAATTAAGTTACAATACCCCCCCCATCTATCTCTATTTTTGACGATGGAGGCGCGTGAGAGCATGCAAGACAATGTTTGATGTTGAAGCTTCGATAAATAGTTGATTTGACTCGGGTGAAAATGGTGGGACTGTCGTGACACATAGGGCCGTGTACGTTGGACAATCAACAAGATAACTTCGTGTGAGACTATTGCAACTAGGGTTTTGGGATTAGACTATAGTTTGCGTTGGAAACTCAACATATAATTGAAAATAAACTAGGGTTAGCCTTTCATGTAGCTAGATGGCTCCCATACTCCCCCATATAAACACATTTTTAGGCCATATCGCATCTAATATAGGACTCTGAACTTTATGTATTATTTAGAATCTTGTGTCTGTATTTCGTTTCTATGTTTATTCTCTTTCTCCGTCTCCCTCTCTATCTCTCTCATGCATACATTTTCAATTTTCTTTAGATTGGAGAAATGGAGGCCAATCTGAAGCAGCATGAAAATTTTGCTCTGCAAGCATCATTGCACTTTAATAACTGTGAGATGCTATTTTGATTTAAATTTGTAGTTGTTGCAAGGGGCAAGTATTTTCCTAACTTTTGTTTTTGCAGCTAAGAAAGAGGCCGATGAATGCAGACAGAAGCTTACAGATTTATTGAACCATGCTAAATCAATTGCCCGACTTACACCTAACCTTGAGAAGGAATTTCTTGAGGTTTGTATGAAATATTCAATTGTTGTATAAATTCCTTTTCTTGGCTTTAATATTGATGTTGCAATCATCAACCTCATCCAGAAGATACTGCTTTCTTGACTAGACAATATATTTAGCTTTTTGCATGCTTGATGATTTATATGTAACTTTAAGTCAATGAGAACTCTGAAAGCATTTGGGTTATTTCATGTAGATGCCTACTACAATCGAGGAGTTGGAAGCAGCTATCCAAGATACAATTTCTCAAGCTAATTCAATCCTATTTGTCAATCCTAATATATTGGAACAATATGAGGATCGTCAAAGACAGGTACTCTTAATTATAGTAATTTTTGGAACAATATGGGTTTTTTCATATTCGGAGTATCTATATTTACAGTGACTTTACAGATAGAGGATCTTGCAAAAAAACTTGATGCAGACAAGAAGGAATCTAGAAAGTGTCTAGCTGAATTGGATAACATTAAGGTCTGATAAGTTTTTCTTACATAACTAGAATATTATGATGTAGAGAATGCTCTAGTAACTCATACATGCAGTACCCTGTCATCCTTTTTCATTTGCACTCAACTCACTAATATTTCAGATTAGCTTAGAAAATTTTCCTCATATCTAAGCTTTATCAATTTTTTTTTGTGAATATAGATTTCATCAGAACAAATTCTCTAACAAAGCTATTTTTTTTTTTTTTTTGCATTTATGTCTGAATGTAAAATTATATATTTGAAAAGTTCCTAACAATCACTTTTAATTGAATGTGTTTGGAATGGTAAAAAGAGAAAGGAAAAGAACAAACACATTTATTTTTAGGTGTTTTACAGAACATGAGTATGCTTGCATTATACATTTGTAATGTTTGTAGCTATTTTTTCTCTAGGTAAGAAAGAGAGAAAGGGAGAAGAGGTCCAAAATGGATCGGTGGACCTATGCAGTTGAAGTACTACTATGAAATAGCTTGATCAATCCTATTAAATAAGCTTGCCAGTTCCCCGTGATAAAATTTTAGAACTGATAAGACAGGAGGAGTCAGTATTGAAGTCCTGAGTTGGTTGCACTTGCATGTAGCTAAAGTAGTATTAATGCTATTTCGAAAACCACGGGACTTGAAGAGTTAATCTTTTACGTCAGGGTTAAAGAATGTGATCACATATTTCTTATGAATTTGGGATTGCACCTGAAATATGACATGTCCCCATTTCTATGCATAAAGTAGTTACGAGTTGTTAGAGTAGGTAGCTACTTAGTTGAGGATGTTATAGGGCTATTTGTATAAATAGGAGAACGCAAAGGATAGAGAGCATCTATTTGTATAAATAGGAGAACGCAAAGGATAGAGTGCATCTTTGAATATTGTAATTATGAATAGAGTATTTTCTATTGTAAAGGAGAAACCCTGAGGAGAGATTTTATCACATTTCTTAATAAAACTGTCATTTCTTTGGCATTCAATTGTTGGGTTCCTAAAACATAATGTGATTTGTAGTGTATGGTATGCATGCTCTTTTTTTGTTATGTATCTAGTTCTTGAGAAAAGCTGAAATCTTTAAGCTGTTTTTGCAGGGAAAATGGCTTCCAACACTCAGAAACCTTGTGGCTCAGATAAATGAAACTTTTAGTCGAAATTTTCAACAGATGGCTGTTGCCGGAGAGGTTTCACTAGGTATATCAAATAGTAACTGAAATTATTTTTATTTGGTCTTATGCTTCCATTCTCACCCACTTTTCTCCACTTCTCAGACGAGCATGATATGGACTTTGATCAATTTGGAATACATATAAAAGTCAAATTCAGGTGACGGATGTTCTGAACCAGTTATTTTTATTCCTTTTATAAGAAGGTGCTTTCACAGGGTCCATATCCATTCTTATTATTGGTTGATGTAACTTCTGGTTACCAATCAACTTCAATTTTAAGAGGCAGTTATTGGTTTCCGTCAGACTGTTATATGGCTAATGTAATCTGAACTTCTAAATAATGTTAAAATTTCGTTATTTTGATTATGATCATAATTTGAGGTATTTATTTTATGTTTGAATTAAATTTTTGTGTTTCTATTTTTTTTAGGGGTCCAATTTCCGAATGAAACATAGGATACCAAAGGAATTTCTTTATATTATATATACTCCCACACCCTACACCCCAGCTCCTCATTTTATTTGTTTCTTACCGAGTATTTTTTATATTTTCAGGGAAAATGGACAGCTTGAAGTTCTCAGTGCTCACCATCAATCTGGAGGGGTACTACATAGGATTGCTTTCTTATTAGTGCATTTGTGCTCTGCCCCGCTCATAAACTAACCTTTAGTTTTGATTTTCCAGGAACGATCAGTTTCAACCATTGTTTATCTTGTTTCCCTTCAAGATCTTACAAACTGCCCATTTAGAGTTGTTGATGAGATCAACCAAGGTTTGTTATTCTTTGAAATGAATTCTTCATGGATTAACTGCACTCAGAACTCAAAAGATCTTTGTTTACTCTATTTTTATCAGGCATGGACCCAATAAATGAAAGGAAGATGTTTCAGCAATTAGTGAGAGCAGCAAGCAAACCAAATACACCACAGTGAGTACTAACTAATATTGCTTGATCTTTTCAATTCTTTCGTTTAAATGAATACACATTACCTAATTCAGTGAGTAAAAAATTTCTTTAAATTTTTTAAAGACTATTGAACAAATACTAATAAGAGAGCAATATATGCAAGGCCATCGATTTTGAATGTGATGTTTGCTTACTAGGAAGTTAAGGTTGATCTTTGCAGATATGCGAGTCACTAATGTGCTTTGTTATGTCATATTTGTTTGTTTCTAACGTGTAAATAACCATTAATCTTATGCAGGTGTTTCTTACTTACCCCAAAGTTGTTACCAGATTTGCAATATAGTGAGGCATGCAGTATATTGAATGTAATGAATGGCCCTTGGATTGAGCAACCCTCAAAAGGTAATTTATCATACCAGACACTACATTTATCCTCTATTTTACCGTTGATATTGCTCACATTACATTTTCTCTTTGATAATCAGTCTGGACTACTGGAGATCGGTGGAGTATTATCACTGGACATGTTGGAGAGACTACATGTTAAAAGTAAGAAAAAAACACTATGAAGTGGCAGCAATGGGGATTGATAGCACTTGTTTAGCATTTTGTATACTTTTTTGTGGAAAAAGAAAACAAAGTTTCATGGGCGGGTTCTTGTTTTTTTTTTCTTTTCATTTATTAGATTGGGTATATACCTACCAATGTAAAATTATCTCCTTTTTTTTGTTTGTTACTGTTTTGAGGATTAATAGTTATTCCTGCTTGTACAACGGTGCTGTTTTAGTGTTTTACAATGATTAAATAACGTTTATGCCCAATTTAGCCTTGATCTGGTGATTGGAGTGGTCTTGGCTGCAATACATTTTACCTTGCGAGCCAAATTTGTTGTCATTCTGTGAAAGTTAGCTGATGATAGGTTGATAGATCTCATAAGTGATTACATTTTCTTTAAGCGATTGTGCTGAGGAATCAACTTTTTCTATTAGTAGTGTGTTATTTAATTACTTCAAAGAGTTAAGTACGGGTTCTAAGGATTTTGAAGTACTAGAATCGCTACCTTATAGAAATGACAGTATAAATCGCACTCAATTTTGATAGAGTCCAGAGTCATGACAAACACATAAATCAATAAATTTGAGAAAGATCTAGTTAACTAATGTTCGATTGTATTCACACTAATTTGTGGTATGTAACGGAATGATATAACGACAATCTAACAGTGTAAATAGCAAAGAGAAAAATGAGAGATTAATTATGGTGAGTAGTAATGGAAAACAAATACAGAAAGGAAAATGTAATATCTATATCTGACAATAGCCAAGCTCCTAATAGGAAGCTAGCTTCCTATACATTCCAGGTAAGATCTACATTTTCTCTCTTATTCCTTATATTGTGGAAATTTAAATCTACACTTTCTCTCTTATTCCTTATATTGTGGAAATTTAATGCGAAGATACTCTATTCTCTGAAGTAATGCCACAAAATGTGTAATTAATTAGCCACCAATTCCTTTCCTACCCATCTTTCTATAATATATTTTTTAAGCTTGGGGTCCACTTGATCCCTTGTAAATCAACTGCTCTTGTGGCAACTCTCGCTCAACTTGTTGAGTCCTATTAATACCCTCTCCTTATGCAATGGCCTTATCCTCAAGGTCAAACTTTGGGAACTGACTTCTACTCATTATCTCATCTTCCCAAGTTGCTTCTTCTGCTGTCTTTTCCTTCTAATGTATCAAGAATTGTCTAATTTTTTCATCTTGTTGTTTCACCTTCCTAGTAGCTAACACTACCTCCGATTCATATATTTAAGTATGCTCCTCTAATAATTCTGGTAACTCATCCTCTTCCTGATAACTTTCCACTGCTTTCTTCAATAATGATACATGAAAAATATGGTGTACCCTGGATTCCTCTGGCAATTTCAACTTGTATGCTATTGCTCCTATCTTCTCAATAACGAGATAAGGACCATAATACCTTGCTACTAGTTTATCGCTAATTCTGGTCACTATCGATTGCTGCCGGTGAGCTCTAAGCTCCACAAACACCCATTTCCCACATACAATGCTCTTGTCCGTGCGTTTCTTATTAGCTTGACTCTTCATTTTCTCTTGTGCTCTCAACAGTTGGCTCCTCAATTTCCTAAAAGCCTCGTCTGTCTACTAGGTCCCTCTACACAACTTTTACTCTAGTCTCTCCTCGAGTCCATTGAATTAGTTTTTGAGGTGGCCTCCCATAAGCTATCTCAAATGATGGCCGCATGAAAGGTGGTATTGAACCAATACTGGCCCCAGTGTACCCATGTCCTAGGTTGATAAGCAATAAAGCACCTCAAATAGGTCTCCAAACACCTATTAGCCACTTTTGTCTGGCCGTCATATTCGGGTTGATATGCAGTACCCATCTTCAATTTAATCCCTTGCAATTTGAACATTTCCATCCAAAAACTGCTCATAAAAACGGGATCCCTATCACTTACTATGGACAGAGGTATCCATGGAGTTTGACTACCTCCTTACAAAATATTTCAGCAATACTTCTTGCAGTATAAGGATTTCTACCACCACCAAAATAACTTGTAAACCTTTTGATTTTGGCAACTTGGTAATGAAGCCGATAAATATATTTTCCCAAATTTGATGGGGAATGGGTAAATGTTGTAACAAACCTCCTGGTAATGAAGCCACACACTCATGTCTTTGGCAAATGTCGCACCTTCTCACAAAGTCTTGGATGGTTCCTTTCATACCTATCCAATACACTTTAATAGCTAACCTCCTATAAGTCTTGTAAAAATCCAAATGCCCTTCCTAGTGGGTTGAGTGAAATTCCTCTAACAATGTAGAAATTAACAAGGACTTATTGGAAATCACCATCCTTCCTTTATACATCAAGACACGTTGCTTGTACTCATAGCCAAACCATGCTTCTACATTCTATTGGACTCCTGCTATTATCCTTTGCAACCTCTCATCATGTTGATTTTCTATTTTAATTTGTTCCTCTTGGAGCCATCTTAACTAGTAACTCATGGTAACTAACTCCACTCCTTCATGAATTATGGATAAGGCGTATACCCCTTTGTTCAATTTGCCCTATTTGTACACAATCTCAAAATCATAGCCCAATAATTTAGCAGTCCAGTTCTGCTGCTCTACAATTACAATTCTCTACTACAACAGTTGTTTGAGGCTTTTTTGATCAGTTGATACTACAAATTTTCTTCCCAATAAGTACGGTCTTTAATGCTGGATTGCTAATACTACTTCCATCAACTCTTCTTCATATGCTGACTTAGCTAAATTCTTCACACCAAGGGCCTTACTATAATATGTCACTGGCTTCTTGTCTTGCATCAAGATCACCCATATTCCCCCTCCCTAGGCATCACACTCAATCAAGAAACTCTTGGAAAAATCCAGCAATGCTAACTCAAGTGCTGCTGTAAGCCTCTCATTCAACTCATCAAAGGCTTGATGGTCTAGCAATTTTTCCATAATCCCGTATAAACTTCCTGTAATATCCTGCGAGTCCTAAGAATCCTCTCACCCTTTTTACATTCTTAGATTGTGGCCATTGAAGCATATTGGCCACCTTTCCAAGATCTACAGCTATCCCATGCTCTATAATCATGTGCCCCAAATACTCTAAACTCTGTTGGGAAAAATAACAGTTCTTCTTGTTAGCTACTAGATTGTGAGTAGATAACAACCTCAACACTTCATCTAAATGCATCAAATGAGTCTCCCAGTTCTTACTATAGATGAGTATATCATCAAAGAAGACTAACACATGTTTCCTCAACAAAGCTCGAAATACATCATTCATGAGGCTTTGGAAAGTTGATTGAGCATTCATGAGTCTGAACGACATCACCAAGAACTCATAATGCCCCTCATGTGTTCTGAAAGCTATTTTTTTTACAGATTAGACTCCTTCACGCTCACTTGGTGGTACCCGATTTCAAATCCAATTTTGAAAAGAATTTTGCTTCACACAATTCATCCAGAAGCTATTCGATCACCGATATAGGAAATTTGTCAAGAACAGTGATCTTATTTAACATGTGATAATCAATGCATATTCACCATGTACAATCCTTCTTATTCACCAAAACTACCGAACTTGAAAATGAACTCGTGCAGTAGCGAATGACCCCCGTGGCCAACATCTACTTTACTTGATTCTTTATTTCGTTCTTGTGATGGTGGGGATATCAATACGACCTCACATTTACTGCTCCTTGTCCTTCCACATGGTTGATTACATGCTCTTTGTTTTGGAGGTAGACCTAGCGTTGTTTGAAACGCTTGCTCGTATTTATGTATTATTGTTTCCAACTCCGTTTGTTACCGTGCAGACAACGTTTTTTCCCACCCTCTTTGGGCTTCATTTTCTCTATTGCCCATAAAAAATCCCGTGTATTAGGCCTGGACTTACTTAGTATACTTTGCAAGGCCACTGTTGACTTCCTGCACCCCACTTGTCCCTTAAGAGTCACCCATTTTTTTCACTGCAAAAGCTCATAGTTTGTAGCTTCCAATTAGTGATAGTATCCCCAAATGTTTTAAGCCACTCCATGCCTAAAACCACATCAATTCCACCTAATTCAAATAAATGCATCTATGGGTTTAATTTAAATTCTCCAATACACCACTCCATTCCTATACACACCCCATGTGTTGATATTTGGAATCCATTCTCCAATTTGGCAGTCATTTAAGAAGTAGTATCAATCGGCCAGTCCATTTGATGCACTAATTTTTAAGAAATGAAATTATGTGTTGCCCCACTATCTACCAAAATCAAGACCTCTACTCCATGTATTTCCCCTTGAAATTTCATGGTATGATGAGTCCTATGTGTAATGTTATGCAAATTAAGTACACTAATCTCTACGTTTTCCTCCTCATCACTTTCATCCACCTTAACATCCAAAAATTTGGTATCAACCTCATCATCTCCACCCTCCTACATAACCAAAACTCTAAGTTGTCTATCTAGGCCCTGGTGCATAGGTTGGAAGGGACCTCCACACTTAAAACATAACCCCTTTTGCTTCTTTTCCATCAACTCATTGTAAAACAAATGCTTGAAACCCCTGTCACGAGGCCCACTATGTTTTTTTATCACTTTGGGCATGTTTCTCTCCTCTAAGCCCACTTGCTCCGCTCTTGATACCCCAGTTCGGCCCAACATCTCTCCCCCTTATCATCACCCAATCAGATCTAACTTTCTTTCCTTGTGACCCATTATGATTTGGACTATATCCAGATCTGGACCCACGACTTAAGCTTGACCTATTTCCACCTTTCACCTCTCTCTCAACAACTCTTGGGACTTGGAGCAATTTTGTTCTGCTCATCTCCCCTATTGTCGTCAAGCTACGTACCTTCCCCCTAATCTCCGTCATCAATCCATGTAAGAAATACTCACAAAATTGCTTCTCCAGAGGTTTTGGAATTTGAGCAGTTAGGTATTCAAACTAACTGATATACTTCTCAACTGCTCCATCTTACTTCAACTCTTTTATAAACATCGCCTTCACCGTGTCCTCCATACCTCTCCAACAATGCCTCCTTCAGTGCTTCCCATGTCAACTCTTCTTCCTCTCCAATCAAAGGATTGGAAAAATGAATCTTTGTCCCATGCATACACAGTTGAGACAAACTCACCTTCACTCTGGTATTATGTGTTGAATGCGGAAATACACTTCTGCACGTGAGGTCCTCACCGTCAAACGCCAGAAGTTCCACCTTTTTAACTGACTGTCGATACTCCGTCAATGCATCTCCCTGACGAATGTTGACAACAGTACTCTTTGGACCGCCCTCTCCTGTCACCTTCCGTGAACCTTTACCAGTAACGCTTGCGTCTTCTTCATCCATCATCAAAAACTTTCCCAAGCATTTCTCTAGCATCGCTATCAAATTAACATGATTTTTCGTCATCGAATTTTGCACCTCAACGAGAGCTGACCGCACTTCCGATAGATGACTCTCTAAAGCTTCGACCATAGCTTCCATCTTTGTGAACGCTGACAACATCACCTTCTTAGGTGGCATTCACTGGCTCAGTCGTCATATATCTTGTAGGTCGGACCACTTGATACATACCATAATGATATAACGACAATATAATAGTGCAAATAGCAAACAAAGGAAAATGAGAGATTTATTATAGTGAGTAGGAATGGAAAATAAATACCGAAAGGAGAATGCAATCCCTAGATCTGGCCAGAGCCAAGCTCCTAATCGAAAGCTAGAGCTTCATATACATTCTAGAATATCACTATAATTCAATGTAAGATCTATATTCTCCCTCTGATTCCTTATATTGTTGAAACTAAATGCGAAGGTACTCTATTCCCTCAAGTCAAGTCACAACATATGTAATTAATTAGCCACAAATTCATTTCCTACCCTTGTTATAATACTTTTCAAGCTTGGGTCCACTTGATCCCTTGTAAATCAACTACTCATGCGACAACTCTTGCTCAACTCCCTGGATCCTATTAATTTTCCTTTGTCTCAATTGAGGAAGCTTCAATTCATTTTAAAAACACCTGCCTTCCGGTTTCAACCAACACAAGTGTGTAACTATACTAAACCAAGATTTTTACTTACCTGTTTAGTCACACCCAAGTTAAAAAATGAAAGGGTAATATTCGTATGATGGTTTTTTAATTTTCTAAAAAAAATGAAAGGGTATTTGGTGCATGGCTAGAATTATTACACTATTAATATTAATGTAATATATTTATAGATACAAACGTTAAAATAAATTAAGTTAATTAAAAGCATTGCGTTGTTTGGTTAAAAAATGAGTGAGTATTATTTGGTAACATGAAAAGAATTTCATATTCGACTGTATTTCGTAAACATTAAAATAATTTGATATTGTTTTATTAATATTATTGAAATAGAAAAAATGTCATTAATCCATCCATGCTTAGAGTTAGAGGAGTACAATAGCAGGCTAAAGGGCTGTGAACACTTCATAATTATAAGGGCCCAAACAGCAAAACAAAAAGCCCAATAAAATATGAAAACAACAAAACAGAAAGCCCAACAAAAATATGTAAAAGAAACGAAAATAAAAAGAGAAAAAACGCCGTTGCCGGGGATCGAACCCGGGTCACCCGCGTGACAGGCGGGAATACTTACCACTATACTACAACGACTTGATGTTCAAATTTCACATGTTTTGTAGATGGTCGTTTGTCATACCTAATGTATAAATGATTTGTATTGTGATGCGTGCTTCTTTTTCTCATTCAATTTTTTTGTTTGAATTACTGTTTATGTCTTACTACATTACATATTCAAAATTCTAACTACAACATGGACTTAAGTCATTAATACTACATTCGACTAAAAAACATTAAGGCTTGTTAAGTTTATGGTATTGATATAGTTAGACTGAAAATGTTCAATGACTAGTGAAATTTATTGTGCATAAACATATTTAATGATCTAGGTTACTAGACTAGAATTGAACACGAAGTGTTACATTTTTGCATGATGCATTGATAATGGTTTGAGCGGTTAGATTGTCCAAGTTGAGCGGTTTGTATATTTTGGATGAAAAATGTTAGTTAATGCTTTCTTGACAAAAGTAAGCTATGATATTTAAATTAGGGAATGTCAGTGAAATATATTTAATTGAACATGTTAGACAAGAGTTATTAGGGAGTCATAAATTGAATAATTGGAATTTTGTGATGATTGCATACAAGGAAAACAACACTTGAAAAAGTTTGAAAGTGGCGTGCATAATTCTAGTAAATCTTTTGAGTATGTTCACTTCGATTTATAAGGCCAACAAGAGTGGCAAATTACGGGGGTTATTTCTATTTTCTCTATATTATTGAAGATCTATAATAGTACGAGTCTCTATTTTAAAAGGTAAAAGTGACTCCTTTGGAAAATTTAATGAATTGTATATCTTTATAACAAATCACCTGGGAACTATACTGAATGTATTGAAAACGGAAACCATCGTGGAGTTTATTTTAGAGCAGTTTAATGAATTTGGTTGAAACAGGGTATCAAGAGGCATAAAACTTGGCACACCTCAATAAAATAGCCTAGCATAACACATGGATATGACTATTTTAGAGAGGGTAAGGTGAATATTGTTGGGAGCTGAATTATCAGAGAGTTTCTAGGGTGAAGTTGTTGCTACAATAACTCACGTGATAAGCAAATATCCATACACGAGAGTAAGATTCAAGACACTTATGCAAGTATGAAGTGTGAAACTGATAAACTACTAAAATTTGAAGATTTTTGGAGCTATAACATTTGAACGTATAAAGCAAGATAAACTTGGAGGTAGGGTTATGAAGTGTGTTTTCATTGGTTATCCTGAATGGAT
Source organism: Vicia sativa (assembly GCA_021764765.1). Lineage (NCBI taxonomy): Eukaryota > Viridiplantae > Streptophyta > Magnoliopsida > Fabales > Fabaceae > Vicia > Vicia sativa. The sequence continues at coordinate 208,459,731 of CM038795.1, read as the reverse complement.
GAAGGGTTACAAAATATGAAAGATGAATATTAGAATATCAAAATTTATCATAAGTAAGGATGAAACTAACATGGGGATGAAGTGAAAAGATCTGGAGGTTAAAGAATCAGAAATAATAGCGAATAAGACTATGCTTGAGGCGAAGGTTTCTACTAGTGAAGTTAGAGAAGAAGAGATAATTAAGATTCTTGTTTCCAGTACTATTAAAGGGAATCCTACAATGACTCCTAATTATTAGTTAGCTCGTGATCAAGTTAGGAGAGAGATTACACTACCTCATAAGTACAATTATAATGACCTTATTTGTTACGATTTGAATGTGATTGAAGGCTTGCAAGACTCATTATCAAAGATCTTCATAGAAGCAATCAAAAGCAAATTAAATTTGAAGATGGTCAAGGGCGGTAAATGATAAGATGTATTCACTGATGATGAACCATACTTTTGAGCTTCTGAGACCATCTAATAAATAAATGAAGATTGGATGCAAGTGGATCTTCAAGAAAAAGAAAGATATTCCGGGAATTAAAGAACCAGGGTTTAAGCAAGACTTATAGAAAAGAGTTTTACTCAGGTGGATGAAATTGATTACAATGAAATTTTTTCACTTATGGTAAAATATTGTTAAATAAGGATGCTTATGCCCTTTGTGAAATAATATAATATCTAGTTGGAACATTTGAAATTAAAAAAAAACCTAACATGTATACCTTGAAGAGACAATCTACGTGAAATAACCTGAAGGTTTTGAAATTCTTGGCAGCAGATACGTGATGTCACAGAGAATGTTATGACACAGTATCTGACACTATGTTAACAATTCACACAGTAAATACAGAAAGCAGTAAAGAACACAATAAATTGTTCACCCAGTTCGGTTCAACAAACCTACATCTGGGGGCTACCAAGCCAGGGAGGAAATTCACTATTAGTAGAATTAATTCAGGAATAAACCACCAGTTTATCTCCTTCACTTAAAACCTACCCAATGCAACTTCAACCTAAGTCCTACTTAGATCTGAGTACCCACTCACTCCCCCTCAATCACAGCAGTGATATCAACCTATTGACTAATTGAATTGTGAAGACACACTTCAATAAAATATCTTGATCTTGCTTCAAAGCTTTAATCAAGAGACAAACACTCGTGCTTTAAAGCTTTGAGTGATAAACTACCCTTACAGCAAATCCTAGTCCAATGCACTTATCAATTGATAGTTGCTTGGCTCACAAGAGAAACTAGAATTACACAATACCAACTGTTACAAATCCTAACAGTACACAAACACAAGCTGCTATCTCTTCAATACATTCAAAGGGCGCAGCAGCAGAGTAAGGGTTCTTTTCCTTTTATAGAAGCAGTCCTGAAACTTCAGTTTTGGGCTTCCATAAAGATAGCTAGGGTTCACTTAATTTAATCCTAAAAACATGGTCTTTTCAACAACCAATTTAGGTTTAATTAAGATTAACCTAGCAGCCACGTGAGCATGCTTTCTAATAACAGAAAAACAATATTTAGCAGCTCAACAAACTTCCTGAAAAATCTCAGGAACAAACAGATTCTGCAGAACAGAATGTCACACTGAATGTCATAACATCTGTTATGACATCAGACTGTTTTCTGCAGAATTTCCAACACAGCTTTAGCTTCCAGTTCTGAGCTGTCCATTTAACATCCTTAGCAGGTAGGATTTATCTTCAATCTCTGAATGTCATGACATCTATCATGACATTGCTAAAGCCTAGTTTTACCAAAATTAATGCCAACCTAAAAACACTAACAGGTTTTGTAGAAGATAATGATAAATTATGTTTGTTGAAGAAATTTTTGTATGGTTCGAAACGAAGACCAAGGATCTAGTATTGTTGGTTTTATAAAATTATTCATAAACATGGTTTTGTAAGAAGTTAGTGTGACAATTGTGTATACATGTTTAAGAGAAGCGATAAAGTAATTCTCTATCTCATTATGTATAGTGATGATATTTTGATGGCAAACTTTAACCACATAAAGATCTGTAAGTTTAAGGAGATCATGAATGGTAAATTTAAGATGAAAGATCTCGATGAAGTTAAAAGAATCATAAGGATGAATATCATGAGAAGTTGCAAGAAAACTAAATGTTTCTTATCTCAATCTAGTTACTCAAAATGGTGGAACAATTTGCTCGAAACTCCTTTGGATCATCACACAAATCTTTTGGTTAAGCAATATGCTCAAACCGGGGAAGAGAAAAATATAATGGAGTGTACTCCATGCGCAAGTGGATTTAGAAGCATTATGTATGGTATGGTTTGTACAAGACTACAATTCGCATATGCAGTGAGCATAATAAAACAATTTATGGTAAATACTGGCCAAATTCATTTAGAAGGTTTGAACTGGATGCTGAGGTATTTGGATAGTTTTATAAATGGTGGTTTAAAGTAAATAAATTCAACTCAAGAGGATGCCACTTCAGAGGGTTATGTAGATTCAAATTATGCATGTAATGTGGACGCTAGAAAATTCCTATTAGGTATTGTGTTTATGTTGTTAGGGATAAGTATAAGATGGAAGGATAATCAACAATAAATAATTGTGTTATCTACTACTTTAATTAGAATATATTACCTTTGTTGAAGGGGGTCAAAGAAACCATATAGAAACAAATTGCTATTCATTTGCACTTTAAAAGAGACCAGATCAAGTTAAAGGAGATTGGTTCAAAAGGTACTATATGAAAGTAATCCAACACATATGTTCACTAAATTATTTCCAAAATCAAGGTTCACACATTTCTTGGACTTGATCAAATTTATTAAGAATAATTCAAGCTTTGGTGATGGAAATAAAATGGCTACTAGTTAAATTAACATCACTAACGACTTAAAATCAAGGTGGAGATTTGTCGTGACATACCTTTAAACTTCAAGTGAGAAAAGTATGTTTAAGTACTGTCATTTTTAATGAAAAGAGCGACATTGATGACTATTAAGGAGTTATATGGAAAAACAATATAATGGTATTGATGAGGAGGTTTGGCGTGAGAGGAGGTTCATGGGTATTGGGTCAGGTGAGTTCAGCTTGATTCTCGGATCCGTTCAGTGATGGTTGTCTTTGGAGCTATATCCGAATATTTAGGATTTCAAAAGTTTTAAATATGATTATCTCTCCACTTATTGTATGTACTGATAGATTTAATTTAATCAATAGATACAAATTATAGCATATTATATATCATAGACCTGAAGAAAATTGAAGTGAATATAACCCTTATGAAATTTTAAAGAAATACGAAGTGAACATAAACCGTGAGAAATATGATGATATTTGAAGTGAATATAACTCTTCAAAAAATGTGATAAAATTTGAAATAAATATATGTCTCTATAAAATTTGAGAAAAATCTGATGAAACTTGATGTGAACATAAATTCTGAAAAAATACGAAGTGAACATAAACCTTAATAAATTTGATCATATTTCAAGTGAATATAAGTCTTTAGAGAATGTGATGAAAATTGAGATGAATATAAGTCTCTAGAAAATTTGAGGTAAACCTGATGAAACTTGACGTGAACATAAATCTTAATAAAACCTGGTGGAATCTCAAGTGAACATAAACCTTAAGAAATATGATGATATTTGAAGTGAATATAAGTCTTTAGAAAATGTGATGAAATTTGAAATGAATATATGTCTCTAGAAAATTTGAGGAAAACCTGATGAAACTTGACGTGAACATAAATCTTAAGAAAATCTGGTGGAATCTCTAGTGCACCTAGATCTGAAGAAATTTGAAGTGAATATAAATCTTAAGAAATTCTGAAGAAATACGAATTGAACATAAACCTTCATAAATCTGATGATATTTGAAGTGAATATAAGTCTTTAGAAAATATGTCGAAATTTGAAATGAATATAAGTCTCTAGAAAATTTGAGGAAAACCTGATGAAACTTGACGTAAACATAAATCTTAAGAAAATTTGGTAGAATCTAAAGTGAACATAAATCTGAAGAAATTTGAAGTGAACATAAACCTTAAGAAATTCTGAAGAAATACGAAGTGAAAATAAACCTTAATAAATCTCATGATATTTGAAGTGAATATAAGTCTTTAGGAAATGTGGTGAAATTTGAAAAGAATATAAGTCTCTAGAAAATTTGAGGAAATCCTGATAAAACTTCACGTGAACATAAATCTTAAGAAAATCTGGTGGAATCTAAAGTGAACATAGATCTGAAGAATTTTGAAGTGAATATAAACCTTAAGAAATTCTGAAGAAATACGAAGTGAACATAAACCGTGAGAAATATGATGATATTTGAAGTGAATATAAGTCTTTAGAAAATGTGATGAAATTTGAAATGAATATAAGTCTCTAGAAAATTTGAGGAAAACCTGATGAAACTTGACGCGAACATAAATCTTTATAAAATATGGTGGAATCTCAAGTGAACATAGATCTGAAGAAATTTGAAGTGAATATAAACCTTAAGAAATTCTGAATAAATAAGAAGTGAACATAAACATTAAGAAATATGATGATGTTTAAAGTGAATATAAGTCTATAGAAAATGTGATGAAATTTGAAATGAATATAAGTCTCTAGAAAATTTGAGGAAAACCTGATCAAACATGACATGAACATAAATCTTAAGAAAATCTGGTGGAATCTCTAGTGCACCTAGATCTGAAGAAATTTGAAGTGAATATAAATCTTAAGAAATTCTGAAGAAATACGAAGTGAACATAAACCTTAATAAATCTTATGATATTTGAAGTGAATATAAGTCTTTAGAAAATGTGTTGAAATTTGAAATGAATATAAGTCTCTAGAAAATTTTAGGAAAATTTGATGAAACTTAACATGAACATAAATCTTAAGAAAATTTGGTGGAATCTCAAGTGAACATAGATCTGAAGAAATTTGAAGTGAACATAAACCTTAAGAAATTCTGAAGAAATACGAAGTGAACATAAACCTTAATAAATCTGATGACATTTGAAGTGAATATAAGTCTTTAGAAAATGTGATGAAATTTGAAATGAATTTAAGTCTCTAGAATATTTGAGGTAAACCTGATGAAACTTGACGTGAACATAAATCTTAAGAAAATCTGGTGGAATCTCTAGTGAACCTAGATCTGATGAAATGTGAAGTGAATATAAATCTTAATAAATTTGGAAGAAATACGAAGTGAACATAAACCGTGAGAAATATGATGATATTTGAAGTGAATATAAGTCTTTAGAAAATGTGTTGAAATTTGAAATGAATATAAGCTCTAGAAAATTTGAGGAAAACCTGATGAAACTTGACGTGAACATAAATCTTAAGAAAATCTGATGGAATCCCAAGTGAACATAGATCTGAAGAAATTTGAAGTGAATAAAAACCTTAAGAAATTCTGAAGAAATACGAAGTGAACATAAACTTTAATAAATCTGATGATATTTGAAGTGAATATAAGTCTTTAGAAAATGTGATGAAAATTGAAATGAATATAAGTCTCTAGAAAATTTGAGGAAAACTTGATGAAACTTGGCGTGAACATAAATCTTAATAAAATCTGGTGGAATATCAAGTGAACATAGATCTGAAGAAATTTGAAGTGAATATAAACCTTAAGAAATTTTGAATAAATAAGAAGTGAACATAAAACTTAAGAAATATGGTGATATTTGAAGTGAATATAAGTCTTTAGAAAATGTGATGAAATTTGAAATGAATATAAGTCTCTAGAAAATTTGAGGAAAACCTGATGAAACTTGACATGAACATAAATCTTAAGAAAATCTAGTGGAATCTCTAGTGAACCTAGATCTGAAGAAATTTGAAGTGAATATAAACCTTAAGAAATTCTGAAGAAATACAAAGTGAACATAAACCTTAATAAATACGATGATATTTCAAACTGAATATAACTCTTTAGGAAATATGGTGAAATTTGAAAAGAATATTAGTCTCTAGAATATTTGAGGAAATCCTGATTAAACTTCACGTGAACATAAATATTAGGAAAATCTGGTGGAATCTCTAGTGAACCTAGATCTGAAGAAATTTGAAGTGAATATAAACCTTAAGAAATTCCGAAGAAATACGAAGTGAACATAAACCTTAAGAAATATCATGATATTTGAAGTGAATATAGCTCTTTAGGAAATGTGGTGAAATTTGAAAAGAATATAAGTCTGTAGAAAATTTAAGCAAATCCTGATTAAACTTCACGTGAACATAAATCTTAAGAAAATCTCGTGGATTCTCAAGTGAACATACATCTGAAGAAATTTGAAGTGAATATAAACCTTAAGAAATTCTGAAGAAATACGAAGTGAACTTAAACCTTAATAAATCTAATGATATTTGAAGTGAATATAAGTCTTTAGAAAATGTGATGAAAATTTACAAGAATATAAGTCCCTAGAAAATTTGAGGAAAACTTGATGAAACATGGCGTGAACATAAATCTTAATAAAATCTGGTGGAAACTCAATAGATCTGAAGAAATTTGAAGTGAATATAGACCTTAAGAAATTTTGAATAAATAAGAAGTGAACATAAACCTTAAGAAATATGATGATATTTGAAGTGAATATAAGTCTTTAGAAAATATGTCGAAATTTGAAACGAATATAAGTCTCTAGAAAATTTGAGAAAAACCTGATGAAACTTGGCGTAAACATAAATCTTAAGAAAATTTGGTGGAATCTAAAGTTAACATAAATCTGAAGAAATTTGAAGTGAACATAAACCTTAAGAAATTCTGAAGAAATACGAAGTGAAAATAAACCTTAATAAATCTCATGATATTTGAAGTGAATATAAGTCTTTAGGAAATGTGGTGAAATTTGAAAAGAATATAAGTCTCTAGAAAATTTGAGGAAATCCTGATGAAACTTCACGTGAGCATAAATCTTAAGAAAATCTGGTGGAATCTAAAGTGAACATAGATCTGAAGAAATTTGAAGTGAATATAAACCTTAAGAAATTCTGAAGAAATATGAAGTGAACATAAACCGTGAGAAATATGATGATATTGGAAGTGAATATAAGTCTTTAGAAAATGTGATGAAATTTGAAATGAATATAAGTCTCTAGAAAATTTGAGGAAAACCTGATATAACTTGACGCGACCATAAATCTTTATAAAATCTGGTGGAATCTCAAGTGAACATAGATCTGAAGAAATTTGAAGTGAATATAAACCTTAAGAAATTCTGAATAAATAAGAAGTGAACATAAACATTAAGAAATATGATGATGTTTAAAGTGAATATAAGTCTTTAGAAAATGTGATGAAATTTGAAATGAATATAAGTCTTTAGAAAATTTGAGGAAAACCTGATGAAACATGACATGAACATAAATCTTAAGAAAATCTGGTGGAATCTCTAGTGCACCTAGATCTGAAGAAATTTGAAGTGAATATAAATCTTAAGAAATTCTGAAGAAATACGAAGTGAACATAAACCTTAATAAATCTGATGATATTTGAAGTGAATATAAGTCTTTAGAAAATGTGTTGAAATTTGAAATAAATATAAGTCTCTAGAAAATTTGAGGAAAATTTGATGAAACTTAACGTGAACATAAATCTTAAGAAAATTTGGTGGAATCTCAAGTGAACAAAGATCTGAAGAAATTTGAAGTGAACATAAACCTTAAGAAATTCTGAAGAAATACGAAGTGAACATAAACCTTAATAAATCTGATGATATTTGAAGTGAATATAAGTCTTTAGAAAATGTGATGAAAATTGAAACGAATATAAGTCTTTAGAAAATTTGAGGAAAACCTGAAGAAACTTGACGCAAACATAAATCTTAATAAAATCTGGTGGAATCTCAAGTGTACATAGATATGAAGAAATTTGAAGTGAATATATATCTTAAGAAATTTTGAAGAAATACGAAGTGAACATAAACCGTGAGAAATATGATGACATTTGAAGTGAATATAAGTCTTTAGAAAATGTGTTGAAATTTGAAATGAATATAAGTCTCTAGAAAATATGAGGAAAATCTGATGAAACTAGACGTGAACATCAATCTCAAGAAAATCTGGTGGGATCTCAAGTGAACATAGATCTGAAGAAATTTGAAGTGAATATAAACCTTAAGAAATTTTGAAGAAATACGAAGTGAACATAAACCGTGAGAAATAAGATGACATTTGAAGTGAATATAACTCTTTAGAAAATATGATGAAATTTGAAATGAATTTAAGTCTCTAGAATATTTGAGGTAAACCTGATGCAACTTGACGTGAACATAAATCTTAAGAAAATCTGGTGGAATCTCTAGTGAACCTAGATCTGATGAAATTTGAAGTGAATATAAATCTTAATAAATTTTGAAGAAATACGAAGTGAACATAAACCGTGAGAAATATGATGACATTTGAAGTGAATATAAGTCTTTAGAAAATGTGTTGAAATTTGAAATGAATATAAGCTCTAGAAAATTTGAGGAAAACCTGATGAAACTTGACGTGAACATAAATCTTAAGAAAATCTGATAGAATCTCAAGTGAACATAGATCTGAAGAAATTTGAAGTGAACAAAAACCTTAAAAAATTCTGAAGAAATACGAAGTGAACATAAACTTTAATAAATATGATGATATTTGAAGTGAATATAAGTCTTTAGAAAATGTGATGAAAATTGAAATGAATATAAGTCTCTAGAAAATTTGAGGAAAACTTGATGAAACTTGGCGTGAACATAAATCTTAATAAAATCTGGTGGAATATCAAGTGAACATAGATCTGAAGAAATTTGAAGTGAATATAAACCTTAAGAAATTTTGAATAAATAAGAAGTGAACATAAAACTTAAGAAATATGGTGATATTTGAAGTGAATATAAGTCTTTAGAAAATGTGATGAAATTTGAAATGAATATAAGTCTCTAGAAAATTTGAGGAAAACCTGATGAAACTTGACATGAACATAAATCTTCAGAAAATTTAGTGGAATCTCTAGTGAACCTAGATCTGAAGAAATTTGAAGTGAATATAAACCTTAAGAAATTTTGAAGAAATACAAAGTGAACATAAACCTTAATAAATACGATGATATTTCAAACTGAATATAACTCTTTAGGAAATATGGTGAAATTTGAATAGAATATTAGTCTCTAGAATATTTGAGGAAATCCTGATTAAACTTCATGTGAACATAAATATTAAGAAAATCTGGTGGAATCTCTAGTGAACCTAGATCTGAAGAAATTTGAAGTGAATATAAACCTTAAGAAATTCCGAAGAAATACGAAGTGAACATAAACCTTAATAAATATCATGATATTTGAAGTGAATATAACTCTTTAGGAAATGTGGTGAAATTTGAAAAGAATATAAGTCTCTAGAAAATTTAAGCAAATCCTGATTAAACTTCACGTGAACATAAATCTTAAGAAAATCTCGTGGAATCTCAAGTGAACATACAACTGAAGAAATTTGAAGTGAATATAAACCTTAAGAAATTCTGAAGAAATACGAAGTGAACTTAAACCTTAATAAATCTAATGATATTTGATGTGAATATAAGTCTTTAGAAAATGTGATGAATATTTACAAGAATATAAGTCTCTAGAAAATTTGAGGAAAACTTGATGAAACATGGCGTGAACATAAATCTTAATAAAATCTGGTGGAATCTCAATAGATCTGAAGAAATTTGAAGTGAATATAGACCTTAAGAAATTTTGAATAAATAAGAAGTGAACATAAACCTTAAGAAATATGATGATATTTGAAGTGAATATAAGTCTTTAGAAAATGTGTTGAAATTTGAAATGAATATAAGTCTCTAGAAAATTTGAGGAAAACCTGATGAAACTTGACGCAAACATAAATCTTTATAAAATATGTTGTAATCTCAAGTGTGCATAGATCTGAAGAAGTTTGAAGTGAATATAAACCTTAAGAAATTTTAAAGAAATACGAAGTGAACATAAACCGTGAGAAATATGATGGCATTTGAAGTGAATCTAAGTCTTTAGAAAATGTGATGAAATTTGAAATGAATATAAGTCTCTAAAAAATACGAGGAAAACCAGATGAAACTTGACGTGAACATAAATTCTAAGAAAATCTGATGGAATCTCACGTGAACATAGATCTGAAGAAATTTGAAGTGAATATAAATCTTAAGAAGTTTTGAAGAAATACGAAATTAACAAAAATCTTAATAAATCTGATGGTATTTGAACTGAATATAAGTCTTTAGAAAATGTGTTGAAATTTGAAATGAATATAAGTCTCTAGAAAATTTAAGCAAAACCTGATGAAACTTGACGTGAACATAAATCTTAAGAAAATTTGATGGAATCTCATGTGAACATCGATCTGAAGAAATTTGTAGTGAATATAAACCTTAAGATATTTTGAAGAAATACAAAGTGAACATAAACCTTAAGAAATATGATGATATTTGAAGTGAACATAAGTCTTTAGAAAATAAGATGAAATTTGAAATGAATATAAGTCTCTAGAAAATTTGAGAAAAACCTGATGAAACTTGATATGAACATAAATCTTAAGAAAATCTGGTGGAATCTTAAGTGAACATAAATCTGAAGAAATTTGAAGTGAACATAAACCTTAAGAAATTCTGAACAAAAACGAAGTGAACATAAACCTTAAGAAAATTTAAGGGAAACCTGATGAAACTTGACGTGAACATAAATCTTAAGAAAATTTGATGGAATCTCAAATGAACAAAGATATGAAGAAATTTGAAGTGAATATAATCCTTAAGCTATTCTGAAGGAATACAAAGTGAACTTAAACCTTAAGAAATATGATGATATTTGAAGTGAATATAAGTCTTTTGAAAATATGATGAAATTTGAAATGAATATAAGTCTTTAGAAAATTTGAGGAAAACCTGATGAAACTTCAAGTGAACATAAATATTAATAAAATCTTGTGGAATCTCAAGTGTATTTAGATCTGAAGAAATTTGAAGTGAATATAAACCTTAAGAAATTTTGAAGAAATAAGAAGTTAACCTAAACCTTAAGAAATATAATGATATTTGAAGTGAATATAAGTCTTTAGAAAATGCGATGAAATTTGAATTGAATATAAGTCTCTAGAAAATTTGAGGAAAACCTGATGACACTTGACGTGAACGTAAATCTTAAGAAAATCTGGTGGAACCTCTAGTGAACCTTGATCTGAAGAAATTTGAAATGAAATTAAATCTTAAGAAATTTTGAAGAAATACGAAGTGAACATAAACCGTGAGAAATATGATGATATTTGAAGTGAATATAAGTCTTTAGAAAAGGTGTTGAAATTTGAAATGAATATAAATCTCAAGAAAATTTGAGAAAAACATGATGAAACTTGACGTGAACATACATCTTAAGAAAATCTGGTGGAATCTCAAGTGAACATAGATCTGAAGAAATATGAAGTGAATATAAACCTTAAGAAATTTTGAAGAAATATGAAGTGAACATAAACCTTAATAAATATGATGACATTTGAAGTGAATATAAGTCTTTAGAAATGTGATTAAAATTGAAATGAATATAAGTCTCTAGAAAATTTGAGAAAAACTTGATGAAACTTGACGTGAACATAAATCTTAATAAAATCTGGTGGAATCTCAAGTGAACATAGATCTGAAGTAATTTGAAGTAAATATAAACCTTAAGAAATTTTGAATAAATAAGAACTGAACATAAAACTTAAGAAATATGATGATATTTGAAGTGAATTTAAGTCTTTAGAAAATGTGTTGAAATTTGAAAAGAATATAAATCTCTAGAAAATTTGAGGAAAACCAGATTAAACTTGACGTGAACATAAATCTTAAGAAAATCTGTTTGAATCTCTAGTGAACTTAGATCTGAAGAAATTTGAAGTGAATGAAATCTTAAGAAATTCTAAAGAAATACGAAGTGAACATAAACCTTAATAAATCTGATGGTATTTGAAGTGAATATAAGTCTTTAGAAATTGTGTTGAAATTTGAAATGAATATAAATCTCTAGAAAATTTGAGGAAAACCTGATTAAACTTGACGTGAACATAAATGTTAAGAAAATTTGGTTGAATCTCTAGTGAACTTAGATCTGAAGAAATTTGAAGTGAATATAAACCTTAAGAAATTCTGAAGAAATACGAAGTGAACATAAACCTTAATAAATCTGATGGTATTAGAAGTGAATATAAGTCTTTAGAAAATGTGTTGAAATTTGAAATGAATATAAGTCTCGAGAAAATTTGAGGAAAACCTCATGAAACTTGACGTTAATATAAATCTTAAGAAAATCTGGTGGAATCTCATGTGAACATAGATCTGAAGAAATTTGAAGTGAATATAAACCTTAAGAAATTCTGAAAAAATACGAAGTGAACATAAACCTTAATAAATCAGATGATATTTGAAGTGAATATAAGTCTTTAGTAAATGTGATGAAAATTGAAATGAATATAAGTCTCTAGAAAATTTGAGGAAAACTTGATGAAACATGACGTGAACATAAATTTTAATAAAATCTGGTGAAATCTCAAGTGTACATAGATCTGAAGAAATTTGAAGTGAATATAAACCTTTAGAAATTTTGAAGAAATAAGAAGTGAACATAAACCTTAAAAAATCTGATGATATTTGAAGTGAATATAAGTCTTTTGGAATTGTGGTGAAATTTGAAAAGAATATAAGTCTCTAGAAAATTTAAGGAACACCTGATGAAATTTGACGTGGACATAAATCTTAAGAAAATCATTGGAATCTCAAGTGAACATAGATCTGAAGAAATTTGAAATGAATATAAATCTTAAGAAGTTTTGAAGAAATACGAAATTAACATAAACCTTAATAAATCTGATGATATTTGAACTGAATATAAGTCTTTAGAAAATATGATGAAATTTGAAATGAATATAAGTCTCTAGAAAATTTAAGGAAAACCTGATGAAACTTGACATGAACATAAATCTTAAGAAATTCTGTTGGAACCTCTAGTGAACATAGATCTGAAGAAATTTGAAATGAATGTAAATCTTAAGATATTCTGAAGAAATACGAAGTGAACATAAACCGTGAGAAATATGACGATATTTAAAGTGAATATAAGTCTTTAGAAAATGTCATGAAATTTGAAATGGATATAAGTCTCTAGAAAATTTGAGGAAAACCTGATGACACTTGACGTGAACGTAAATCTTAAGAAAATCTGGTGGAACCTCTAGTGAACCTTGATCTGAAGAAATTTGAAGTGACATAAACCTTAAGAAATTCTGAAGAAATACGAAGTGAACATAAACCTTAATAAATCTGATGATATTTGAAGTGAATATAAGTCTTTTGGAAATGTGGTGAAATTTGAAAAGAATATAAATCTCTAGAAAATTTGAAGAAATCCCGATGAAACTTTACGTGAACATAAATATTAATAAAATCTGGTGGAATCTCAAATAAATATAGATCTGAAGAATTTTGAAGTGAATATAAATCTTAAATTTTTAGAAATACGAAGTTAAGATAAACCTTAATAAATATGATGATATTTGAAGTGAATATAAGTCTTTAGAAAATGTGTTGAAATTTGAAATGAATATAAGTCTTTAGAAAATTTGAGGAAAAATGATGAAAACTGAAGAAAGAAGAAATATGAAATGACTATAAACCTTAAGAAATTTTTAAGAAATATGAAGTGAACATAAATCTTAATAAATATGATGATATTTGAAGTGAGTATAAGTCTTTAGAAAATGTGATTAAAATATATAGATCTGAAGAAATTTGAAGTAAATATAAACCTTAAGAAATTTTGAATAAATAAGAATTGAACATAAAACTTATGAAATATGATGATATTAGAAGTGAATATAAGTCTTTAGAAAATGCGTTGAAATTTGAAATGAATATAAATCTCTAGAAAATACGAAGTGAATATAAACCTTAATAAATCTGATGATATTTGAAGTGAATATAAGTCTTTAGCAAATGTGATGAAAATTGAAATGAATATAAGTCTCTAGAAAATTTGAGGAAAACCTGATGAAACATGACGTTAACATAAATCTTCATAAAATCTGGTGGAATCTCAAGTGAACATAGATCTGAAGAAATTTGAAGTCTATATAAACATTAAGAAATTTTGAAAAAATATAAAGTGAACATAGACCGTGAGTAATATGATGACATTTGAAGTGAATATAAGTCTTTAGAAAATGTGTTGAAATTTTAAATGAATATAAGTCTCTAGAAAATTTGGGGAAAACCTCATGAAACTTGACGTGAACATAAATCTTAAGAAAATCTAGTGGAATCTCAAGTGAACATAGATCTGACGAAATTTGAAGTGAATACAAGCCTTAAGAAATTCTGAAGAAATACGAAGTGAACATAAACCTTAATAAATATGATGATATTTGAAGTGAATATAAGTATTTAGAAATTATGATGAAAATTAAAATAAATATAAGTCTCAAGAAAATTTGAGGAAAACTTGATGAAACATGACGTGAACATAAATCTTAATAAAATCTGGTGGAATCTCAAGTGAACATAGAGCTGAAGAAATTTGAAGTGAATATAAACCTTAAGAAATTTTGAAGAAATAAGAAGGGGACATAAACCTTAAGAAATATGATGATATTTGAAGGGAATATAAGTCTTTAGAAAATGTGATGAAATTTGAAATGAATATAAGTCTCTAGAAAATTTGAGGAAAACCTGATGAAACTTGACACAAACATAAATGTTTAAAAAATCTGTGGGAATCTCAAGTGTACATAGATCTGAAGAAATTTGAAGTGAATACAAACCTTAAGAAATTTTTAAGAAATACGAAGTGAACATAGACCGTGAAAAATATGATGACATTTAAAGTGAATATAAGTCTTTAGAAAATGTGATGAAATCTGAAATGAATATAAGTCTCTAGAAAATTTAAGGAAAACCTGATGAAACTTGACATGAACATACATCTTAAGAAATTTTGATGGAATCTCAAGTGAATATAGATTTGAAGAAATTTGAAGTGAATATAAATCTTAAGAAATTTTGTAGAAATACGAAGTTAACATAAACCTTAATAAATATGATGATATTTGAAGTGAATATAAGTCTTTAGAAAATGTGTTGAAATTTGAAATGAATATAAGTCTCTAGAAAATTTGAGGAAAACCTGATGAAACTTGACGTGAACATAAATCTTAAGAAAATCTGGTGGAATCTCAAGTGAACATAGATCTGAAGAAATAGGAAGTGAATATAAATCTTAAGAAATTTTGAAAAAATACGAAGTGAACATAAACCTTAATAAATATTGTGATATTTGAAGTGAGTATAAGTCTTTAGAAAATGTGTTGAAATTTGAAATGAATATAAATCTCAAGAAAATTTGAGGAAAACCTGATGAAACTTGACGTGAACATAAATCTTAAGAAAATCTGGTGAAATCTCAAGTGAACATAGATCTGAAGAAATATTAAGCGAATATAAACCTTAAGAAATTTTTAAGAAATATGAAGTGAACATAATCCTTAATAAATATGATGATATTTGGTGTGAGTATAAGTCTTTAGAAAATGTGATTAAAATTGAAATGAATATAAGTCTCTAGAAAATTTGAGGAAAACTTGATGAAACTTGACGTGAACATAAATCTTAATGAAATCTCAAGTGAACATAGATCTGAAGAAATTTGAAGTAAATATAAACCTTAAGAAATTTTGAATAAATAAGAACTGAACATAAAACTTAAGAAATAAGATGATATTTGAAGTGAATATAAGTCTTTAGAAAATGTGTTGAAATTTGAAATGAATATAAGTCTCTAGAAAATATGAGGAAAACCTGATTAAACTTGACGTGAACAAAAATCTTAAGAAAATCTGTTGGAATCTCTAGTGAACCTTGATCTGAATAAATTTGAAATGAATATAAATCTTAAGAAATCTTGAAGAAATACGAAGTGAACATTAACCGTGAGAAATATGATGATATTTGAAGTGAATATAAGTCTTTAGAAAATGTGTGGAAATTTGAAATGAATATAAGTCTCAAGAAAATTTGAGGAAAACCTGATGAAACTTGACGTGAACATAAATCTTAAGAAAATCTGGTGGAATCTCAAGTGAACATAGATTTGAATAAATATGAAGTGAATATAAACCTTAAGAAATTTTGAAGAAATATGAACTGAACATAAACCTTAATAAATATGATGATATTTGAAGTGAAAATAACTCTCTATAAAATGTGATTAAAATTGAAATGAATATAAGTCTCTAAAAAATTTGAGGAAAACTTGATGAAAGTTGACGTGAACATAAATCTTAATAAAATCTTATGGAATCTCAAGAGAACATAGATCTGAAGAAATTTGAAGTAAATATAAACCATAAGAAATTTTCAGTAAATAAGAACTGAACATAAACCTTCAGAAATATGATGATATTTGAATTGAATAAAACTCTTTAGAAAATGTGATGAAATTTGAAATGAGTGTAAGTCTCTTGAAAATTTGAGGAAAACCTGCTTAAACTTGACATGAACATAAATCTGAAGAAAATCTGGTTGAATCTCTAGTGAACCTAGATCTGAAGAAATTTGAGGTGAATATAAACCTTAAGAAATTCTTAAGAAATACGAAGTGAACATAAACCTAAATAAATCTGATGGTATTTGAAGTGAATATAAGTGTTTAGAAAATGTGTTGAAATTTGAAATTAATATAAGTCTCTAGAAAATTTAAGGAACACCTGATGAAACTTGACGTGAACATAACTCTTAAGAAAATCTGGTGGAATCTCAAGTGAACATAAATCTGAAGAAATTTGAATTGAATATAAATCTTAAAAAGTTTTCAAGAAATAAGAAATTAACAAATATCTTAAGAAATCTGATGATATTTGAACTGAATATAAGTCTTTAGAAAATGTTATGAAATTTGAAATGAATAAAAGTCTCTAGAAAATTTAAGGAAAGCCTGATGAAACTTGACGTGAACATAAATCTTAAGAAAATTTGATGGAATCTCAAGTGAACATAGATCTGAAGAAATTTGAAGTGAATATAAAGTTTAAGATATTCTGAAGAAATACGAAGTAAACTTAAACCATAAGAAATATGATGATATTTGAAGTGAATATAAGTCTTTAGAAAATGTGATGAAATTTGAAATGAATATAAGTCTCTAGAAAATTAGAGGAAAACCTGATGAAACTTGACGTGAACATAAATATTAATCAAATCTGGTGGAATCTCAAGTGAACATAGATTTGAAGAAATTCGAAGTGAACATAAACCTTAAGAAATTCTGAAGAAATACGAAGTGAACATAAACCTTAATAAATCAAATGATATTTGAAGTGAATATAAGTCTTTGGGAAATGTGGTGAAATTTGAAAAGAATATAAGTCTCTAGAAAATTTGAAGAAATCCTGATGAAACTTCACGTGAAAATAAATATTAATAAAATCTGGTGGAATCTCAAGTGAATATAGATCTGAAAAAATTTGAACTGAATATAAATCTTAAGAAATTTTGAAGAAATACGAAGTTAACATAAACCTTAATAAATATGATGATATTTGAAGTGAATATAAGTCTTTAGAAAATGTGTTGAAATTTGAAATGAATATAAGTCTCTAGAAAATTTGAGGAAAACCTGATGAAACTTGTCGTGAACATAAATATTAATAAAATCTGGTGGAATCTCAAGTGATTATGGATTTGAAGAAATTTGAAGTGAAAATAAACCTTAAGAAATTCTAAAAAAATACAAAGTGAACATAAACCTTAATAAATCTGATGATATTTCAGTGAATATAAGTCTTTAAAAATGTGATGAAAATTGAAATGAATATAAGTCTCCAGAAAATTTGAGGAAACTCGATGAAACATGACATGAATATAAATCTTAATAAAACTGTGGAATCTCAAGTGAACATAGATTCAAGAAATTTGAAGTGAATATAAACTTAAGAAATTTTGAAGAAATACGGGTTAATATAAACCTTAATAAATATGATGATATTTGAAGGAATATAAGTCTTTAGAAAATGTGTTGAAATTTGAAATGAATATAAGTCTCTAGAAAATTTGAGGAAAACCATGAAACTTGACGTGAATATAAATATTAATAAAACTGTGGAATCTCAAGTGAAATAGATCCAAGAAATTGAAGTGAATATAAACCTTAAGAAATTTGAAAATAAGAAGTGAACATAACCCTTAATAAATGATGATATTTGAAGTGAATATAAGTCTTTGGAAATGTGGTGAAATTTGAAAAGAATATAAGTCTCTAGAAAATTTGAAGAAACTCGATGAAACTTCACATGATAATAAATATTAATAAAACTGTGAATCTCAAGTGAATATAGATCCAAGAAATTTGAAGTGAATATAAATCTTAAGAAATTTTTAGAAATAATGGGTTAACATAAACCTTAATAAATATGATGATATTTGAATTGAATATAAGTCTTTAGAAAATGTGTTGAAATTTGAAATGATTATAAGTCTCTAGAAAATTTGAGGAAAACCTGATGTAACTTGACGTGAACATAAATCTTAAGAAAATTTGGTGGAATCTCAAGTGAACATAGATCTGAAGAAATATGAAGTGAATATAAATCTTAAGAAATTTTGAAGAGATACGAAGTAAACATAAAACTTAAGAAATATGATGATATTTGAAGTGAATATAAGTCTTTAGAAAATGTGTTGAAATTTGAAATGAATATAAATCTCTTGAAAGTTTGAGGAAAACCTGATTAAACTTGACGTGAACATAAATCTTAAGAAAATCTGGTTGAGTCTAGAATCTGAAAAAATTTGAGGTGAATATAAACCTTAAGAAATTTTGAAGAAATACGAAAAGAACATAAACGTAATAATCGATGGGTTTGAAGTGAATATAAGTGTTTAGAAATGTTGAAATTTGAAATGAATATAAGTCTCTAGAAAATTTGAAGAAAACTCATGAAACTTGACGTAATAAATCTTAAGAAAACTGTGGAATCTCAAGTGATTATGGATTTGAAGAAATTTGAAGTGAAAATAAACCTTAAGAAATTTAAAAATACAAAGGGAATATAAACCTTAATAAATGGATGATATTTGAAGTGAATATAAGTCTTTAGAAATGTGATGAAATTGAAATGAATATAAGTCCTTAAAATTTGAGGAAAACTGATGAAACATGACATGAACATAAATCTTAATAAAACTGTGAATCTCATAGATCCTAAGAAATTTGAAGTGAATATAAACCTTAAATTTTTTGAAGAAATAAGAAGTGAACATAAACCTTAAGAAATATGATGATATTTGAAGGGAAATATATAAATGTGATGAAATTTAAATGAATATAAGTCTCTAGAAAATTTTAGGAAAACTCAATGATACTGACGTGAATATAAATCTTAAGAAAACTGTGGAATGTCTAGTGAACTTAGATTTGAAGAAATTTGAAGTGAATATAAATCATAAGAAATTTTGAAGAAATAATGGCGTAATATAGACCGTGAGAAATATGATGATATTTAAGTGAATATAAGTCTTTAGAAAATGTTGGAAATTTTAAATGAATATAAGTCTCTAGAAAATTTAAGAAAACTTGATGAAATCAGATGAAACATAAATTTTATGAAAATCTGGAATCTCAAGTGAACATAGATCTAAGAAATTTGAAGTGAATATAAACCTTAAGAAATTCAAGAAATACAAGGAACATAAACTTAATAAATCATGTTAATTAAGTGAATATAAGTTTTAGAAAATGATGAAAAAGAAATGTATATAATTCTAGAAAATTTGAGGAAAACTCGATGAAACTTGACATGAACATAAATCTTAATAAAATATTGTGGAATCTCACGTGAACATAGATCTGAAGAAATTTGAAGTGAATATAAATCTTAAGAAATTTTGAAGAAATACGTAAGTGAGTATAGACTTGAGAAATATGATGTCATTTGAAGTGAATATAAGTCTTTAAATGTGTTGAAATTTGAAATGAATATAAGTCTCTAGAAATTTTAGAAAATCATGAATCTTGACGAAATAAAAATCTTTTATAAAACTGGAATCTGGTGTACATAGATCTCAAGAATTTGAAGTGAATATAAACCTTAAGAAATTGAAGAAATACGAAGGAACATAAACTGTGAGAAATATGATGATATTTGGTGAATATAAGTCTTAGAAAATTTGATGAAATTTGAAATGAATATAAGTCTCTAGAAATTTTAAGGAAACTCGATGAAACTCGATGTAACATAAATTTTAAGAAAATTTGATGGAATCTCAGTGAACATAGATCCAAGAAATTTGAAGTGAATATAAACCTTAAGATATTCTGAAGAAATACAAAGTGAACTTAAACCATAAGAAATATGATGATATTTGAAGTGAATATAAGTCTTTAGAAAATGTGATGAAATTTGAAATGAATATAAGTCTCTAGAAAATTTGAGGAAAACTTGATGAAACTTGACGGAATATAAATATTAATCAAATCTGGTGGAATCTCAAGTGAACATAGATTTGAAGAAATTCGAAGTGAACATAAACCTTAAGAAATTCTGAAGAAATACGAAGTGAATATAAACCCTAATAAATCTGATGATATTTGACGTGAATATAAGTCTTTTGGAAATGTGGTGAAATTTGAAAAGAATATAAGTCTCTAGAAAATTTGAAGAAACTCGATGAAACTTCACGTGAAAATATTAATAAAAATCGAGGAATCTTAAGTGAATATAGATCTGAAAAAATTTGAAGTAAATATAAATCTTAAATTTTGAGAAGGATAGAATAGAATATTAGAATATTTTGATGAAACTTGACGGAAATATAAATATTAATAAAACTGTGGAATCTCATGAATATAGATCTCAAGAAATTTGAAGTGAATATAGACCAAGAAATTCTAAAAAATACTAAGTGAAATATAAACTTAATAAATCGATGATATTTGAAGTGAATAAAAGTCTTTTGAAATGTGGTGAAATTTGAAAGAATATAAGTCTCTAGAAAATTTGAAACTCGATGAAACTTCACGTGAATATAAATATTAATAAATCGTGGAATATCAAGTGAATATAGATCCAAGAAATTTGAAATGAATATAAATCTTAAGAAATTTTGAGAAATACGGGTTAACATAACTCAATAAATATGATGATATTTGAATGAATATAAGTCTTAGAAAATGTGTTGAAATTTGAAATGAATATAAGTCTCTAAAATTTGAGGAAAACTGATGAACTTGACGTGAACATAAATCTTAAGAAAATCTGTGAATCAAGTGAACATAGATCCAAGAAATATGAAGTGAATATAAATCTAAGAAATTTTGAAGAGATAATAAGTGAATATAAAACTTAAGAAATATGATGATATTTGAAGTGAATATAAGTCTTTAGAAATGTGTTGAAATTTGAAATGAATATAAATCTCTAGAAAATATGAGGAAAACTCATTAAACTTGATGAATATAAATCTTAAGAAAATCGTGGAATCTCAAAGAACATAGATCTCAAGAAATTTGAAGTATATACACCTTAAGAAATTTTGAATAAATAAGAACTGAACATAAACCTTAAGAAATATGATGATATTTGAAGGGAATATAAGTCTTAGTAAATGTGATGAAATTTGAAATGATATAAGTCTCTAGAAAATTAGGAAAAACTCGATGAAACTTGACGTGAATATAAATCTTAAGAAAATCTGTGGAATCTCTATTGAACCTAGATTTGAAGAAATTTGAAGTGAATATAAATCTTAAGAAATTTTTGAAGAAATACGTAAGTGAATATAGACCGTGGAAATATGATGATATTTGAAGTGAATATAAGTCTTTAGAAAATGTTTTGAAATTTTAAATGAAGATAAGTCTCTAGAAAATTTAAGGAAAACTTGATGAAACTTGACGTGAATATAAATCTTAATGAAAATCTGGAATCTCAAGGAACATAGATCCAAGAAATTAATGAATATAAACCTTAAGAAATTTCAAGAAATACGGGTGAACATAAACCTAATAAATGATGTTAATTGAAGTGAATATAAGTTTAGAAAATGTGATGAAATATGTATAAGTCTCTAGAAAATTTGAGGAAAACTCATGAAACTTGACGTGAATATAAATCTTAATAACTGTGGAATCTCACGTGAACATAGATCCCAAGAAATTGAAGTGAATATAAATCTTAAGAAATTTTGAAGAAATATGAAGTGAAAATAGACTGTGAGAAATATGATGTATTTGAAGTGAATATAAGTCTTTAAAATGTGTTGAAATTTGAAATGAATATAAGTCTCTAGAAAATTAGGAAAACTGATGAATTTGACGCAAACATAAATCTTATAAAATCTGGAATCTCAAGAACATAGATCCAAGAAATTTGAAGTGAATATAAACTTAAGAAATTTTGAAGAAATACATGAACATAAACTCGTGAGAATATGATGACATTTGAAGTGATATAAGTCTTTAGAAATGTGATGAAATTTGAAATGAATATAAGTCTCTAGAAAATTTAAGGAAAACTCATGAAACTTGACGTGAACATAAATTTTAAGAAAATTTATGGAATCTCATGAACATAGATCTCAAGAAATTTGAAGAATATAAACCTTAAGATATTCTCAAGAAATACAAAGTGAACTTAAACCATAAGAAATATGATTATATTTGAAGTGAATATAAGTCTTTAGAAATGTGATGAAATTTTAATGAATATAAGTCTAGAAAATTTGAGGAAAACCTGATGAAACTTGATGTGAATATAAATATTAATCAAATCTGTGGAATCTCAGTGAACATAGATTTAAAGAAATTGAAGAATATAAACCTAAGAAATTTCAAGAAATACGAATGAACATGAACCTTAATAAATGATGATATTTGAAGTGAATATAAGTCTTTGAAATGTGGTGAAATTTGAAAGAATATAAGTCTCTAGAAAATTTGAAGAAACTCATGAAACTTTACGTGAAAATAAATATTAATAAACTGAGGAATCTCAAGTGAATATAGATCTCGAAAAAATTAAGTGAATATAAATCTTAAATTTTTTAAGAAATACGGTTAATATAAACCTTAATAAATATGATGATATTTGTAGTGAATATAAGTCTTTAGAAAATGTTATGAAAATTGAAATGAATATAAGTCTCTAGAAAATTTGAGGAAAACCTGATGAAACTTGACGGAACATAAATATTAATAAAATCTGTGGAATCTCAAGTGAACATAGATCCAAGAAATTGAAGTGAATATAGACCTTAAGAAATTCTAAAAAATACTAAGTGAATAATATAAACTTAATAATCAATGATATTTGAAGTGAATAAAAGTCTTTTGAAATGTGGTGAAATTTGAAAGAATATAAGTCTCTAGAAAATTTGAAGAAATCCATGAAACTTCACGTGAACATAAATATTAAGAAAACTGTGGAATATCAAGTGAATATAGATCAAGAAATTTGAAAGAATATAAATCTTAAGAAATTTTGGAGAAATACGGTTAATATAACCTTAATAAATATGATGATATTTAAGTGAATATAAGTCTCTTAGAAAATGTGTTGAAATTTGAAATAGAATATAATTTAAAAATTTGAGGAAACTCGATGTAACTTGACGTGAACATAAATCTTAAGAAAATCGTGGAATCTCAAGTGAACATAGATCAAGAAATATGAAGTGAATATAAATCTTAAGAAATTTGAAGAGATAATGTAAGGAATACAAACTTGAAATCATGATGATATTTGAAGTGAATATAAGTCTTAGAAAATGTGATGAAATTTGAAATGAATATAAATTCTAGAAAATATGAGGAAAACTCGATTAAACTTGACGGAATATAAATCTTAAGAAAACTGTGGAATCTCAAGTGAATATGATCCAAGAAATTTGAAGTAAATATACCTTAAGAAATTTTGAATAAATAAGAACTGAACATAAACCTTAAGAAATATGATGATATTTGAAGGGAATATAAGTTCTAGTAAATGTGATGAAATTTGAAATGAATATAAGTCTCTAGAAAATTTTAGGAAAACTCGATGAAACTGGATGGAATATAAATCTTAAGAAAATCTGGTGGAACTCATTGAACCTAGATTTGAAGAAATTGAAGTGAATATAAATCTTAAGAAATTTTGAAGAAATACGGTGAATATATGACTGTGAGAAATATGATGACATTTGAAGTGAATATAAGTCTTAGAAATGTTTTGAAATTTTAAATGAAGATAAGTCTCTAGAAAATTTAAGGAAAACTTATGAAACTTGATTGAACATAAATCTTGAGAAACTGTGAATCTCAAGTGAATATAGATCTCAAGAAATTTGAGTGAATATAAACTAAGAAATTCAAGAAATACGATGTAACATAAACTTAATAACCATGTTAATTGAAGTGAATATAAGTTTAGAAAATGTGATGAAAATAGAAATGTATATAAGTCTCTAGAAAATTTGAGGAAAACCTGATGAAACTTGACGTGAACATAAATCTTAATAAAATCTGGTGGAATATCACGTGAACATAGATCTGAAGAAATTTGAAGTGAATATAAATCTTAAGAAATTTTGAAGAAATACGAAGTGAGCATAGACCGTGAGAAATATGATGTCATTTGAAGTGAATATAAGTCTTTAAAAATGTGTTGAAATTTGAAATGAATATAAGTCTCTAGAAAATTTTAGGAAAATCTGATGAATCTTGACGCAAACATAAATCTTTATAAAATCTGTTGGAATCTCAAGTGTACATAGATCTGAAGAAATTTGAAGTGAATATAAACCTTAAGAAATTTTGAAGAAATACGAAGTGAACATAAACTGTGAGAAATATGATGACATTTGAAGTGAATATGTCTTTAGAAATGTGATGAAATTTGAAATGAATATAAGTCTCTAGAAATTTTAAGGAAAACTTGATGAAATTTGATTGAATATAAATTTTAAGAAAATTTGATGGAATCTCAAGTGAATATAGATCAAGAAATTGAAGTGAATATAAACTCAAAGATATTCAAGAAATACAAAGTGAACTTAAACCATAAGAAATATGATTATATTGAAGTGAATATAAGTCTTTAGAAAATGTGATGAAATTTTAAATGAATATAAGTCTCTAGAAAATTTGAGGAAAACCCGATGAAACTTGATGTATAAATATTAATCAAACTGTGGAATCTCAAGTGAACATAGATTTAAAGAAATTTGAAGTGAATATAAACCTAAGAAATTCAAGAAATACAAGTGAACATAAACCTTAATAACCATGATATTTGAGTGAATATAAGTCTTGGAAATGTGGTGAAATTTGAAAAGAATATAAGTCTCTAGAAATTTAAGAAACTCATGAAACTTCACGAAAATAAATATTAATAAAATCGTGGAATCTCAAGTGAATATAGATCTCGAAAAATTTGAAGTGAATATAAATCTAAATTTTGAAGAAATATGGGTTAACATAAACTTAATAAATATGATGATATTTGTAGTGAATATAAGTCTTTAGAAAATGTATGAAATTTGAAATGAATATAAGTCTAGAAAATTTGAGGAAAACTTGATGAAACTTGACGAAACATAAAATATTAATAAAATCAGTGAAATCAAGTGAATATAGATCTCAAGAAATTTGAAGTGAATATAGACCAAGAAATTCTAAAAAATACAAGTGAACATAAACCTTAATAACTGATGATATTTTGAAGTGAATAAAAGTCTTTTGGAAATGTGGTGAAATTTGAAAAGAATATAAGTCTCTAGAAAATTTGAAGAAATCCTGATGAAACTTCACGTGAACATAAATATTAATAAAATCTGGTGGAATATCAAGTGAATATAGATCTGAAGAAATTTGAAATGAATATAAATCTTAAGAAATTTTTGAGAAATACGAAGTTAACATAACCCTTAATAAATATGATGATATTTGAAGTGAATATAAGTCTTAGAAAATGGAAATTTGAAATGAATATAAGTCTCTAGAAAATTTGAGGAAAACCTGATGAAACTTGATGAACATAAATATTAATCAAATCTATGGAATCTCAAGTGAACATAGATTTAAAGAAATTTGAAGGAATATAAACTTAAGAAATTCAAGAAATAAGTGAACATAAACCTTAATAACCAATGATATTTGAAGTGAATATAAGTCTTTGGAAATGTGGTGAAATTTGAAATGAATATAAGTCTCTAGAAAATTTGAAGAAATCTCGATGAAACTTCACGTGAAAATAAATATTAATAAACTGTGGAATTCAAGTGAATATAGATCCAAAAATTTGAAGTGAATATAAATCTTAAAATTTTGAAGAAATACTAAGAAATATAAACCTTAATAAATATGATGATATTTGTAGTGAATATAAGTCTTTAGAAAATGTGATGAAATTTGAAATGAATATAAGTCTCTAGAAAATTTGAGGAAAACTCAATGAAACTTGACGTGAAATAAATATTAAAAAATCTGTGGAATCTCAGTGAACATAGATCCAAGAAATGAAGTGAATATAAACTCAAGAAATTCTAAAAAATATAAGTGAACATAAACCTTAATAAATCTGATGATATTTGAAGTGAATAAAAGTCTTTGAAATGTGGAAATTTGAAGAATATAAGTCTCTAGAAAATTTGAAGAACTCGATGAAACTTCACGTGAACATAAATATTAATAAAATCAATATCAAGTGAATATAGATCTCAAGAAATTTGAAATGAATATAAATCTTAAGAAATTTTGAGAAATACGGTTAACATAACCCTTAATAAATATGATGATATTTAAGTGAATATAAGTCTTTAGAAAATGTGTTGAAATTTGAAATGAATATAAGTCTCTAAAATTTGAGGAAAAACTGATGAAACTTGACGTGAACATAAATCTTGAAAACTGTGGAATCTCAAGTGAACATAGATCAAGAAATATGAAGTGAATATAAATCTTAAGAAATTTTGAAGAGATACAGTGAACATAAAACTTAAGAAATATAATGATATCAAGTGAAATAAGTCTATAGAAAATGTGATGAAATTTGAAATGAATATAAATCTATAGAAAATATGAGGAAAACTGATTAAACTTGACGTGAACATAAATCTTAAGAAAATCTGGTGGAATCTCAATTGAACATAGATCTGAAGAAATTTGAAGTAAATATACACCTTAAGAAATTTTGAATAAATAAGAACTGAACATAAACCTTAAGAAATATGATGATATTGAAGTGAATATAAGTCTTTAGAAAATGTGATGAAATTTGAAAATGAATATAAGTGTTCTGAAAGTTTGAGGAAAACTTGATTAAACTTGACGTGAAACATAAATCTTAAGAAAATCAAGTTGAATCTCTTAGTGAACATAGATCTAAAGAAATTTGAGGTGAATATAAACCTTAAGAAATTCTCAAGAAATAATAAATGAATATAAACCTTAAAAATGATGATATTTAAGGAATATAAGTCTTAGAAAATGTTGAAATTTGAAATGAATATAAGTCTCTAGAAAATTTGAAGAAAACTCATGAAACTTGACGTGAACATAAATCTTAAGAAAACTGTGGAATCAAGTGAACATAGATTTGAAGAAATTTGAAGTGAATATAAACTTTAAGAAATTTGAAAATACAAGGAATATAAACCTTAATAAATTTGATGATATTTGAAGGAATATAAGTCTTTAGAAATGTGATGAAATTGAAATGAATATAAGTCTCTAGAAAGTTTGAGGAAAACCCATAAAACATGACGTGAAATATAAATCTTAAGAAAACTCGTGGAATCCAGTGAATATAGATCCAAGAAATTAAAGTGAATATAAACTTTAAAATTTTTGAAGAAACAGAAGTGAACATAAAACTTTAAGAAATATGATGATATTTGAAAATATAAGTCTTTAGTAAATGTGATGAAATTTGAAATGAATATGTTCTAGAAATTTTAGGAAAACTGGATGAAACTTGACATGAATATAAATCTTAAGAAAATCTGATGGAATCAGTGAACATAGATTTGAAGAAATTTTATGAATATAAATTCAAGAAATTTTGAAGAAACACAAAGTGAATATAAACCGTGAGAAATATGATGATATTTGAAGGAATATAAGTCTAGAAAATGTGTTGAAATTTTAAAATGAATATAAGTCTCTAGAAATTTGGAGGAAAACTCGGGATGAAACTTGATGGAATATAAATCAAGAAAAATCTGGAATCTCAAGTGAATATAGATCTCAAGAATTGAAGGAATATAAACCTTATAAAATTTTGAAGATGAAATACGAAGGAATATAAACTCATTAAATCATGATAATTGAAGTGAATATAAGTTTTTAGAAAATGTGATGAAATTAGAAATGTATATAAGTCTCTAGAAAATTTGAGGAAAACCTCAATGAAACTGACGTGAAATATAAATCTAATAACCGTGGAATCTCACGTGAACATAGATCCAAGAAATTGAAGTGAATATAAATCTTAAGAAATTTTGAAGAAATACGTATGAACAAGACCTGAGAAATATGATGTTTGAAGTGAATATAAGTTTTAAAAGAAATTTGAAATGAATATAAGTCTCTGAAAATTTTAGGAAAATCCAGAATCTGATGCAAACATAAATCTTTATAAACTTGGAATCTCTTAAGTGAAGAATAGATCTAAAGAATGAAGTGAATATAAACTCTTTAAGAATTTTGAAGAAATATCAAGTGAATATAAACTGTGAGAAACATGATATTTGAAGTGAATATAAGTCTTTAGAAATGAGATGAAATTTGAAATGAATATAAGTCTCTAGAAAATTTGAGGAAAACTGATAAAATCACTAGAATATAAATTTTAAGAAAATTTGATGGAATCTCAAGTGAATATAGATCCAAGAAATTTGAAGTGAATATAACTTAAGATAACTGGAAATACAAAGTGAACTTAAACCATAAGAAATATGATGATATTTGAAGTGAATATAAGTCTTTAGAAAATGATGAAATTTGAAATGAATATAAGTCTCTAGAAAATTTGAGGAAACTCGATGAAACTGATGAACATAAATATTAATCAACTGTGGAATCTCTGAACAGATCTGAAGAAATTCAAGTGAATATAAACCTAAATTCTCGAAATAATATGAATATAAACCTATAAATCAATGATATTTGAAGTGAATATAAGTCTTTGAAATGTGGTGAAATTTAGAATATAAGTCTCTAGAAAATTGAAGAAAACTCGATGAAACTTACGTGAAAATAAATCTTAATAAAACTGTGGAATCATGAACATAGATCAAAAATTAAGTGAATATAAATCTTAAATTTTAGAAATACGGTGAATATAAACTTTAATAAATGATGATATGGGTAAGAATATCTTTAAAATGTGTTGAAATTGAAATGAATATAAGTCTCTAGAAATTTGAGGAAAATCATGAAACTTGACGGAACATAAATCTTAAGAAAATTGGTGGAATCTCAAGTGAATATAGATCCAAGAAATTTGAAGTGAATATAAACCAAGAAATTCAAAAATACGGCGGAACATAAACCTTAATAAATCAATGATATTTTAAAATAGTTATAAGTCTTTGGAAATGTGGTGAAATTGAAAAGTGAATATAAGTCCAGAAAATTTGAAGAACTCTATGAAACTCAAATGAAATATAAATATTAATAAAATCCGTGAATCTCAAGTGAACATAGATCCTAAGAAATTTGAAGTGAATATAAATCTAAGAAATTTTGAAGAAATACAAGAATATAAACCTTAATAAATATGATGAGTTATTCAAGAATATAAAGCTTTTGAAATGTGATGAAACTAGAAAGAATATAAGTCTCAAAATGATGGAAAACTTAATGTAAGAATTTGACGTGAATGACAAATCTTAAGAAAACTGTGGAATCTCAAGTGAAACAGATCTTAAGAAATATGAAGTGAATATAAACTAAGAAAT